>JAPMOR010035726.1:203894-240386 GCA_026543865.1 Argiope aurantia
ATGCAACATTCCGAGTGATGTAACATTTTCCGAGTGATGCAACATTCTTCTTTCTGATACTCTCTATACACCATAAATACTTTCTATCAACACAAAATGTGCAAATGTTTATGCATTATACCTTTATACCCATTTAATAACCATAGCATTTACACCCATTTATTTGTAAAAAAAATAATTGGAAGATAATTGAAATATTTCAAGATTGACAATCTGAATTCAAAAAAATTCTATAGTTGTCTTTTTTTTTCTTTTTTTTTCGAAAATTAAACATTTTTTCTGTCTATTTGATTTTAACCAGTTAACTGTTTCGACCTCTTCGGGAAATGCGTATTTAAATTGTCATAAACATATATAGCATATAAATATAATAATTAAACAATTATTACATAAATATAATAATTATCATTGAATAAACTCGTCATAATGCAAAATGTTGTACTTTTTTCATGACAAGTATACTCGTCAAAAGCAATTAACTCGTTAATATCTGCTTTTGGGCCATTATTTATAAGCTTTATTGAGTCAGTAGAGTCTCGGCTTCGTTAAGGAAAGATTTGGGATTCAAGAATGAATTCCTAGAAAAATCCGTCATATAAATGGACTAAGTAAAAGTTCAATCGACAGAGAAAATCAAAAGTTACCACACTGGGGAAGAGTGAAAATTTGAGGAGTGGAATACTGGTTCAGGTACATAACATGGCTCAAACTTGCAAGATTTGTTCCTAAATAGCTACCCTCAGTGGCTGATTTTCTACTAGACTGCTTACCTAGTGCCGTTAAGCTGAGAGGGGGCAGTAAATAAGTCGATGAAAAAATTTAATTTGTAGAACCACAAATTCTATGAATGGAATATGATTCTAATATTAGGATAATATAACACTTTCACAAATATAATCGGTTAAATTCCTTCACCTTTCTTTACATTCACTTAGTTATTAGAATATTTATAAAAGTTAACCTCTGTTTCACTAATATTGTGTAAAGCATGGATTCTGGTTCGTCTGGAATAATAAATATATGAATAAAAGTAAATGCAAATTCATAAAGTTAATAAGATGAAATAAAAATATTAACCTAACGTAAATTATTAGCATGTTAAAAATGTACTGAAATATGAAACTATTTCAATTATTCGATTAAAAAAAGAGTCTCATAATGTACATTGCCAAGGGCTGCATAATACCTAAATGTACGGCGATATCCTATAGTTTTTAACAGGACGTTAACATAACTAACTAAAATTAATAAAGTGATCTCTTTCCATTTATCTAATATTATTAACTATTAACATAGGTCAATCTCATAACTAAAATAGCCATAACGAAGCTAGAATAACCAATCCAATTTTTTATGTTCAACTTTCTATGCCCTTCATACAATAATTTCCGATACAATGGTACAGTAATACCCTAATAATTTATTTCGCCGAATTTAGGTTATCAGTGGATATATAGAGCGTCGCGAAATGGGCAAGGCTAACGGAAACAGTGGTGTCCCAAAAGTCTAAATGGAAAAAAAAGAGTTACAGCTTCCAGAATTTCCACCTGGACTCTCCACTTCCACTCCTTAAAGGAAAAGGAGCAGCAAATGAAGTCGAAATTTACGGCAAAGCAATTTCGTTTAAAAAGAAACAACTCAATGGAAACGATTTCAAATGACTTCTAAAACCACTTTTAGGTTCAATTTTGCACGCCAATTACCAGAAATGACCATACTGGGCGGCACTTACTCCCTGTTTTCCTTTACGAAAAAGAAATTTCTATTTTGCTAACATTAAAGAAAGAAAGAAAAAAAAAACTTAAAAAATAGGGTGGGGGAGACTGAGAGAGATAAGGCTAACTTTTTTTTTCTTTCTTTCCAAATCTTTCTTCCTTCTCCTTCAAGTGCTTTCAGACATCAACAAGTAATGAGGTATCGTTTCAAAATTTCCTATGTTTGTGAGGTAAAAGTGCGTATGTGTGTGTTCAATTTATCAGACTGAAAAATAATACAAGGGTGAGCTGTGTCGAATGGAAAGCTCACATTTCAGGAAAAGCGACACACTTTCTTATTCGCCTTCGCAATTCTTAAATAAGAGAAGTATAGAGTATTTTGAGAACTGAAATTTGTTTCTGATCTGTTTAAGAACCCTATATCTATTTAAAAAAACGATAAGCATTTCACTTTAGAAATAATGATACAGTTTCGAAAGCAGTGATTGCAAAAGAAATTGAGAAAACGGGTAAATGATTTTTGTAACAAAGATTAAAATAGTAATATACTTCGATTTTTTTTATATGAAACCACACGAACAAAGGATTTACGAACTAAGCGTTTTATCCGGAAGTTTCAAAATTTTGTGATAGAATAAAATATTTGAACGGTATTGAATGTATAAACAAAATATTCACAAACTAAATGCATGTCCAAATTTGATGCACTGGCTTCATTAAGTGCAGATGTTGGTATAAGGACATAGTAATGAAGAATATAGAAATACAAATGTATAAAAACAATTCAAAGAAAAACTTATATTTCTACTGTAGTACCGAATGTCCCAAAATAACACAAGATTGGAATTTGCCATCATTCGTGTAATAAAGTGTTGGCAAACCTATTAAAAAACATCTGACAACTAATAGTTTAGAGTTAGGAAAATGGAGCATTACACGATATAACAACGTGTTTTCATTGTTGAACAATATTTCAAAAATAATGAAAGTCTGGCGGCCACAGTTCGAAAATTTGAGAACAAGCTCCCGAGATCGTGTGATTTAATACCATTGGATTTCTTTTTATGGGGTTATTTGAAGTCAAAAGTCTCGTCCAACAAGCCCACAAGCACGCGTGCATTGAAGGAGGAAATTCAAAGCTGCAACTAAATTTAGCCACATTTGTGCAAAATGGTCATGGAAAATTTTGGTAAAACAGTACGTATGTGCCAGAAAAGTCGTGGAGGCTATTTACCCTATGTGTTATCCCATACATAACCCTATCCTGTCTACTTTACAATTCAATAAAAACATAACAATTTAAAGAAAAAACTATGTTTTTTCTTTAATTCAAATCTTGCGTTAACACGTTGTTCTATTGTAATGCTCCATTTTTACTAACCCTAAACAATCTGCTGCAAAATGGGTTTTTTTATTAGGGTTGCCAACACTTTAAAGCACGAATGGCGGCAAATTCAAATCTTGTGTTAATTTTGGGGCACCCTTTGGTTACTGAACCTCGAAATGTCAATGCTGAGTGTGGTTTGCAGTTGTAAGCAAGAAAAAGAATGATTTCATTGAATCAAATATTTTTGAAAAATGTCTAATATTACAGAATGTCTAATAATTTTACAAAATAACTATCAATGTAAATAAATCAGTCCACCAAAAGTATTCGCAGGATAAAACTGCTGTGTAGAATTCACCGTCTTTCCTATTTGTTTACTCGTATTAGAAGAAATCAAATGATGCTTTATGCTTTAATTATTTCAGTATACAATATAAAATGCTCCAGATGTATTAATTTCATTTTAATTGTGAATGAATTTCTATAACTGGGGAGATGGATCAAGCGAAACCAACCCTTGAGAATCGAAAGCACTGCATGCAACAAGGTGCATTTCCAACTGATAGCAAAAGAATGTCAAGTACAGATTTGAATTGTTATCACGATGGAAAACAAATTACGAAATACCAGCACTTCCTTCCTGTCCTCCTCTCAGAAGTCCATACCTCGAAATCTTCAACAGTCTGCTTCAAATTAACTATTTCTTTAAAAAATGCATAATTAAAAAAATTAAATTTGTTATCGCAATACTTTAAAAAGAGTTTTTTTCCCATAAACTGACAAAAAGGTGTGTAAAACTTTAAATTAGTTAAGTTTCAAATTATTAAAATTCAAATTTTGGATATTTCATACACTGCATTACAAATTTTTGAAAGTTTTACAAGAATTAAAGTTCAGTATAATGTAATTCGATTAGTGCTTCTTGTTTTGAAAAAAACACGATAGTTATTTTCATAAATGTTTCGTAGTTTCCAACTAGAGTCAGAAGATAAGAGCGACATCTTAGTCTACTCGCTCTCTGAAATTTTATACAACATCACCTACAAAAATTAAGATCCAGTGATAGTTTGAAGTAAAAAAAACAAGAAGCTGAAAATACGAGAACTGATTGTTATGATTACGTTGCCATGGCAAGATATATTAATTACACCTGGTTGTCAGATCAATAACAATCGATACACAAATTCAATTACGTACTAATTCGAAAATTCATGACATAAAGATATTTGATGATTTTCTGAATTTAACTTATCTTAAAGTTAAAAATTGTGGAAGAGCAAATTTTAAGGCATAACACAAAGAGAATGAACAATGAGACTATAAAATCCTCACTTGGCCATTTGTTTGAGACTCAGACGAAGAAAAAATCTCAAGATCACTTTTAGATCTAAAGAGCATTTCTATTATAATCCTAACAAAATTCTTCAAAATGAATAATTTTATTATAGAGTCAATTTTATTCTAGGGTCTGAAAGTATTGATCAGATGAAACGAAAGGTTGTATAAATATATTTATTCTATTTCATTCTGTTGAATATCCTTTTATTACCTTAATCTGCAAATCAGGAAAAAGAATATAACTTTTATAATATAATAAATATAATAAAATATTTAAATTTCTAATAGTTTATGTTGTCCAATTACTAAAGGCTAATATTCTATTTTTGATTTTTAATTTACTTAAAACATGTACACTTCAGAAGACCAAATTCAATTATTTGTATTTAAAAATTTATATATAACTTAAAAACAAATTAATTTTTCTTATAATTTCTGGAGAAACTTTTCTCTGCTCCTACATATAATACTTTTTATAAAGGTTTAATAAAAGCATGGAATGACAAAAATATAATACTCAAATAAGAACACAAAATCTTACTAATGGAACTATATATAACATTATTAATCTGCTTCATTACAAATCATCAAATAAGCTAATCAATGCTAACATTTTAATGAAACATAGGGAAATTTATTGTAAAGTTTCCATATTCCAGTATGTTATGTTGATTCATTCGATTTCAATAAATTAATGAAATATATCTATACAGCAGTATTAGTAATAAGATAACACAGTATTAGTAATAAGAATTGTCTTTAACAACTGAATACAAAAATATACTATCCTATACAACATAATTTCATTACTATTATTGCACGTTAAAATATTTACTTATGTTGAAAAGTAAATCTCGACGGAAATTAGATTTTATTTACTTCATAGGAATATTTGATTATTAATTACTTCATGCTTATAGATTCAGTTTTAGATAAAACACTACAGAAATAAGAGACCCATTTAATAATATTTCTCAGTAAAAATTTCATAGTAACAAATTTTATAGTAATATTGTATTGTATAGTATAGTATTTATCAGTAACAAACATTTCATAGTAACATTGGTCCAAATGTTAATAAAATATCGTAGGCCCAAAAATTCATCTTTGCGCTGCAAATATTCTAGTAATATTAAGACACTAATAACTCATACTATATTTTGTATGAACCGAAAATGAAAGACTAGGTTTTTGCATTTTCACATTTAATAAACAAAAGATATTACAATTAATGACTATATCACATCAAATATGCTTGATAGCATCGAGATGAGAATTTACAAACTTTTGATCCTGAATCAACAATATTATCATCAAGTTTTAGTGAATTTGATTGAAAAGTGAGACTACATTTTAAATAATAGAAATTGTGAAGTGAATTTTTTTATGATGTATCAAAATTATTCACCTAAGGCAAAAATAAGTGTGCTTTCTATTTTTAGACATCAGAGTTATTCATAAAACGTTTTATCTTTTTGTTTTCATGGTCGGGGTCTAACTACTGCTTCCCAGAGTTTGGGATGAAATTCCCGCTTTTAACCTTCAAGAATTAAAACAAAATATTTTTATTTTCATTCAATTATATTGGAATAAAATCACATCATTTTAAAAAAATCTTGTTTACATAAAAGATTTAACAGCTTTCGTTCTTTATATGCCGACTTTCACTTCTAAAACCTGTTATTGACGTCTCTGTTAGCGATAGATAAGGCTGGTTATCAGACTGCTTGCAAGTCAATGATGTACACCGCTCTGTTTGTAAATTAATGATGTACACCATAGGTTGACAAATCAGCTTTTAAATTAATGATGTATACTGCTTCTTGACGAGTCTATCTGTAAATTAATGATGTGCACTATGGACTGACAAATCCGTTTAGAAGTTAATGATGCACACTGCTCGTTGACGAGTCTGTTTGTGAATTAATAACATATACTAATGTTTGTAAGTTAATGATGTACAACATCCTTAGAGGAATCTATCAGCGACGTATACTGCTGGTTGAGGAGTTTGTTTATAAGTTAATGACTTGCATCACTCATTGATGTGAATGCAAAATGAATCGAAATAAGGTAATAAATAATTACCTTAGAAATGTTATAATATAATGAAATGCTGAAGGCTTTATTTATATATTCACATTTCAGAAATAATTACTGATATAAAATAAGGAATACTTCTATATTGTGTATATAGTGGACAGTATTATAAAAGTGCTATTAATGTCTGTAATTCATTACAATATTAAGACACTTTGTGCAGAGAAATATAGAAAAGATGTTGAAACATTTAAATATAGAATTTGAATAATATAGAACAGATAATTTGTTATATATTTTGAGATAACAACATTTGTGCATCATGAGCAAGCTTATTAAAAAAACCTCTAATGTTACAATGTTTTAATGCATAAATATTATTCAATATATACTGATGAAGCCATACAACAGCAAGTGAAAATATCGAATAAAAATTCAAATAATGTAACAGTAAAAAAAAGTTAAATAGAGACAAAGCATCATCATTTTATGGTTTTCCAATTCATACTTAATTAATTAAGCAATATACCAGCGCACTAATAATAATTTCAGCAGGAATACTCAGTAATGTAATGAGAATCGCAAATACAATTAATAATGAAAAATACAGAAGTCGTTTTTGTAATACAGCTCATTAAAACAAAAATTTCATAGACTCTTCATAATTTGATTAATCTAATCAATACAAATTATGACAATTGTCTAATATTGAATCCATTGATTTGAAACTAATAAATATAATGATATGATGAAGGCTTAGTATAAATAAAATTTAGAAAATACTGACCCACTTATAAAATATTACATGGGGAGTAACTAATCGGGAGTTATATTAATTTAACGACTATCTGCGCATTTGTACTAGAAAAAAATTGCTATATTTCTAAAGTAATACTGAAAACGAAGTATTGAGTCAATATTGACTCTGAACTAATACTGAGCTCGAAAATATTTTTAAATATCGAAACGAAGATTTTAAATATATTACAGATATCAAAAACACCCAGGATGTTACTTTTTGAATATCCATAGGATAAAACTCTCTCTCACTGAAACATCTATAACACAAAGAATAAATATAAATTGGCTTTTTAAAACTATCACTCCAATTGCTCTAAATGAAACCAAGAATTTTCCTTATTCCATTTCAAAGTTAGAAGTGTTGCGATAACATTACTTCAGGGAAGATAGCAGCAAAAATCCAATTTTTGTGTCATCCGATTTCCTGGTGGACACAAAGAATTTTTTTCGCCCTCTCCATCCGCCGCGAGAATCGTGTCCAGCGTGAGAATCAGGCCATGGTCTCGAGCAGAAGGACCCTTCCATTCGGTCCCATCCGGGCAAAAGTGTGCTCGGTGTCATGGCGGGGACCTTGGTCGTCCGTACAAGACCACATATTTCATGCAGCGATGTCAGATAGAAATGGGGACTTGTCCACTCAGACGTGAAGGTCTCTGTCTCTTCGCTGGAGAGAAAACAAAATATTTCCATGCGCTTTTAAAGCACACGGCCTTCGGTTTTATGGCTGCCACGACTTGGGAGACATTCCGCCGGTGGAATCGGAGGGGCTCCAATTGCTCCCGACTTTCACACGTTCGTTAGGCGGAAAGGGGGGCAATTTTCAGTCGATTGGGAAATCCCGAAAGAGGGATCGTATAGTGACTGAAAAACAGCAAGAGTCGACGAGGGGAAAAGGTTAATGTTTGTTTCAGAAGGAGTGTCTAAAGCGAAATTTAATGATTCTTTCACGTGACGGATTTAAGCGTTTTGCGGTCCTAGGTCATGCAGTCCCCCTTTTAATAAATCGGCTAATTGAGTTTCACGTTTCAACAGCTTTTTAAACTTAATTAACAGTTAATGATTCATTTTAAAGCACTTTTTTATTTTAATAACTTATAAGAATATGAGTTTTTATTTGCTCATTTTTAATATATATAAATGTCTTTAAAAATGATTAAAGAATTTCTAGAAAAATATTAAGCATAAATGTTAGATAATTATTTCTTTAGATATAAAATAATCATATTTAATTATTACAACTTATTATAGAACATTTATTTCACTTTCTCTAGCAGTTTTTTTCCCCCTTCTAATTTGCCATCTAAAAAATTTTTTCCCTCGAAAAAAAAAAAAAAAGTCGGAAGTTTCTGAATAAACATAAATAATTTAGTTCATTGAAGGCAAATAATTGGCAGCATGTGTATCAACCAAATTAAACATCAGTTGTACAATAAATGTATTCGGCACATAAAGTTTTATTTTTTTTTATATAAACGAGACATATTATCTTATGGTAATACTGGTACCACCAGTCTTTAACTGAAAAATTGTATATAAAATTAAATTCTTTATCCCAATTGTTGTACAATTTACTTAATTACATGAATTTAATAAATCTTGCTACAAAGTAGCTTTTAAATAAACACATCGAACTACAAAGGTTAATTGTTCTAAATGAGTAATATCTGACGTGAGATCGCCATTTATATATAAAAAAATTGTGTTCCTCGATTATTTTATTTGTCAAGCTTTTACGTGTAAGCTCTAACACGTCTGTGAATGCTTTTTTAGATACATAACTGGTTTGACCTAGATTTCTATGTATTTCCATGCGATTTTTTTTAAAAATTATCAAATTCTGAAATTAAATTTAAAATTCATAAAAAATTTCTATTGCTAAGTAATTAGGAATGCTCATGTTTTTCTTTGCCTCAAAGTACTAAACTCCTAATTCCAAGAAGTTTAATAAGGAGAAACCACACTTATCATTATTCAACTTCTTTTATATACATTTGATGTATTGGGGGATCAATTCTTCTCAAAGAATTACCGCTTAGAAAAAAGGTTTTTATGTTGTCCCTAAATTCAATTCTTTGTGTGTACGAGAGTGTGTTTTGCAATTTTTGGGTTATTTTTTCAATTGTTAAAACTCTCAGTAACAGAATTTCTCCTTACACAAAATAATTTACTCGATTAAAGATAATTAAAACCTTTTGAGGTTGAATACACCATTCATGATTTCTTTTATAACTCCCCTTTTTTGTTTAGGGGGGAAAATACATGTTTATTTGCGCACCTACCGTAATCAAAATAAACATATTTGGACTAGTTTATTAACAGCGTTTCACTTCTTTTAAATACTTTGATACATTTATAGTACAAGCTATAACCGCATCAATTAGCGTACTCCAAAATTTCTGGATCTATAAAATTAACTTCAATTAGTTTGATATTACATTTTTCAGAGGATTTATCAGCATTTAACTCAATTACAGAATGACTTAAAAATTTAAATTTACTGATATTGTTAATTTTTAAATGTTACTTCAGATTCTATTGTGTTTTGTTAGTTTAACCATTTTAAATTTACCTGTAGCTATAACTGAAAAAAAATTGACGATTTATCATTTTTTATTGCCTTTATAGATAATCTCTTAACGCTAAGAAATTAATCAAGTCAGTAATTTTTTGGGGGATAAAAAATGGATCTTCTCATTTTTTTTCTTCAGTTTTCTTTTATTCACGCCACTAGCAAAGAATAAATTATTTTTCATTTTCATTTTTCATTTAATAAAAACACGATTTAACAGAACTAAACTATTTACAAAGCCGGTATTGATTTGAAATATAAATAAAACCATTAGATCATCTCTTAATCATGACAGCATTCGATAAGTGATGGGCAGAAGTTGTTAGTTTGGATTTGTAGACTCTTTCATAGGCTTGAGCAGAGTCAGTAGCTGTCTGCTTTGACTTGGATAGAGCAACTAGGTTGATTCATGGCTAGCAATTCTATGTTAAACTAAACTAATACTAATCAGGAATGCTAAGTATCTTATATTGATCAGGAATGCTAAGTATCTTATATTTTATAATTCGAAGAATTATTGTTCAGATTTTGAAATTATTTATTTGGTAATCAGGAAAATTTTTGTTCATTTACTTGCCCTCCCTTCAGCTTTATGGCCCTAAGTAGCTGGAAATACGCCACTAAATCCGCATTATTAAATAAACAAGATAGACAACTATTTATTGACTTCGAAGCCCTGGGAATTTTTACCATGTTTTTAGAGTAATTTAATTTCATATTTTTAATGAATTTACGAAGATGTGCACTCGAGTTTATTTAAATTAAAATCAAGTGTCGTTTAAATTTTGGAACATTGTTCGAAAAACATTTCTAAATAATTATCTAACATAAATTTTATATTATGTTATTTGTAATTCTTAACAGACATACGGCTCCTATAAGCAAGCAGAATTTAAATTACGTTAAAAAATTCCGACTTATTTATTTATTAATTTTTTACTGTTTAGTGCCAAATTGTTTCTGAATTTTAATTTTGCATTTCTTTATACATGATACGTTGATACCAATTTCTTAAAAGTGATACGCAATTTAATGTTTTATTATTTCAGTTTACCAAATATTGAATATTGCAATTAAAACTGTTTACATAAAAATTGAATTAAAATTAATAAAACTGTATCCGGGTTAGGAAGTTGGCGATGAAAGGGGCCTGGAAAAGCTCCCATTGCCTAATGGGCAGAACTTAATCCTGCCACACGTGAGTGAAGTCTTTTCAGCCAAAAGATAATTCAGATTTCCCATATGAAAACCTTGGCAACACAAAATTAGAAAAGAAGGAGGAGTAGGCAAAAGCCGAAAATGATTTTTTTTTTTTAATTATTCGTTAAGTTTCAGTTTTATTTCTTAAAATGGCGGAATAATACTTCTGTAATTGAACAATTTTTCCCTACAATACTTTTTGATTTTTACATTCTACAGACATATAAATTTATAAATTTTAAATAATATTTTAATCAAATAGATAAACATTATTTTCCCAATGTTAATCTCGCCATATCGTAGAAAAAAAAACATCTTTAGTGCCTATTGTTTCTTTATTACAGCAAATGAAATCGACCATATTTTTAAGCATAAACATTTTGTAAACAATAAAGCATTTTAAAAATAATTAATTTGGAAATTATAAATCAAACAATGTTTAGAAATTTCATTAACTTGACCACTGAGGTCTATTTTCGACTCATTTCATATTATTACAGCAATTTAATTTTTAAGTCCAAGCGAATTCAACAATCATAGCTTTCTTAATCATTTTGTGATTACATATTCACTATAAATATTTTCAAATATATCATTATTTGATGAATGGACACACAATGAATGAGTTAGAAATTCGATTATAACGCATTGAAAAATCTTTAACTAAACGGAAATGTCTTCCAAAAAATGTTAAATGGATTTTCAAAATTATAGATAAAAAAAGAAAGTTACAAACTGACTTTCGTAGATCAATCAGATGCAATTTAAACATTTTTTTTAAAGAAAAAAGAACTATATCACCCCCAGACAGAATTACGCAATTTTTTGCTGGTATCAACAAGTAAAGCTTCTTTTTTAGATATCGGCTTACTGATAACAAGGGCCGAAATCCAAATAAGCGTTCCTAACATTCTTAACAAAACAAATAAAATGTTTTCACCTTAATTTTCACAGTTTTTATCTGAAATTGTTTGAATGTAAACAGAATTCAGTCTTCTAAACATATATATTCAACTAATATTCCATTACCGTTTATCCTCTTTCATAAAGGATAACAAATAAAATGGGAACTTATAGCAAAGCATAAGAACAGTTTTAATTCATTCAATTCATTAAAGAAATTGGACAAAAAGAAATAGATGTTCAATTTTTTTAAAGTTCAATAAACTATTCTTCTACACTCTAAAACATAAACTTCGGGCACATATGCCAATAAACAAGCTTATCCATACTTTTTTTCTGCTATTACACTATGAGTATACAGAGAAAAATATATTCAACGAAGTAAAGAATTATATGTTATTTCAATGAATAAATATGTTGCTGAAAAATCTAAATTCTAAAACAATCCTCCAGTTCTATCAGCCATACTTAGTAAAATATTCTTAGTATGCAAGCATTTTAAGCAAAAAAAGTTCCACTCTTCTACGACTAAAATTAACAGTTATGAAGCTTTGACTTTCATTATTTTAGGTTGATCAGTGGCTGTATAGAAAGTGTGTAGGAAACTAAGTCTTTCGATTGGATCGTCTTCCTTGAGACAGCAATTGAAGTAGTCTGAAATCGTTAACGTAAAACTGCGATATTCAAAGCTTTATAACCCGACAATTCTGACCACAAAAGAGTTGAACTTTTTTTTCCCTCTTTTATTTACAATAGCAGTATTCATTTTATAAAAATTTATATTTCGTTATCTTTTCAGCAATATATTTATTGAGAAAAACAATACAAACTATAATTCTTTATGTTATTTAAAGCAGCGATTCTCAACCTGTGGGGCGCGCCTCCCTAGGGGGGCGCGAGCACACTAGAGGGGGAAGGCGCGAGAATATCCAGGAGAAAATATTATTTAAAAAAATTGATTAACTGACTGAAAGGTAAGCACACATAAACATAGAAAACAAAATACATTTCGACATATTTAATAACTTATTAAAGTAAAACAACTTACAGAATCAAAACTTACTTAATCACAACATACTAAATTAAAAACAAATTTAATAATTATTAGTGACTTCCTTGGGCCTGTCTTGCAGAGCAAAGCTTTTCGAAGGAAGGCTTAGTATTAGAAATAGCCCCTCTCAGTTCTGTTTCCATATTTTGTCTTCAAAGAAGCCACAACAGAAAATCCAGTTTCACAATGGTAGGATGTTGAATGGTAATAGCATGTAAAATGCCCTTGTTTTTAGTGCAGAAAAATCATTCTTACTCCTGCCCAAAATTCAAATAGTGATTTATTATTAAATTGTCTATAAGTTTAGCCACGTCGTGAAGTCTATAAATTTTTCTTCCTCATCAATTGAGAATCCTTCGGGAGTCTTATGAAATGGATCTCTAACCCACTCGTAACTTGCTATCAGTTTGTCGTCAACATGAAAATACTTTTTAAAATTCTTTGCCAGCATGGCTAAATGATTTTCAATGGTTACAAAAACAACTTTTACATGTTCTTCTTCAGCCTTGTAAGTTTTAGTACAATCATCCCCATTTGCAAACATTGTTAGGTTTTTTGCTTTAAATTTCTGCTCCACAATTCCAATTTTCTACAAAAATCATTAACTTTATCATTCGTATCCAACATATGTGTATTTGCTCCTTGGAGTTGAAGATACAAGTTATTTAATTTCTCGAATATGTCGAATATGCTCAATTTCATCACAAATAAACCATCGCGAAAATTCTTGGCCCCCGATATGCTTTCTTCTTCTAGGAAAGTGACGATTTCTTTTATTAATTCATAAACACGTTGCAAAAATTTCCCACGTGATAACCAACTTACCTCGCAATAAAATAGTAACGCTGAATGTACTGAAACCCATGTCTTCACAAAGTGCGGAAAACATTCTCGATTTCAGAGGTCTCATTTTTATATAATTTACTACGGTTACAACCATAGTTAACACAATATTCAGACCAGGACTCTTTTCTTTCAAAGTCAAAGTTTCTCTGTGGATCATGCAATGTGTGCACTGAGACGATTTTTGTTTTACAAATGCTTGTATACTTTGGAATCTTCCGAACATTGAATGACACCATCGGTGCATATTCTGACGCAATTTTTCCATTCTATGTTTGTCTCGTTCATAAAATCATTTAAAGTAGCAAATAATGCGAGTGCTGTTGTTTTGAGTTCTACTGGTTTGCTGAAAAGTAGTTCTACTTCTGACATATTATCACAAATTCGAACATAGGCAATTAAATGAACATCTTTATTACTATTTGTTGCTTCGTCAAGCTGTATTGAAAACAATTTGACACGAAACATCGAGAAAAGCTGACACTGTACATCTTCAGCTTTATCGCCAATTCGAGGAGCAACAGTATCATTTGAAAGAGGTACGGACTGCAATTGTTTTGAAAAATTATCTCCAAACATAGTTTCTACAATCTCAATTGCTGCTGGCAAAATAAGCTCTACACGAATGGTGTGAGGTTTTTCACATCTGGCTATTTTATATGAAATTTGTATGATGCAATTAATCTTTTTTATTCACAGACAAAGTTTCTTTAAAAAATAATTTTTGCTTTTTATATGATTTTAATTTTAATTCGAAGAATTCTCTGGGTTTGTTGACGTACTCACTATGAAGCGTTTCCAAATGCCGTTTAATTTTATTATGTTTCATGCTGTCTGCGGTCAACATTTTTGAGCAAATGATACATATGGGCCTTTCTTCTTCATTTACTTCAGTACTGGTAAATCCAAAATTTAAGTATTCTTGAGAATATTTTCTTGATTTTATTTTCGGAACCACGCTCGTCTGTGTACTTGTTGATGCTTGGCTATCGCCTAATGCTTGCTTATTTCAGCCTAAAAATTTATCCATGAGTCTGCATAAATATGCTTCAGTGAATATTTAATATGGTTAATTGCAATTAACACGAAAACATATATAACATACACATTCACGATAGATTCGATAGCGATAAAAGGATCGACTCGAATGAGATTGGCTATAATTGAAACTTGCATTATCGAACATTTTCCTTCTTCTCATTAGAAATCATTTGCTTCGCGCATCTTGTCCAAAATGCAAGATGTGGTTTCTCGCCAACGTTGGCCCACTTTTACTCTTGTTTTGAAAGTTAGTCAAAAATAATTTTAAAACAGAATCCAAAATACTCAATATACATTATTGTTGTATACATTTTCTTGTAAGTGGGCAGGGGGGGGCGATGGAAATTATGATTGAAAACTGGGCCGCGAATACTGAAAGGTTGAGAAACGCTGATTTAAAGCATTTTTTTTTCAGCAGAAAATGTATTTTTATACTGAATGGTTTAGAAATTAATGACTAGGCTGAGATTACAGTGAACATTTTGTATATATACTGATAAGTCATCACTGGAAATAAGTTTAGTGTATCCTGATACTATACATATATGTGTCACAGGAAATCGATAAATAAATTAATCTATTTATGCCATAAATTGTCTTTAAATAAATTTAGCTTGTTAAGTTTTTTTTTTTTTTGTTCATTTATTTTTGAAAAGTTATACATTTAAAAAAAATAAAAGTATAAACAGAAGGAAATAAACCTGTTTTAACAAATGAACTCAGAAACTGTCAACATTATCTCAGATTTATCAAGAGTTTTTTAGTAAGAAATATGAGAAAAAGTATTGCATTTCATGAAAAAAACTGAAAAATTCAATTTATAATAAATCCTTGGTAAAAAAACATATCTAAAAAGAGTGATTTAAGGCGATTGCAGGGATTTGTGCATTATAATATATTACAAAAAATATATATAACAAAACTGCAATTGTAGAAACTTAAAGTCAAAAGTGATATTATTCTCAAATGTATTATACACATAAACATCATCAATTCAACGACAAAACATTAAGAGAATTTTAATAAAACATTTATAGACAGCATAAAAAATATTAGAATAGAGAAAGTTTCTGAAAAATAAAAATTTCGTTACCTTATTTACAAGCGCGAAACAAAAGTTATCTAGGACATTCTTTTATATAAAGTAAGCTACATATTCTAGGCTAATTGCTCAAGAAATCTAAGTTGACATAAGAAGGGCAACATTTGAAATAAATTTATTTCGAAAAATGAGCAATATTAAAGTAAAATGTTTAAAAAAAAGATTATAATAAACTCTGAAAAGTATTGCGATTTTATTCAAAAATATTGATTTCGTCCTTAATATACTGTGAACTAAATTCCGGAAGAGAAATACGCAATTTCTGAAATTCATTTCTCCATTTAGCAGTATGAAACAGGTGACCTTTTAACGAATAATTGGAAATGACTATCATAACTTTCAATGGGTGTGTTAGTTTCATCTTCAATCAGAACAGGATGAAGAAATCAAGAGAACAAGAAAAGATGAAGCTGTATTGAGAAATCTATTGTCTTCATCAGCATCATTCACGCGCCGAAGTGAAATGTAAAAGTCACCAGAAGAATAAATAATATGGTGAGAAAGTGTACAGAAATTTGAAAATAAAGGATTGTAATTAAGGTTACATACATTTCATTTCTTTACACAAACCGTTGCTTATTTCTTCTGTTTCTGACGCATGTAAGGCACGGTTTTATTCGATTATTAGTCACTAACTGTTAGTCATTTTCAATGAATTTTGGAATCCAATATGCCTAGAGATTAATGACAATAAATACCTTTTGATACGTAAAATCTAATTAAATTATTTTGAAGTATTTCGTCCTCACTACACAATTTTATAAACATAATTATATTCAAAGTTTTTCAATTTATTTACGAAATTTTTTAAGTTTATTTGAAAAATATTTATGAATATTTATTGAATAAAAAGTCTTTTATCAACTTATTTTTATTTAATGATAATAATTAGCATCTATAATTTGATGGGGAATTCTTGCTATATTCAAACTCATTATAAAAAACAATTTCGCTTGCTTTAGAATTTGGATTTTACACTAAATCATTTAAGTTTATATATGAAATGTTATTCCGATGTAATATAAAATTTCATATATTAAATTAATATTAATAAATATATATAATATGATTTATCGTTTTAAATTTGAAAAATGAGATTCATATTGAGCCATTTATTCAAGGATATAGTGCAACAATACGACATGTAAATTTTTGCATTTATCTTATAATTAGACTTTTAGTAAACAGCCTTGAGAATTCAAATGAAGTATAATCTAAAAATATGACTTAATATTTTTAACTGAAAAGGAAAATTTTTCTTTGAATTTATTAAGATATTGGATAATGTGAAATATTTCATCACACTTTGAAAATTGCATTCAATAGTTTTGATTTTTTTCCCTCGGTTTTCCCCAATTTTCTTAACGAAGGAAACCTATTATTATATTCCTAAGCGAAAAGCATGATAATCCATCTTCTCATATCATTCTTACAAACTGAAAGATTTTCGTTTATAAAATAACTGTTGTTATTAGATTAAAATTTTATAGTTTTAACATTATATTTATTCCTAATTTTTTTATAAGGCGTTTGAAATGAAAATAAAAGGAGAAAAGATGTATAAATTCAATTTTTATTAGAGTTACGAATCATAATCCTGAATGAAGAATCTAACCTCAATTACAAATTTAGCTCTATAATTAAAGTCGTCGGAAAGAGACCAATTGAATGAAATAACTTATGCTTCGAAAGATGTTTTTAAATTCTTAAAAAACAAATAAAGTATTCGAAAAGATGATTTTTAATGAAAAATTCGTATTCAAGTTTAAAATTAGGGAAATACGTTAAATATTTCACGTAGCTAAGAACTTATCTTTTGAGCTTAATTAGAATAATTTTACCTGTTTTTAAAATCTTGAACGGATGTAATAATTAACAGGTTGTCACAGCTGCGACGAAAACGGTTTTATCAGAAGTAAAAATAATTTTAATTTATTTTATTATTCTCCTATTATAGCTGCAAAGTTTCTTTATATATGTAAATTTTATTATACTAACAGATAACAAAGAATTGAATATACTTTATCTTCAATAATATAGTATTCCGCCATGTATTTCAAGTACCTGCCATCCATTCCTTATCTTAGTCATATAATTCCTACTCAAAACTGGCAATAATTCTTGAATTTTTTTCTTTCTCCATGAAAAATTTTCGTTTATATTTTCGGAATTTAATTCACTTCTAGATTTTTTTTTGTCCATGATGACTATCAAAATACATATACGATCCTATTAAGTCCTTCTTGTAAATCTCTCTAACTCTTCTTATCTTTATTTAAATATGCACCTCTTTTGTATAATGAGTTTAATGCGTTTCTGATATAACTTTATTGCCACAATTTTAAAATTCTTTAATAGCAATAGAATTTAAAGAAGACTACTTAAAAATGAAATGCTAAACTGCATTTCAGATATGAATATATTAAAAAAAAATAGTGTGCAGGTACAAAAATTTTAAATATTCTTTCTCTAAGAAATAAAATATGAAAAAAAATGAACACACACACGCACGCACGCACACACAGTTTTTATATAATGAATTATACCTATCAAAATTTGCACTAGTATTGCAAATTCATAATAACCGGAATAATATGAGAGCTGATATGAGAAACCACAGCTTTGTATATTAATTTACTGTATGGTGATCTTAGCCAAAAGCACTAGAGGGATTGACAGTTAATATACTTCGGTAATTTTTAATTATAACTATAATCACTATGATGAACATTTAATATTTCTCTTTCGGAAATATTTCACTGCTTTCTCGTACTTATTGAAATGAATATTAGATTTACATTACTATTAATTGATTAACATGTTACTTTTAATAACACGCATGAATTTAATAATTTTTATGAATGATATTAGTATTATTAGATTATTTGAAGGTAAAAAAAAGAAGTATGAATATAACGAATTTAAGCTTGTAACTAAAATATATTTAAAAAAATCACACATGTTTTCTAATTTAATTTCGATAAAAAAAAGGTAAAAAAAATTTAATCTTTTAAAAGTATAATCCCCAATATGATTTAATAGACACCATTCAGCAGCAAAAATAAACGAGAAATTCATTTATTGTATAATCTGCATTAAGCTGGTAATTCAAAACCAAGTAAATATCAATTTATTGTTGTTACTTAACATATAGCAATACACACTTTGAAACATCTCATTTTAATTTAAATTATATTGTGACGAAAAGATTTTATAAATTCCAACAGACATTTCTTAGTATCATGATCGAAAGATAATAGGATGAAGTCCCGAACGCCTATACAACGGCGTTTTTGACATCTCATTCATGTAATAGTGCTAGGGTGTCAAATCGCACCTCTTAACAAATGTCTTTGTAACTTAGTAAACATAATAAAACATGAAAAAAATATCAAAAAATTGGATCTTTATTTTTTAAAATTTTTAATTACAATTAAATGATAATAACCAACTATAACCTCTCAGAACAAAATATTTGAAGCATTAGAATAAATTTGAAACTAGGTCTGAGATACTGAATCGCGGGAAAAAAAATCTTTTAAATTTTTTTCCTTAGAAAAATCTAACCATATGTAAATGGTTGAAAATTCACTATTGTTTAAATATGAATGTAAAATTTAATATTTCCGAAGTCTGAAAACTTTCGAAAATTGGATATGAAATTATTTTCAAGTCAGGAAATAAAATTGAAAAATTATTTTTATTTATGAAAGGAAAATGTCCTTTCCCTCAAATATAGAATTTCTAATAACCATTTTGAATAAGTTTTTAAAGTAATCACTGGAGTCAAGATATCCCCCTGTGTTGGAAAGCTGATAACAGGAAAGAGGTTCCAAAAGTGCATTAGTTTTATAGTTGAATTTTATTAATTTTTATAGGAGTTTCTAAAATAAATAAGCTTTTCTATAAAAGTGAATTCTTTTTCCAGTCGACATAAATTTAGACATAGCTTATTTGGCTCATGCTAGCATTTAAGTTTAACATCGTTGATGTGTTGTATAATACACTGTCACATGAATCATCTAACCACGATTAAAAATCACACCATAAGTTTTCTAGAGTGAGTATGTGGCATTATACGTTTTGCAGGTGCTACGAATTTTCGGAACATAAATCTGGGATAAATCGGAATTTAAAGAATTACAAACGATAATATGAACTTCAGTATTCAATCAAGTAATGTAAAGTTTCTTAAAAAAATACTGAAAAAAAGAAATAATGTAAATAAGTTGAGTTATTAATACAAAGAAAACTAAAAATTTGAACAAATAGTTTAAAATCTTTATAAAGACAAAAAAAAAAAAAAAAAAAAACTTTTCAGAAATATTTAAAAAATTTCTGAGTTAATGCATTAAATTGGAAGATTTTTGGTTTGAGGAATTGCCATTATTGAAATAATTACGAGATAGACAATTCTTTATATTTTGAGAGCAACGTTTTAAGAAAATTATAATTAAAAAAATTATAATCTAACTGTATGTGTTGTTTTTATAGAAGTTAAATTTCTAATTCCATATGTCGCCATTTGAACAGAAGAAAATCCACAAATCCCATGAATTCGGTCTACAGCGGCTAATGGAAAATCCGGTCTTGGGAGTATGTTATCTATTTTGCATGTGGTATTTTGATAAAATAAATAAACTTCTTTGTTTTTGTTTTTCTTAAAACTGTGTATTTTTTACCAGCAAGAAAAACAGGAAGAAGTAATTCGCGCCCTCTTATTATATTTGCTATTAATTACAGGCAGATTATTAATTTAGTAAACTTGAACAATTTATATTAATTTTATATAAGTAAAAAATGCAGCTAAAAAAATATACGCATTCAAGTTCTTACAAAATTTTTGAAATAGCTTTTTGGTTCTGAAAAACTTTTATAGATACGAAAGACTATCAAAATTTGAACAAATCTATGACTAATTCTGATTATAATTTATTACATTTTGTTTTGAAGCCACTATAGTCTTGTTTGCAAGTGACTTCGTGATTTTCAATCACAGGCCACACCCGAGATAGTAACTTCCTGCCAAATTTTCACATCACACCAGCAGAATATTAAAAGATTTAACATACAGACAGAAGAGTGAAACTAATCTTTGAAGAAATCTGATTTTGCATTCACAGTTTTTTAGCACCTGACTACCACAGTTCAAGCTCAGAGGTCTAGCTACTTTACAATTGATACTAATGACAGCACGAATCAACATGCAATGGAAATTCACAATACTGAAAAGAATTATGCTATTGAATTACCGTCATTCGCTAAAACAAAGATCTGTTCAGAGTTGACACTAGAAAATAGAACATTGTAAAAGCTAATTTCTAATTATAGTAGACATACAAATTTTTATATATTGATTTTGTTATGTATAAATAAACTCGGGATTATTTTAAACTTATTAAACACCGGAAATTGTTTTTTAAAGTTAGAATCATTGCCCTACGCTATGCGGGAGGTCTGGTCATTTGGTGAAAACTTACAGAAGCAAAAATATTTTCACATTAGGAAGCAATCTATAAAAATATTTATATGTAAAGAAACCTAAAAAATATCTATTATTCTAAAAAATAAATTTCCAAATATAATTTTTCAAAATTATGGAAATAATTTCAACTGAATTTGAATCCAACATTAATGAAACGGAGAAATATTTAAACATTTCCAAGCCATATAACATATGAATTAGTCAAAGTAAGGAAAATTAATTATTGGTTGCAACTTTAATGTTACATTTCTCGGGACTTTTTATCTAGCCGCCAGTTCAAATTTTAATTTCCCACAGCTCTACCTAATCATCCCTAATTTCGTTAGTAAAGTTAGGTTTTGAATTTAATCACAATAAACAAAAAATGTAACAGTCCAAATACATGGGATACGCATTTGTAAAAACACTAAGATGAAAAAAAAAGGGGGAAGTGGCACATATGGAGTGACGAAACAGCTGTTTTAATAGTGTTTTGACATCCTGTAAAAGCAGGGCTGTTTTTTTTTCTTTAAATCACACGACAGGTCCAACAGGAAAGTGCGCTCCAGTTGACAAAACTGCAACCTATTCACGTTCACTACAGCTGGACAGACGCGAGAATCTCGCGAAATAAAAAATAAAAAAACGATTCCAACAAAACTATTGAGGTTGAACCCTCCCTCGCGGCATCTTTCTTTTGTGTATTTTCCCGCTGTAGAGTAACAATGCATTGGGGAAATTTGCTCTAATAGTGGGCGGGGTGGGAATCATCCTGTGAGTCTTCTTTTCCCTTTTCTCTCTATGCGAAATGTTAGGACAAGTGTGGCGAAATAGCAGGTATATACGGCAAAAAAAAAAAAAAAAATTATATAGCAATAGTTTCAGCTTGTTCGAACATCATTTAAATTCGGTTCAATCTTATTAATAATTATAAATAATGAACACAGAAAATAGTCGAGACTGGTTAAAGTACAATGCAGAGAGGAAGGAATGCGAAATTATAATAAAGATCTTAAAGGGAAAAAAACCATGCAAAACGATTTAAATTGCTATTTGCATTTGCATTTGATACTATATAAGCACTTCTGGCTTACAAAATTTGCTTATTTCCATTTTAGTCCCCAGAGCAAAACAACTATCCTTGCCGATCAATCCTCTTGCTAATTGTTCGTTATCATTTTGCGTTTTCTTGCAATTGTATAACAATATTTCTAGAAAATGTGTTTGAAAAGTAATGAGAATAACGGGTCAAACTGTTTTGCGATGTTGAAGAACATGGAAGGTGACAAAACAAAATATTTTCCAAGACTGCATCTATTAGTACATAACTCACCATTTGAGTTATGGACTAATATAGGAAACTTTTTTTTAAAATTTGAGCCATGGATTTTCAACCAAAGGAGTTATTTACTCCCAAGAGCCATAAAATAACAAGGGGTGAATAATGAGCTCTTAAGAGAGGGAAGAGATTAAAGAAAATAATTTTTTTTAAATTAAAAAAACAAATATTGCATCAAGTTTAACAAAATAAAATATTACGCTTAAAGAAACAAATGTAACGACGTATGCACAGGTTGTGCTGTTGTAAATTTGTTTTCTATTAAATAATTTTGTGCATTTTATTTGGTTTATACTTTAATTGTTCTAAATTCACTCGCAAATAGCTCCAGGTAACAGCTTCCTTTTGTATTTCCGATCCCATACTCTACTGCTCAAATGACTAGTTGACTAGTTTTTGTATGTATGACTACTCTTAACGGACGCCAACATCCTTTTAGAGCATTTTGCATTTTTGGGATTAATTATTTTAAATTCTAAAATATCAATATGGTAATATGCAATAAATGGAAATGAAAGAGATGCAAGTAGAAAAACCTGATGTTACATAGGAAATTCCAAATTATAAAAGATTGAAAGTCATCAATTTAAACATAAGTGACGTATGGAGTGAGGATTTTGAGATTTAAGAGAAGCATAAGTATTCACGCATTTTCACAATATATACTGACCAAGGAATATTTACACACAAATGATTTTCCATCAAAACTTGTTCAAAAATAAAACTAATACTTCAGAAATAATTTTTAACAATTTTCTAAAAAGGCAAAATACATTGATCACCTGACCGTGACTTACAACTACGAAACAAATTCCCAAAACGATCGAATGTCTTCATATAGATGCTAATCTAATAAATTTAATCAATTCTAAGAATTATTAAAACATTTTAAAATTATTTTTATTAAACATTTTAAACATATTTAAATTATTTTTATTAACATAATTAAATTTATTTAACTTTAATTGTTTAAAATTAGCAGATGAAATTTTTTAAAAGGACTTTTAGTGCCTTTCCTACTTAGCTAAAACCTAAAATTTTATATAATTATCTGTTCTCAATCACAATGCATTATTTTAATATTTTTAGAGTTTAATTGCCAATTAAATTAAATTTTGATTTCCTAATAGTGGTGTACCTGATTTTATAATATTTATAATAATGAATTTTCCAATAAAAGCTAAAAAGTAAAAAAAAATCTTAAAATAAAATTTTAAAAAATCCACTTTTTGTACACTGATAAAAGCATGTATTAAAAAATTGTTTTCATAAAGGTGGTAATAAATGGCCATCAAAGTTATATTCTTAAAAATTATTAATTGAAAAGCAAACTGCATTTTTTTGTGAGTGCTTTGATAATTGGAAGAAGAGTGTATTGTTTTCTTATAATATTAAGCAGTTAATGAAATTGATTCGATGCTCTCATTTTTTTCCAGGACCACACATTTGCCTGTAGCTGTGATTGAATCTTTATTAAAATGACCTGATAATCTGTCGGACTAGTAGCACGTGTTAAAAAAAAGAAAAGAAATAGCGTTCAACTAGTGATTTTGTTCGCTGTCTATTTAGATGAACCGTGAAAAATCTTTTCAACCATGTAAAAGGTTTCGAGCTCGAGGTCTTGCAGCAGGATGCGTTTAGTGATGACGGTCGATTTAGGTTTGAGGTCTTGTTTACCTTTGCTTTAAATTTAAATGTAAGTAAACTTTACAGAAATGTACGTAGTAGAAGTTACCTGCTGAAAGAACCAAAAATGTTCTGGCTTGAGAGATATATTTTTCAATTTCCCCCCTTCAATATTGCGCATCAAAATATATAACTTCAATAAGGCGCATTTTTGAAATTTGAATTTTGATGTTTATATTTCTTAATTTCCCTAGGAAAAATTGCTTTTATTACCAAATTACATAAATTTGTGCCATAAAGATTTTTCTAATTATTTCCAGTGACCTTCTATGAGAGTTAACAGTCACTGGATCATTTTGCAGCAAATTATTAAAAAACAGTTAAATTTTGAAATTGAAATACTTCTCTACATTCTTTTAGTAATAGTTAAATTTTGAAATTCAAATATTTCTCTACATTTTTAAAAAAATATTTAGCAATTAGTTTAAAGCATGCTTTCGTTTAGTAATTTTTAAATATAATTTTTCTTCTTATCTGACCACTAACCCTAAGGATTTCAAAATTGTTGCTAAGAAAGAACTATTTTAGAAAAGTAGCAGTCATGTTTCGAGCAGTTAATATTATTTTCAAATAAATGTTATTTTTTTTCAAATACGCATTTAAAATGTACAAAGAAAATATAGTGCAAGAATAGAAATTCATGTGTACGGTCGAGATTTAAATAGTCATGTACAAAACAAAACAAAAACGGAAGGATTGTTACTTTCATCTTAAAAATTATATCACCGGGTAGTACAATATTGAGTTTTCTCTCATTTGTTAAAATATTTATTTTATATCGAGACTGAGAGGTAAGTTGAGCAAGGATTTTCTAAACAAAGTAAATCTCCTTTTCCTTGAAAGAAAAGAATTTTCCCAGGACAAGAATGTCAGGAATGTGTGACAATAAAATGATAAAATATTTCAATTACAAATCAATTCTTTATGATATTATCAATTATAAAATCGAACTATTATTTAGTAACTCATAAAATTCGTAACTCATAAAGTGTTACCTTTCCTGAGAACTACAATACCGTGCTCAACGATCGTTTAAAAATTTATTGGCTTGTTTTCATTGCATTTTAAATTTCTACTTTAAAGAAAAAGGATACAAAATAAGTAAAAGGTTACTCCATTCAAATTTTCTGTTACATTACATTTTTTTTAACCGTATCTTCTTTAAAGGGCCAGATATGAAGGTTCTATAAAGGGTATTCAACCCGTCATACACAACTTAGGGGAAACCAGAGTATTCAGAAGTAGATAATGCAAAATTAATAACCAATTTAGCAATGTGGTAAATAACAACAACAACAACAAAAAAAGACAAAAAGGGAGAAGGCAATGAGGGAGTAAAGAAACCACACTACTAATTTTACATTGTGGTTAGAATCTTCTTGAAACCTTGTAGAAAATTCTACATCACAGAAGCCTCATTATTTCACCAACTATAATTTTCCTGGCGCCGCTTTTATCTGTCTACTTGACGTTCATCTCACTGAAATCTAAATTCTAAAGTTTTCCTTCGGCAGCAAAATAAATAAAGTTGTTGTTTATTTGTTCATAATTTGTTATTGAATATCGTATTCATAATATTTGAATTTTATTCAAATGATATAATTTTTTTTAATTTCATACATTTATTATTCGCATTCAGGAAAATAGACGCATCATTAAACGAGTTTTAATAATTAAAAACCTATTCTACAATAACTTTATATCGTTTAATATTTGTATTTAATATTATAATGAAACAAATATAAAGTATTGTTACATTTCTTTCAACATTTTTTTAAAGATTGCTCATTTTGAAAAATATATCAAATCATTCCCGTGAGTTACTTCTGTTGCTAAATGATCAATAAAATATTGATGATGGAACGATTATATTATTATATAAGTTAGTGTATTATAAAATCATACGAGTGAACAATTTGTTAAGTTCTAAATCGAATTTACGATCCTAAATCAATTACGATCCTAAATCAATATAAGTGTTTTGACTATGCATTGCATTAGTTTGTTTTTTCTCCTTTGAATTTGTTTATATCATGTTATTCCATTTTGAAAAGAGCTATGTTAAACGTGTTAAAACTTGATCATTCACTTTTTGATCAATAAAGCCTGATTTTGTCAAATACTTTAAGATTCTTTAATGAAAACAAATAATATTTTACACAAATATCAAAATAACGCAACAAACTTTCCTCGGAGCATACAGTCCTTAAAAAATGCCTATATATTTAAAATAAATTGTTAATGAAAGCCTTACTTTTATTAACACACTCTTTCAGTTTTATAGTTCTTAATTATTATTTTGAGAATGGATTGCTATGTAACAATAATTGTTTTCTTTGTATTGTGTATTAATAAATATATTAATCCATATTCAATATATATTGAACAAACAAATGCAATCTTTTAAAAAATAAAATTGCAGATGAAGAAAATTATTTATTTTTTACCTGAACATTTTGATACTTCCCTTTTTTATGTATATAGTTTATACGAATTATAAACATAATTAATAGGGGAGATTCAAATGAGTAAAAACAGCGGCTTTTAGGATTTATATTTCTACCAAAGGTAAAAAAAAAATATCTAAAGTGAATAGTGCAAATTTGAAATCTTAACTAAAAATATGTAGAATAGTTTCACAATGATATAATTGCTAGGTTAAATTATAAGTGCATGGTAACAAATTACTCCTCTTTTTTTATTTTCGAAGTAAAATATTTCATGTAAATTTAATATAGTGTGTCTTTCAACTAATTTAAACTTCGACAATAGTATTAAATTAAAATATAGCTATTTATTTTATGATATTTTAATTTACTTCCACATGAAAGTTTACATAATTAATTAGGTTAATACTTTAATTTTGATTTTCCAGTTTCTGCAATATGAACTGTTCTTAACATAAACATTCTTCAAATTCGAGAAATTATGTCAAACTAGTCAAATTCTAGGTTCTGTCCGTTCTTATTTCATAACTAGAGTATTTTTTGTAAGGACAAACAAGGTATTACTTTTTTTATCTTAAATCATTTCCCAGTGCTTTTTTGCGCATTTGAAGAACCATAATTTACACAGAAATATCATCCAATTTATATATCCAGATCAGATAATTTAATTTCTTGATATGACTTTTATTGGGAATGGAAATACAGGCTTTTAATAGATATATTAATTTCGAAAAATAGATCATTCTACTTCCAAACATTTAATCGTAATAACAAAACAAACAAACTGGCCACGAATCATTAATGCGCAATCAAAATCAAATTAAGTGCATGAAAGCGAATAATCAAATTAAGTGTATGAAAGCGAATCTTTTTTAAATCTGGTTTTAGGATATATTAGCGTCTTATGTAAGTTTCAAAGTTAAAAAATTCTGAATTTCACTTCAAAAATAGTATTTATCATGGTTTAAAATTGTTAGTTTTTCATAATATCAAATTTAATTGAATAGGATATTCATTAAATTAAATAACGAGAAAAAGTCATAGTATTTTCAGGGCTATGATAGTCTATTTTTAGTTATACTTCTTTTATTTTCTTGTTTGGAGGAGGTATAATTAAACGCATAATTCATAAATTATATAATAAGATAATCAAATCTCATTAGTATATGTACATGACTACAAAATTATGTTCTTCTATGCCGCTATCTTTTCTATAGGCAACGAACAGAACCCTTCAGAGGAATTGCTATCTCTTAAGAGATCTTTTTTCGTGTGTACCTCCTCAACTTTTTCTCTTTTAGTCGTTTTATTTTTTAAATATCCTGCCACTTTCCTTTTGCTACTAAATTGATAATTACATTCCGCTCATCTTGCTTCAGATTAACAGCACAGATACATTAGCGCAAATATAAATGCATTGGTGCATATATATTGGTGATTTTTTTCAATGCAGTGGTGCATACATATTGGTTATTTTAATCCAATGGTGAAAAAAATGCTCCCTGGATTGCGGTGGAGTTAAAAAAATATTATTGACCTTACTTTATATCAAAATGGAATGACGAAAAAGAAAATATTCTCTCGGTGACATTTTTTAAAAATTTTTCCACTTTATTTTTTGGATAGTTTGGTTTTATTTTAATACCATTTTAATTTTATTACACAACTTGACAATAATATTCGAATTTTTCAACAATATTTTTTTATTATAATATCCTAAAAACTTGTGTACAAGATTCTTCACTACATATTTTTTAACTCAAATATATCGGCTATATCATTGTATTAAAACTAAAATGAAACTTAAGAATAAATGGTTTAAATTAATATGGCATAAAGATATTTTCACTTTTTACTTTGATCGCATTAAATAACCCCCCAACATGATATCCACAAGTAATGGAGAAAATGAAGATAACAGAAAGTTTCGATTTAAATTCTTTTCTTCATTAAAATATAATAGGTTCTATTTTTCTTATTAGCTTCAAAAAATTTAAAAAATAAGAACACTTTCCAATTTTAAGTATTAAAAATTTCCAATTTCATAATTTAAAAAAATGCAACTAATCACATAATAAGAAAACTTATAAACTTAAACGTTTCTTACCGAGCAATTTGCTGAGATCGGCGTTATGCATGTCTGGATTTTCATCTGCAAGTCTTTTTCTTTCGCTCTTCGCCCAAACCATGAAGGCATTCATCGGTCGACGGATCCTCTGCTCCATCGCGGCGGCAGCGGCCGACGATTTCCCACCGCCAGAACCCCGGCTGCCACTTCTGGGTGTCGGAGTCGGCATAGGTGATGCCGGTTCTTCGTCGCCTTCCATAGGGGGTGGCGGGCTTTCGTCACTCATACTTGTCATGTCCGGAGCCCAAGGGGCTTGTGCAACACTCCCTTCTTCCGGATAAGTCTGATATTTGTAAGGATAGTTGGGGTACACCATACCCCAGCCGCCGTCTGAAGCGCGGTAGTCCACACCACTGTTGTACATCACTGGTTTTGCTCCAGTAGGTACAGTACCATCATGCTGGACTGGCAAAGCTGACCAGCTTATCCGTAGGGAATGAGTTTATCACAATGGTTTTATCACTTTTAATTATAAAATTACTCAACAAGGTAAGAGAGAGAGAGAGAGAGAACTTGTAATTATGATTAAAATAAATTTCAAGTATATATTTATTATTGTTCACCAGTTGCACTTTAGGTATCCATCACAGAAGAATGTGTCTTAAATAATCCATAAACAACTTCGGAAAATTCTTGTATTAATTCAAATTCTATTCCAAGTTTTAGTGAGATAAAAATATAAATATCAAAGGCACTTAAAATTTCATTTTTTCTCGGATAAAAATTAAATATTAATTTCGAGAAATGACGTTTTGTCCTTCGCTTGGCGAAAAGAAGAAATCTCCAAGCAGCATCTGATGTTTTGGGAGCTATCACATGGGATGATGCGAGAATTAAACTTCCGTCGCGCAGCTTCGAACTCACACTATCACGGATTAAAATGGATGGATACGTGCTTCACGGAAGGGTTGCTTCTCTCGTTAAATCGTCCAGGCGCGCCAATCGCCCAGCCAAACGATCCAACCTCGCCAACAACGTAAGAAGAGAAAGGCACGTTTTTTCCCCCTCCACCTTCTTAAGGATGGAAAAGAGTAAGCATCATAAAACCTAATCGAGTTTTACTTAAGAGTACAATAGAAGCCAAAACATTAAAGAATTGGACAAAAATGTATTTTCCTGAGAAAGGATGCTTTTAGTACATTTATCTGTTTGGTTTCCTTGAAATTTCGTCGTTTTATTTTTTTAAAATTATTTTATAATGAAAAAAAAAGTCACACATTTGAAATTTTCTCTAATTTTTACGGTCATTTTTTTAATAAGAAAAAACAGAAAACCATATGTTGATAGAAATTAGAATTTACAAAATAATTTGCTGCTTGTAACAAATTATATTTAATTAAAAAATAATTAAATTTTATATTACTAAAATGAATCGATAATTTAAATAGTGAGAAAATAAATTATTTTCTTAAAGAATATATATATAAAAAAATCGGAAACGTTTTCAGCTTTTTTGGATAAATACATATGCAAACAATAATGCTTGATCTTTCGATTTGTCAACCACATTTTTTCAATATATATGATTAAAAACTCCCCAATATCTTGCCGTGCAATTAAGTAGGTTGAATATTTTCTCTAAAAATCATGACAACGGATGTATAATGAAATAACTAAACAAATTCAGTATTCACCTTAGATATAGTTGCTGTTGTTGTGAGAGATGTGTCTAGATAATTAAAGAAAAGAAATAGAATGTGCACACACAGAAACAATTTTGTCTTAGCAGGACCGTGACAAGATGGAGATTGAAAACATTTTTGTAAATATCGCATTTCCTTATGTATCATGATACATAAATATATATCTGATTAATGTATAATTAATAAAATATCTTAATACAGTGAAATTATGTATTTTAGTACAGTAAAGAAAATGGAATATCCATTTTGAAAATGTGCATCTTTCCTATGAAATAGCATTTAAGTTATGATGTTACGGATTTTATAGAATCTCTTCTTTTGGATTAAAAAACAAACAAACTAGAATTTGTTTAGAAAGAAAATTAGATTTTGAATTCGCATTATTTTGATCACATGATTTGATGAGTCTAAGAAATACTTTTTCAAATGTTTAAGACTCAATGTCACTGTAAAATTCTTCCATATAGTATGTAATGCGTTTTATTTGATATTTGGTGGCGGGGCCTCTGAAAGTTTTTATACTAAGTTCAGTGACTATTACCTATAGACAGAGATGCTTACGAGGATGAGCAATACGACAAAATACTTTGCAGTTTACATAAAATAATTTTCTCGGTTAATTGACTTTTAATTCCTTCAATATACAACTTGTTTTTCAAATATGCTGCTTCTATTTTAAGTATGTTGGATCTTTTTTAAAATCTGATGTTTAATGCGAAAAGTTTACTCAAAAAATGCAAATTTCTGTTCATTGAAAAGGAAAACTAAATATGAAGAATACAAATCATTTAAAGTTTCGATTTGATGTTGGTTTCTTACTTAATTTTAAGCTTTATATTTAATTCTTAGATGTTCAATATCATACTTATACTTACTTATATTTATATTTATAATGTTATATTATAAGTTACACTTATATATACACTTATAATATTATATATGTTATATTTATATTTATAATACTTATAAATTCTTAACAGTCACAAACAAAAATTGTTTTCTAGAAGTAACGATAAATTTTCACAAATTAAAATGAGAAACTCGTCCAAGTTAATATCAGAAAAGGAGAAAACCAAAATGCAAAAGATTTTTAAAATTGATATCTAAAAGACGAATGAACGGAAGTTCTAAACTGCGGCTTAAACAATGGAAAATTATCTATTGGTCCTTTCTTTGCATTATGCATTTCACTATTCTTTTTGTTTTCTTTTCTTTTTCTTTCTTTTTTTTTTCAAAGTTTTTATTAAGAGACACAAACATTTTTTCATTCATTACTTTTCGTATTTAATTAAGGATGGATTCACGCTTCTCTGTATTTTACAGAAGCATTTAATTAATTTTCCAACCTTACGTTTTTTTGTCATCTAATCGAATGATTAGTTTAATTATTTCTATAAAGAATTATTTTTGTTCGAAGTTAAGTTGAATATAATTTAGAGCATACATCATCATTATGGAAGAGAAGAAAATTGATCTATGTATTTGAAATGGCCGATGCATTTAATTGGTTATTATTAATAATAACTGAGGGTTAGTAATTATAATAACTGATGCTTATTAATATTAATTACCACTGTCATAAACTGATTAACTACGTTTATCGTTATTATTAATAATAATCGATTAATCACATTAATCATAAAAAACATCTATCAAAATTTATTCAGGAGATGGAACCAAGAGTTTCCATCCTATAGTTTTTGCTTAAGTGACTTTAAAATAATATCTCTGCTTGACCCTCCTTTATAAAAATTTATTTTTGGTTGCATTTAACTTTACCATAATAAAGACTTTTATTTTACTATGAAAGTAAACACATTAATTAGTAAATTAATAATGAATACAATTAAATTAATTACAATGCATTAACATCTTTACGTGTTTTAAATTTTACACGTGACATTTTATTTTATCTTTTAACGTTATAGTACTTGAAAGTTTAATTTATGGGGAAATTCAAACATTTCAGACAACAGCTTCGTTTTTGCTTTCAGGGCACGCAAACTTCTCACGACGCTTCTGATCAGTGTTAATTCTTTGGATTTTGATGCCCTTGACTTAAATAAGAAGTAGATATCTGACTCATCAAAAAAAAGTAATAATAATTTTAAGCATGTGATGTTTCAAGGAAGAAAAAAAAATGGATATTGGGATTGAAAAAAAAATGGTATACAAGGTGAAGAAGAAATTTGGATTGAGTTGAGATTGGGAAATTTAAGGATCAAATTTTATATCGATTTCAATGAAAACTATATATTAAACTTACTTTAAGCTAATAAAAACTATTATGAAGGAAAAAATTTCAACATCATTTATAGTTCGAATGTTTTAAATAACTAAGTCCTGAAACCTTTGATCATTCTTCTTTTTTGTCTATAATATTCTATAATATCTGAGTTGAGACATTCTCATGCAGAATTATGAAAAAAAAATGAATATTACAGTTTTATAACATTATTACACAAATCTAATCATGTGAAAGATGTGTGAGAAGCCAAAAAGTTAAATTATCTGTATATTACCTGTATAATATACAGATCTGTAATTATCTTCTATAGTATACGATAATTATGAAGCTCAGAGAGTAAATATTGTCCTCATCATCAAATTACATTTCAAAATCCAGAATCCATATGAAAACAATTTTTTGTTGCTTTAGATTATGATATTGTAACCTTCCCTGTTTTCCTCACTTGATAATTGACATTCCGGCCAGATGTAAGTCACCTGTAATCGCACACATTGTTAAGTGCTTGCGAACTTCCAGATGGGGGAATCCTCCTCGCCAATAGGGTCATTGTGTGTGGTCATTAGTTGTATCTATTTAAAGGACAACATATTTGCGTTTAGTCTTTTCAAAGAGATCCATCACACCTTCAAGGGAGACGAACATCAAACCATCCAGATGTTAAACTTTTCTTCCATTATGAATGGACTCATCACATCTTCGTGAACGATCAATCACCAGCAACCGTTGTCGCTAAGTGTAGATGTCAGGTGGCTTTTAGCTGGTGTTAGCAGTGAATTGAATATAATTAACATGTGTTCGGGAAGGGTCAGCTACAAAGATGAATCATTAATGGACATTCCCACGATCGACTGGAGACCATTGAGAAGCATTGCTGAGCAGCTTTTCGGTGATAAGAAACCCAGGTGCATTAATAAGAAAATGAGAGGTAGAAATTTCACTGAAATAAAATGCGGGTTTTTTGTTTTTAGAAGGAAAAGCAGTGGGAGCCGTTTAAGGAGTCAGAGAGACATGAATGTTCGAAGATGTTCCTGATTTTGTAAGAAGCTCCGTATGATTTGGGCTACTGTATTAAGATCCATCTGATAAAGATCGGTGGATTTCTGGAGCTACCCCTGGAGTAGCCATTTGAGCTAACAGCCTGTTAGCGCTTATTCATGGTGTTTAGTCTCTGAATTGATCTAGGAACTATTTCATGATTAAATTTCAACTGATGTGTGAATTTTATAAATAATATTAACCTAGATGAGAACAAGCTGTTCTTGTGTACATATAAGGCTGTAAATAAAGGAGTTGTTTGTTACGCTACTCTCTAATTTGATGGGTCAGGATCAATATCAATCCATAAATCAAACAAAATTAAAAATAAAGAAAATATTACCTCATTATACTACTTGGTGATATCTTAAAATTTTTGTGATGATATTGCTGCACTTTAAGAACACTTGTTTGCTGAAAAAAGAGAATTGGGAATCTGAAACAATTTTAATTTAATGTTTTCTATTTTTACAGTATATAATAATTATAATATTATGTTGAAGGATTTTAAACTTAGAAGATTTCAAATATAAACAACATAAAAACAATAAGCATTATCCGATGTGTGTCATAATTATTTAAATAAAAGCAGTATACGTAAACATTTTGGTACCAAATTTGCCTTTTAAATAGGAGGAAGTTATGGCCAATAAGAAGTGTACTGGATCCCCATTAGCATTTATTAAGACTATAAGCATTTTGAAGTACTGTTGTGGGAACATTTTTTGTGATTAATAAAAATTCTCTAGAAAAAAAATTGATGCTCATGTAAGTAATTGATAGAAAAAATTACTGTTCATGAAAAAATAAATCATTAACTTAATAATTAAAGAAATAGAGCAGAGTTTTTGACTATTAAAATGCAGATTAGTTCAAAAAATTTATTTTCGATGGTGGCAAATAGTACGATGGAGTAAGACATGGCACATAGTACAATGGAGTAAGACATTTTCTATCAAACGCTGAAATCTTTAATATGCTGTATGTGGCAAGGAATTGCCTAAAGGACAAAAAGGATTATTTTATGATCAAATTTGCTAATCTCAGAGTGTATTTGGGATATATTATTTTAAGATTAGCTAAAATATTGCTAGTTACTGATAACTTTCCTAAGCCTTTTTCTGTGATTGTTTTAATGCAAATTATTTTCCTAGATCATACATGATCATGGAATAAGTGCATCCATGATAGTACACAGTTATAATAAGAAATTTCAATTCTTGTGACTAAATAAAAAAGGAAGAACAATCTAAAAAAATAAAGGAATTATAAAACAAAGGTCTTATAAAAAATAATATCAGGGATAATAATTTAAACGAAGCAGAATTATAAACATAGTGAAATAATTTCTGAATTTAAAAATTCGAGAAAAGGGTGAAATCATTATACATACGTCAAATACTTTTGTCCAGGAATATAACTTTTAAGATAGCATCTCTAAAAAACATTTTTTTATAATAAAATTCTAAAAGCCCTTGTTAAACTCTTATTTCATACAAAGTTCTCAACAAGACATAGTACATAACTTTTTTGGTATACAGAAAAAAAAATGAATAGTAGAAATATTCTTCACATCTAAAAAAAAAAAAATGTTGCCAATAGCTAAATCAATAATGATTAGTATTTAAATCAATGTCAATCTCTAGACTAAAAGGCAAAATTCTATCTTCTGCATAAAAAATAAGACTTTAAATAATCAAGTTATAAATATCTGTAATTATTAAAAATTCATCCAAAATAAGAACAAAGATAAAAATAATTACATCAATGAAATATTGCCAAAAATTTTTAAAGCTTTAAAAATCGTCTGCTTTTTTAAAGCATTAAAATAAAAATAAAAAGAATCTTTTCTAATAAATAAATAATTAATAAAGTATTATGATATTTTTTATATATTTAAGAAAATCATCTGTTTTTTAAAAAATAGTTTTTTATTTAATTTTTCTAAGTAAATTCACTTCTGTGAATAAATTTTTATTTTCCTTTCATTATTTCTTTTTGATGAAGAATAATCAACATATTTTTGTTATTTGAATAAAAATTAACGATCAACAAATGCTAAAATCATGAAATTACTTTATTGTTAAACTTTGTTTCTTCAAGTTTTAGAATAACCAGATGCTGTTGTAAGAATTAATCATCATGAAAGTTACTAAATATTGCAATGTGTTTTGTAATATTTTGATGAAATATGAGATCGAAAGAAACTGACCTTTTATTTTAGATTTCGAAAGCAATGAAGTGAGAACATTTTCATCATAATCAAATTAAAAACAGAGTAAAAAATTATGAAATTTTAAAGGTATGATTCGTTCTAGTATAAAATATTTATATAAAACATAAAAATATTTCTAATCTAAAATTATTATTAACCATGTTCGTCGAACATCTTGCTAACCGGAAACATCGGTTTATTTTGAATTAAATCGCAATTGCATTATTTCATGTTTATGATTCCCCTTGGAAAATATTTTTAAACATCAAAGCGTATTATTTCAATAAATTTAGTTCTTTTATTGTGCATATGAACCATCTCAATAAGCAGGAGTTAAGTTCCACAAATTTTTAG
>JAPMOR010035734.1:688-14803 GCA_026543865.1 Argiope aurantia
ATGTATTCAAACTATATATATTCTGACTATATTCCTAAATTATTTATATATATTCTAACTATATTTTTTAAAATATTTTAAATATCACGGATTCTACTTGATACACTAGCAAATGCCTTTTGAGAATTCTCCCGTTTTGGTTTTTCAGTTTTTAACTCAGGAACCAATCCATTTACTTTGAATTCCCATTGCTCTATTTTTTCCCCTTTCTATCTAACATTCTTTTTTTCATCGTAACACTTTCAAATATAAAGGAAAAAGAAACAACTTTAGTATTTTTCGAAAATTCTACATTTCCTTCCTTCAAAAATGCTTTTTTTTTTTCTCATCTTCTCAATAGTTTGGACTGGTACCATCCTCATCGATATTTGTAAAAATGACTAGAAGGAACCGGATGCCGTTTAAAACCTCTTGCATTTTCTATTCGATATAGGAAATATGTTTTAACAGGGAGCAATTTTCAAAGAGTGAGTCTCATCTTTTCAAACATTCCCCACAAATCGAGAAATATCCCCATGCATGAAAAAGGAATTTCAATCCAAAACGATGCCTGCGATAATACACAGTTGCTATAATGAACAGAATTGATTCGGCTTTCTCATACATTGCATCGGTAGAACACAATATTATTTTGCTTTGAATGTGATATTCGAAATCGCACAGTAATATCCTTCTATTTCTGTATCTTTTTTTTTTTAATTCCGGAATTCTGAGAAATTTTTATTCCGTGTTTAGCTGAATAAACTATGTCATATTATTCTTATAGTCCTTTCTTTTTATAATTTCACTTTATATTTGATACTATTGCCTTTTATTTCCTCTTAGCTTCTTCTATGTACCATAGTTATATTAAAGGATATGTGGTATCGAATCTGGGTACCATAGAATAAATATAAGGCATAATTTCACATTTCATTTTGTAATTTTTTCAAGATGCAAATCTTAACTTCATAAACAAGAAAATACAAATCATATTTTTTCATTTCTATATAATGCACCATGTTATATAATTTTACCATTGTTTTCCAGTGGGAAAATTTATTAATTGTTTATAACAATTCAATATGTAAAAATATCATGATAATAATATAAGAAGAAGATTGCTGCAAGTATCATATACAGATAATTGGCAAATATTTTTATATAGATGTTAATATCTTTTATAGAGGATAATAAGATATCTCTCTTTCTGTCTATATATATATATATTGAATAAATGCACTGAATTTCGATCCCATTTTAAAATGCTAGTTTATTTAAAATATATTCTAATATAATTTTAACTCAAATTAATTACAGTGAACATTGCATGATTAAAGAAAAATGTTTTTATAAAAAATCTTCACTTCGATTTTAGATTCATATTTTTTGAAATTCACTTTTAAGTGATTATTTAATGATTGTAACCAAAATTATTAATTCATCTTTCAGGACAATTTAATGTATACATATATTTATCCTAATAAATATTAAATTAACTCTTCAACCGGCTGGAACGCAGAAAGTCGCTCCAACGTGTCTCTTGAAAATCGGCTGGAACGTAGGAAGCTGCTTTCCGCAAACTGCTTTAAACCCGGCTCCGACGTGGAAAGTCGTCAATGCTTTCCCCCTTAAATGCAATAAACGAGGTGGGTCATCTGCTTGTTAAGGTCATTTTGGGGTTTTCACTGACAGTAAGAATTTGGGTGGTACCTCCAATTAGAAGAAGGAACACCCGAGAAGAGGAAATAACGCTTTTCGTAAAAATTCGAGATTGCAGGATCGATGGGTGATATGAGCTGTATACTTCATTTCTGATTTGAATATTTCATTATTTCACGACAAATTTAACATCCAAAGGAAAACTATTATACTTATTAAGGGTAGGGAATCCCTCATATTTACAAGTCATAATCGTGTATAACAGTTAATGAGTGTGATTAGTTCGCAAAAACAATTTTGATTTTTCTGTACTTGGTTGATGAAATATTTAAAAAGTAAGTTTGAACTTTTAATGATACTTTTATTAAAATGTAGTAAAATAAAAAAAAAATCCATATATAAAAGTTTTAAATTTATTTTCATCCCGCTTATTAAGCGAGCCAAATATTTATTTATAAATGTAATTTTAATCATTGCTTAAGCTTTGTATATAGATTTTGGCCAAGCATTCAAAACGTAATAAAAGGCCAATTTGAAAATTTTTGGATCTAATCATTTATTTTTTACTGTTTAGAGTGAAATTTAGTAAAATCGTTTTTAATTATTTTCATACACGTTTTTATTTAAAGTATCTTGATAAATGTAGTTATTATTATTCTTTTTTACAGCTTAATATTATATTTTATTTTACTATTTAAATACAAGCGTTGTTTACTGCTTTTTGCAAATCATATTTGTCTTTCTTTTTTTTGGGAGGGGGATCAGGTAGAAAAAAAAACGCTTCTTTTATAAATATAAAATATATTATTTAGAAATTATATTTTTAAAATTTATAATTATATTATAAATATATATTTAAAATCTCTATAAGTCAAAGCACAAAATCTCTAAAATCAAAGCACATTCAAATAGGAGGAAGTTTTGTCTCTTGTGACTGGCTGGGAAAAGCGTAAAGGAAAAAAAAATTAGTAATAATAAGGACTATTAAAAAAAAGTTTAGCATATGAAAGAAAGAAAATATATTTAAAAAATGGAAAACATTTATTTCTATTCAAGAAATTCGATGATGAGTATGCTTTGAAGAAAAAAATTAATAAATGCATAAGTGCAATTATAATTATTGCTTTGCATTGAAGCAGTATTTGCTATTTAATGAAATTAAATAAATGCATGAAACGCTCATACGATTTCTGTTTGAAAATATCACAAGGCTGTAGATTCAGAACTTTTTTTTATCTATGGATCTCGGTTCCTTTCAATTGTTAGTATTCGGTAAGAAAGCCCATCTGTTTGTCTATGTGAAAATAGTTGTTTTTCGGCTTGTCCGCATTTTTAATAGAGATTTTTACGATCAAATCAAGCAGTAAAATGTCAGTAGGTTTAGTGCTTAAAGTTGCCGAAAGTGCGTTACAAAGAGAAGCGTTACATCTGGCGACAACAGCCTATTTAAGAAAAATTAGTGTCTCAAAATAGGTTAATTAAAACATGCGTCAGACAGATTGTACAACAAAAGTACTTTTAATACGAATCTTGCACTAAAAAGGAGGATATTTTTCCTTGCTAGGCATTCAGCAAGACAAAAATGAATTCTTGAAAGACGTTCTGAGTAGTTCTTTTAATCTTTACCATTCTTGAAATTTATGAGTCTTGGATTCAAAAGATTAATTCATCACTCCTGAAAGCACTGTTATTTTTATAAAATTAACGTGGGCATTATGACAATAATCTATGAAAAACGTTTTTAAGCTTGGCTTTTTAATCAGTTTTAGATTTTATGTCAAACAAAGTGTGTTCTCTACTATTTTTGATTTTCATATCCATTAAAGTTTATTTAATAGAAGATTTAAAGACATAATTCTTAATATAATTAATAATAATTAATGACTTAAAATAAAATAAAAATTTGATTTCTCTGTTTACTAATACAATGCAAGTGGGCCTTCTTATTAAATTTGTTTTTATTCTGGTTGATATTCGGCTATTGATCAGAAACTACTGAAGATTGTTTTTAATAGAAAAATTTCTTCCTTACGAAATTTATTTCTAATGCACCCCCTAAGGCCATTCCTAATATCAATTTTAAAAAATGAGCTAAAAATTTTTCACCAATGCTTGATTCTGCACTTGAACTTTATCTAATGTATAACAAAATTTTTAACAAAAGCATACTACTGAAATATACTCAACATTAAAGAATAAATTGGATCATATCTTATCTAGAATGGAAAAAATTAGATTGAAATTATAGAAGCAACAATGAAGACAATTTAATTTCACTTCCGTAATGAAATATATTGATGGAATGAATATATACTTAAATTCGTACATTAATATGCAAATTTTAAATTAATTAATTTACTTTCCTTCGAATTACCACGGGGGAATTTTAATTAAAATTTTTATTATGCTTTAAAAATTAATAATCTACTAAAATATTGGCTTTTGGATTTTTTGAAAGCTATTTGTGAATGTTATTTATGCTTTGATAAAAAGTAGTTACAGATGAAAAGATTTTAACATCATGAGACCCCGAGAAGTCCACCAATAACTTGTTGCTTTACCACACCAAGATTCTCCGACCCAGTCTTTGCCAATTAATTCTATGACATAAAAATTCACGCTTCACCTCTTGACAATAGCGATCTCCAGTTACAGAACCTTTGTCGAAAACGTGGAGCTCAGTCCGCCCGTTCATCATAATGCCGCCCCAGACGACAACTCCAGGAACACCGAAACGGTCTCTTTCCGTGATGTTACTGGGATGAAACCGTGTCCCGACCTCTCTCCAAATCAACTGGCATTGGGAATCGCTTCTGGCACTAAAACGACTCTCATCTGTAAAGAGGACACGACTCCATTGATGAGATGTCCAGTTTTTGTGCTCCCTGCACTACTCTCAACGGTGCCGCCGGTGGGAAACTGTCAAAGGGATGCAGCGTTCAGGACGGCGGGCGATTAGGCCACCTTTGTGAAGGCGTCTGGACACAGTAAAACGCGACAATTGCCGCCCCGTTGCTGCACACAGTTGCTGAGCAATGGCGCTTGCAGCTTGCAGGACGATGTGTCGGTCATCCACTGCAGTTTTTTTCCTGGGACGGCCACCACCAACCTTTCTCACAGATGGTTTTTAAGGCTTTCCAAGCGCGATACGACACTTTTGTTGATTCCGAACTCTTCAGCTACACTGGTCACACTACGCCTCTCCTCCAGCTTTCCGATCATTCTTCCACGTGTGAAATTGTCCAGGTGATTTCTGCTAGCCATATTTCACGAATTAACTCACGTACACTTGCAGCGAATGTCTTTAATTGCGTCTCCGTCCTTCTTTTTATTGTAGTGTTGAGCTGCTCGCTCCTTCCGCACGTGTTTTGCGTATGCTCACGTCGCCTGTGACGTTTTATTCCTGATATTTGCATACGCACGATCTTTCTCCTGAATTACGTGTTCATTGTACTGATTGCAAGAACTCCTTTTCTGCAATTTCATGGTTATCTGCTTAAAATTTGCATTGTTGCTTAAGTTTTGCACCCCAGTGTATATATTACTTCTGATTATCTAAACATTTTAATATGTAATGTCATTGTTAAGCCACTTTTCTTCCATCCAAATTTGTGACCGGAGATTAAGATCCTTTAAAGGAAGAACTCTGCCCATCCTTCACAAACTAACAAAACTTTTGCAGATTCATTAATATCTATAATTTGTTTTATTTTATGTGACAAAATTTGTAGAAAGTATTTTTATTGTTGCAATGAAATGAAAACCTTATTTTTTAATCACGGGTTTTAAACGTTGTTGAAGTTATGATTGCTTACTCTAGATTGTTTGTCTTTTATTTTATTATGCATATATCTTTTGAAAATCACATGCAGTGAAACACCTTATAAATATTGCCAATGAAGCTTTTTGAATTGTTCAGACATGAAGAGCATGGAAGCAACACTCTGAAAGGGGTAATTCTTAATTCTTGGATACATGCAACTAAGTCTCATTTTTATTTACGAGATAATTTACGAATTTTCATAAAAAATCATGATGTTGTAACTTAATAAAATGGGTACAGTTGAAATTGGGATTTCATTGATGGCGTTAGATGAATCAAAGATTTTTGCAATATCTGTCAAACGAGAAATGCATGGATTTATGAAAATATTTCTGCACTGACTATGAGTCATTTTTACCAAGATTTGTGACAAGATTAGTAATGATATAAAAAATTGACATTCAAAATATTCACTAATTAAAAATATGAATGAAATGATGATTTTTATCATATATAAGCCTCGTGAGTAAATGTATGCATTAATATGTTTTCTTATTTTAGTATTAAAATCAACTTTGAAAATTTATTATTTCAACTTATTATTTTAATTATTTCAAAATAAGATATTAAGTGAAAAATATACGAGTTACTAATATTTTCATCAACAAATTATTAATAAAATATTCATCTACGATATATTGACAAAAGACTGTTTTATTATTTTCAGAACTTAAAAGAATGGCATGAAAATAAAAATCTAAAAAAAAATCGTAAAAAGCGTACGTATTTTTATTTAAAAATTTTCAATAACAGAATATATTTTAGGAAATAAATGTAGTAATTTTAAATTATTAATAATATTTTTTTTATAATTTATTTTAATCCGTGAACTATATTTATTCATTATATATAAATATATATCAAGCTATTTTCATTTCGAATACCAAATACGTGAATAATACGCTTACAACTAAAAATTAGAAAAAACTGAAACAAAATTCACTGAATGCCAATAAAAAGAATGTATTGTATTCGTAATGCAATTTGATGAATGATAATTCCTTTAAATAATTTATTAAACAAATTTTTCTATTACTTATAATAATTTATAAAATCATATTGCGGAATTTTTCAAAATTTATTTTTGAACAAATTCTATTTTCTGGAAACATTGCAAATTAAATGAGAAGTTCTCAGGGCGAAAACCAAAGTCTTTGTTCAAAAACCGCATGGCAATTGTCCTGCGTTTACAGATTTCTTACTTGATTGATCAGCCAGTACTATTCAAAACCCCCGGTGTTTTGGGGGACGTGATAGTCAAGACGCGGGAAGGTTTACCCCCTGTTGTTAATGCTCGGGGGTAAGCAAAAACATACCAGGCCGGTTTACGAACGTTCTGCCAATTTCTTTTCTAGTAAATTGTGTTCGATCTTTATTTTGACTGCGACCGTTTTAAGAGCATTCTTAAGCTAGACAGCCGGCGCTCGATGGGTGAAATATATATATATGTATCAGATACAAGTTAGAATTGCATAGAATATGATTTTAGGAGAGATAATAATTAAAACTTTGTATGGTTATGTTCTGATTCCTAAATTCAGTTTTCCATTTTCTTTAATGGATATATCAAAAATCTTTCTTATACCAAAAATCTTGAAAGAAAGAACACATTTGATTTGCTTTTTCAATTCACTAAGATTTACGAACACCTTATACCAGAAACATTATTGTGTATTTTAATGTCATATTAAAAATTTCGTATCACGTTTTTTACCATTTAAGACATGCGTTAATTAAAATTCATCTCCAAATACCTTGGCGTATCAATATTAATATATCTATGTTCATCATCTAAACGTACAAAATAAATTATATTGCCATCTACAAACGCTTCTTGTATATCCAACATAGAAAGGCATAACCATATGGTACTAGCAACAATGCGTGAAATTCAAAAAGAAAAGAAACTGGAAGATCTTCAGATATGGCCTTATTGAAATACAAAACTCAACGAAGCGAGTAAAAGGTGAAATCATATTTAAGTTATTGAAAGCATGAAAAAGATTTTACATCCATTAGTTTCTATAATGGTTTCAAAACGTATAGAAACTAATTTATAAATCATATCACTTTCGACAGAAATTTTATGGATTTGAACCGTCTTCATTTATTTTTGATAATGAGATTAGGGACTGATACTGGAGGTACCTAGATACTAGTTATATTAAGTATCCTCAAAGTAAATAATGTAGGAAACAGCGGAGTTATAACAACATATTCTGGAAATGTTTTTTTAAAATACATATCGCTTTTGAACATATGATATTTGTGCCAACTCCAAATTACTGTACCTACAAAGATATTATTCAAACATCTTGATGTCAAATAATCCTATATAAAACTCGTCAGCATTTTCTTTAATTAGCTGTTCTTGGTTCCAAGCATTAAAAGCAAAGGAAAAAATTTCTTTTGTGATCTGATGAATTTATTCATAACATTTTCATAAGAATTTGCAGATAGTATTTTTTTTTTAATTTAACAATCTCACGTTCACAACTAGGCTAATTCTAACGCACATTTACTCATATATGGTCAGTTTCAAAGAAAAATAATTTATAGTTTCAATTTATTTCACTCATAATACTCATTGTTATTATTAGTTATAACTTTCCATTACAGTTACAGGCATTACTGAGTGTATCATGTATATAATAATACATCATGTATTAGAAAAAAATTCACAAAACTTATATTTTCAATTAAAAAGTAACTGATTTTCTGCAAAAGACAATTCAATTAACTGATGAATGAAAGGGTTGAAATATTTTTTATTAAACATATCAAATAACTGGTTAATTGATAGGAACGATATTAAAGCAATTAAATTATTTTATCAAATAAATGCAATAAAACATTAAAACCGGGAAATCTAAGTCTCTCATACAATCGTTTTCATAATTTATTTGTAATTTAGTGTAATTTTAATTCAGTGTATTAGGGTATTTAATTTATTTTAGTGTATTTAATTTAGTGCAATTTTAGTGTATAATTTAATGTAATTTTCTTTATGCAATTAGTATAGATAGTGTTGAAATAATATGCATATATTACTTATTTTTTTAGCTATTAAAGATATTATTTCATTTCAAAATCTAAAAGATTATGATTTTAAAATTAAATATTGCTGTTTTGAACAGTAGTAAAAAGTGAGCTAAAGTCATTCCTTTTTTTGGATAAACAAATCACAATTATTTTTAGAGGAAACTACCATGCATAACAGTAAAATTATAAGCTCAAATGATAGCATAAAAATATTTTTTTAATAATAAAAAATATCCACTTTTTTTTCTTTTGTTCCTGTATTTTAAAATCTTTCTTGGGAGTGTTTTTTATTTGGAAATATTCAAAATATTTATAATGCCTTACTCATCTTAAAGAAAAAGAAAATGCATCTATACGAATTACTTTTCGGGAAAACTGATTAAGAAAAAAAAAAAAAAAACTTAATGTTTGTTTTCTGCATTTTCCAACAGTTTAAATATTTATTTTAATTTTAAAAAAAAGCATAATTCTCCAATTCATTAATTAGTTTTGATATGGCGTTAAAGCTATAGATCACATTTTATGTTCTATTGTAGATGAAAAGTTAATTATTGCATTTATTAATTTTTATACAAATTTATGAGATCATGATTAATCAATGATGAAAATATTGATAAGAATATAACAAAAGTTAATAGACTTTTCAACATCATTAGAGCTTAAAATTTTAAATATGTTAATTTTTTAAATAATTCATTAAAATATTGAATAAAACGAATACATTGCATTCGCCTTCTTTTGCCACCTTCACAAATTAAAATGTTGATTTAGTATGATCAGTATGTGATGAAGTTTTCAATAAAGTAAATTATTGAATAAAATTAATATATTCGATTCACTTTTCTATTGCAACCTTTACAAACTAAAATTTTGACCTTTCATAGTCAATGGAAGATGAAAGTCTCATTTATGTATGTCAACCGCATAAAATAGGTAATGTTACTTTGATTACTTTCTTCCTAAATTATTTGACTGCCAGTATAAAAGTTATTTAAAATATTGTATTCGGAGGTTGAAGAGATTTAATTCGTTTCCTCTGAATTCTATTTTAAATGTGTCGTAATATCTGATATTTTTTATGTAGTTAAAAAACTATACTATGTTCTAAATATTTTGATGAAAAAAGTAACTTTATTCCGATGCATTTAAGATTATTGTAACCCTTCACTATCTCTACTTAAGCTCTTTGTTACTAAAGACCTGTGAATCTCTTTAGATTATATTTTGTTACTTTTTGTGCAAAAGTGAAAAAGAAATCAGAAATAACAATTTTGACTTATATTAAATTTAGTAACTAAATTTCAAATCTTTCTCAGTTATTATTTCTTTATTTATTTATTGCTTACTATTCCTTTTCAGATACATTTTTATATATTTTGTTTACCATAAGTGCCATTCATCACATGCATTCAAGTTCAGTAAATGGTTTAAGCACTTTTTCGTAGGATATGTGAAAAATCACAAAAAAATGAGGTTAGTATACGGATTTTTGTTTGTAACTGACAAGCAGTCAATTTTGTCTCTTTCATTTGTTCTTACATGTTGTAAATTTTATTTAAGTAATTTGTATTCTCAAATGTATCCAGTAATGTTGGAGCTAAAAACATACTTACGTATTGCAATTTTATTACAGTATGAAATTCTTCGTATAAAAATATAGCTTACATTTCGAATATGTAAACTAATTATAATAATTGTAGACTTATAAAATTTATGTAAATATTTCTTAATAAATCTAAATTTTCTGCATTTATATAATGATTTACCTGTATAAAATTTGTTTATAATGTTTCAAGTTAAACTAGAATATGTATTACTTACCAGAACTAAATGCAATTTGCTTGGAAACTATTGCATATCTCGGAATGGTCTTGGTCTCTGCCTACCCGAGAGGTTGTAATATCTTAAAAGTTGCTGAGGTGAGAACTATTATTTACTTATTGAAATGCTTACAATCATCTCCAGGATATGGGCGGTAAATAAGAGCACACATTATAGTTAATTTGACTAAAATAAAATATTTAAATCAAATAGTTAGGAAATCAATTCTATGTTCAAGAGACTAAGTTGAAAAGTTCATTGAAAAAGCAGTAACACACATCAGAAAATAATATCACAATGTCCAAAGAATGGAAGACATAGTATACTGTACAGCAATATCAAACAATGTAGCAATATCAAAAATCATATATCTATTCCATAAACTGAAAAATAAGTGAATAACTAAAGATGAAAATGTAAAGCAGATCTAGAATGACAAACTCATGAACGAAACACCACTAGAAGGTCAATCAAGAATATAAGCAGAAACGTGCAAAATTTTAATAGCTATAATCCTGCATAAAACACTACAACTAGAAGCTAATATCTAGCGGTTGGAAATATTATCTCAACTGATATTTAAATGAGAAACTGCAATGGGCCTTTAAGAAACTTTATACTTCAAATGAAATGCATACCCGCCATATTCACATTTGATTAATAACGTCATTCTCAGGCTGGTGAGAATAGTGAATGGTTCCCTCTAACAATACTTAAGCCCACATCAGATCGCTATCTCTGATGAAACCCGCGAGTTAAGACGTCATTAAGACGTACCCATTCCAGAAATTTATAAATTGAAGTAGAACTTCGTGTTTTTTTTTTTTTTTAAATATTTAAGATAGCATGAAAAAAAAACTTTTTAACCTTTCCTGTAAAGAAGAATACATAATTCAGAAATTATTTTAATACTCCTATCATTACTTACGAACGAGGAAAACAATCTATAGCATTTTAGTTATTGCATTTAATTCAACTGGATATTAATACTAAAACGATTTCCTCAAAAATATCATTTATTGATATTATTTAATTATAATAATTTTATTAATAATAATTTAATTGTTGTTATTTATTATTAATAATTTTTTTCTTAAACAGTTATAATCAGAGTAGAAACAGGCGGCCAATCAGATTAAAGGCATCTTTAACTCGCCTTTATTTAACTTTTTCTTATTTCATGATTGTAAAACATTACAACTGTATTAGTAGACTTTTCACCTACTTCTTGATTAACAATACCTGTAGGATTTTCTGCATTTACAAATCCACCATGCATAGATATGTTTTGCTAATGTTTTTTAAGTAGCAATTAAGTGAAATATAGATATCCTCACACTTCAAGAACAAGTAAGTGATTTCCTATTATTGAAGTTTTCATTATATTCACTGACAGTATATTGTTTTAATATTTTAAGAATTTGATAATTTAGTATTTACAATTAAATTTCGACACCATATAAATGCTTTTATTTGATAGTATATATCTGATAAAAATCCTTTTAATTTTTCAAAATAGTTATTAATAATGTTTTTGAAAATAAAGTTTTAATAAGTCTAAAACATCAAAATAAGTGATGCGTTAAAAATAAGATGCTTATTTTCTTTATTAGATATTTTTATATTTTATAGCTTACATAAAAATCCTTTTTTTTTCAAAATTAAGGATATCGAATCACATTTTTTTCAATATCTTGCTGCTAATAACAATTGTTAAGAATATTAATCCAGAGTGAGAATTAAATAAAAAAAATTTTTAGCACTCAATACAAAAGTTAATTTCAAAATATGATTAAATTCTAATTTTTTTTTTGTATTTAGAGTTAGCCATCAGTGTTTAATATTTTTGTTATTTTATTTTTTTTTAATTATTTAAATTCTTAGATAGTGTAGGTATTTTTCTACAAATAAAAAAAAGGTAATTATATTATTATTTTTTTCAATAACACTTTCTTGTATAACACTTAAGATTACATTTTCTTATCACACGCAGTTTTCAACCTGAAATATAATCCAGTATCTGTCAAGTTAGACATTATTTAAGTAATGCATTATGATATATGTATTTAGTAGCATCATATATTCTTTAAAATTATTTATCATAAACTTTCATATAACTATTTCATAGTTCAATGAAATATCCGATTGTGTATACGTTTTTCTTTTTGTGAACAAAAAGTTTTCAAACAGCAAATTATGTTTCATATTTTATTTGATCTATATCTCCGCAATATATACTTTGTATGTAAATCTACTTTTCGCCTGTTACCTGTTTACCGCTTTATATATTTTTCTCTTTTTCTCCAGGGAAAAATGTCGAATTTTGACTGAAGATCGGCGAGGAAATTGTATCAGTGCCTTATGTTTGAAAACACTTACAATTGCTCATTTAATAAAAATAAATATTGAATAACATTGTTTCTTTTCTTCAAACACATTTCGCATCAATATATAACAATACTGTTATTCTTAAATAAATCAGGAACCTATGCACTTGTATATGTACTTATAAAAGAAAATAGAAAATAATTAAAGTAAAATATATCTAATTTTTAATGAAATTATAAAACAAACATGCATTTAAATATTTGTTTTATAAAATATGTATTAGATATATTTTTGAACTTAAAACTTCTTTGCTTCGTGAAATAAAACTTAAATTATAATAAAGCATCTTTTTAAACTGCTGGGCGTTCAAGAGGTTTTAAAATCTATTTTGTAATTATCATAACTTCAGACTTTTAAATTTTCAAACTCTTTAATCTTTCTAAATATACATTTTTTTAAATCTTGACTATAATTAGAAGCACCAAAAACTAAGCACAAAAACTACATTGTAACAAAAAAAATGTGGAGATAACCAGATTATGTTTATACAAAAGTGGAATTGTTTGAGCAAAACTATTTTTATAAAAATAGTTTACTTGTTGCTGTCATTCAACACATGGAATCAGGGGTTTATCCCCTGCAGGTTCATTGAAGAAGTTATTGCTATCCTATCAAGAGCCCATACATTAAAAGAAATAGTGTTCTAATGATCACATTGTTCACACAGAAGTTTTTTCTTTATGAATGCAATGCCGCATTTCTATTTAATAGAATCAATGTCAAACGTAAGAAAATTGAGAAAAAAAAGTGTAGAATCTAGAGACTATAGGAGAAATACAATGAAACTTCCCGTTTAAAAAGAGCTATTAACTTGTTTGTTACATTTATTTCTAACAATAAAGAAGGAAATAAAAGGAAAGAGATCCAAATGAAAAAAAAAAAGATTGCAGATGATGAATAACATTAAAAGTGTGTTAATTATTTAGAACACGTAGCCCAAACAGATCGGATGAGTATAGAATTTTTATATAAAAAGGAATTTTTCAACAAATTGTAAATTTTCGTACATGATGCACATTTTCTCAGAACCTATTCTTTATATGTGTCCCACTTTCAGTGATGTATTCATAAAGTTTCTTAATATATAGAGAGAAATTTTAATTCTGGAATTAAAAATTTAAAAATATCATTTCTTTAATTTCTTTACATACAAAATTCAATCACCTATCTATAACACATTTTGCGAAAAGTGTATTAAAAATGCTCAGTTTAGCATTGTCAGTACAGGAAGATCTAACTCCTTTGCAGAAAATAAAAGCGCTACTTCTTGTCAGATAGATTAGTTTCAAAACCTTCTTTCCTATACATGTAACTATATTTACTTTAATTTTCATACAATGAATGTGAAATTAAACACACACACACACACACACACACACACACACACACACACACACACA
>JAPMOR010035744.1:0-38102 GCA_026543865.1 Argiope aurantia
CAAAGAGAATGCCAGCCTAAAAGTATCAACCTGTTATTAATCATTTTCTTGCCAAGAAACTGTTTTTAGTTAATCTAAATGCACACTCGGTAGACACACCTACAAGATACATGCTCTTTACGTCTCTGCGGTAAAGAGGGAAAATTTGTTTATTTACATTTGCGAAAGGAAATGTGATTTTCTAAAATATATTTTTATACACTTTTCAAATATAAAATAGTTAATTTAAATAGGAAAAGAAATACTGTAAACGATTTTTTTAAAAACTTCTCATACGCCAGAATTTTGAAATTTTTGTTTACTTGTGTGCTGCCAAAAACAATACATAGGATTATAAAATCAGTAAATGAAAGAATCAATTAAAATTTTTGTTTATACACGTGCAACAAAATGTTAGCGAATTTTAGGAAAACTGACATCAAGCTTCCATAATATTTATAATTATGGATAAAAAAATTAAAGATGTCACATTGATATAATCTAATCAAAGATTTATAATTATGTCTGCAACTGAATTATTCTATGGAATGAATGAAAAGCGGAAGGCATGCGATGCGCATCTTATATGAAGCATAATTATCAATGTATGATTGTTAGTGTTCCAGTAATGCGTCAGAGCAACGTGATGTCCAATAAAATAGCATATGAGAGATATGCGATTCTTCACTAGAAACGAAACAGGAAAAAGAATAGAAAAATTGTTTCAAAAGTCTTTCAAAAGTCATTGAAAAGGTATTTTTTTTGCAATAAAAAATATACGATACGTTATCAAAAATACGGGGAACATAAAATCCCGAGTTGCTGACTTTTATAAATAATATAAAGACAATTAATTCCTTTATTAAAATTAATTAATTAATTAAAAATTAAATTTTTTAAATTTTTAATTAATTAAATTAAAATTTTAAACTTAATTAAAAATTTTAAACATATTATTACTGCTTGCTATTTGAAACACGCTCGCATCCCATTCATTTTGGAATCGGTTTTTAACAGTGTTACATTCTATTAAAAAAATGTTTAAATTCACTTAACAACAATGTTTGATTTTTACTTGAGTACTTTTGTTTCGAACTGAATGGAAGTTTCGAGCTATTTGTATTGTTTTAATACACAATGAAAGTAGAATTTTCAAAATTTATAAACTTGATTTAGAAGCGACTGCAGCTTACAAATATAATATAGTATTTTAAAAACTCGGGCGAAAAAATAAATAATGCTTGCAAGGTGGCTTAAAGATGTTGTTACGAATTTGTAATGTTGTCTACCAGCTCAGTAAGTTCATTCGCAAGGAAAACTGTTTTACAGACAACTGTTATGGACGCTGAATGGCTACTGGAACAATGATCCTCGACTTGGTCGACAAACTTGATGAGGTTTGCACACCGATATGGCCTTCAAATAAATTCATTTCTTTCAAATTTCAAATTAATTCCTTATACGCATAACGAAATAGCTGATTCAATCAAGTAAGACGGAAATATGATAGATCAATGAAGTCTTTTACATTATCATGTTACAAAGCTTCGGAATATCGATATTTTGGATACTCATTTCTTTCTTTTTTGTGTTATTATATATATTGAAAATATATTTTATTCATGTACTAACTGCTACGCAACATACATATTATTTATTCGGAAAGTAAGTACTGTTTAAAAAAAACAAGTAATTTTTTTTCAAACAAATTTTATTTTTACACGAAAGAATTTACCTTAAACTATTTTTCTATATAGTTTCCGCCAATGTTCAAACACTTGTCGTAACGGGTTACCAGCCGTTATATATCTTTTTCATAGAAACTTTCAGCTGCTGACGAGCCCATAGGGAACACACTTGGTGATAACCTAAGCGGTTTGTATCAATTTCGTCCAAAACAGTATGAAATTTGTTTAAATTCGTCTGAAAGCGGTGTCATTGTGAAACGTCTATTCTCATGGATTTTTTCATCAACTTTCCATACCAGATCATCAAGGAAAAACAGAATATCAACCACTCCGAACCTCATCGTTCGATCTTCATTAAACATTATAACCCACTTTCTCACCATTTCATCATTTATCGTATCTTCACCGTAAATGTCTTTAACTTGACAAGAGATTTCGGTTTCACTTGCGTTCAAAAATCGAATTACAGCACGAATCTCACAGTCGGCGGAGATCAGTAATTGTCTTAAACATTTTAAATGTGCACAGAAAACTGAAAACCACAACGCAGAACAATCAAAATGGCATCAGTTGAGAGCCAGCGAACAAGGAAGAATAGTGCCCATGCTTGGAACGCCGGCCGCAGCGTTGCGGCGGCATAGTGAAACAGTACTTACTTTCTGAATACGAAGCGTATGTATATATACATACATGTGTGTGTCTAAAATTAGCATACAAGAAACTTGTGTAAGATTTGTAAAAACCATGATTTAAATAATTTAGCTTATGAAAATTATTACTGTGTATTCTGAAATTATTTATTGAAACTTCATAAAGTTTCATCAAGCGAATTTAAGAATTGCATTTAAAGAAAAACATTAAAAAATGTATGCGTAATTTTCATATACGAAAAGAGTGAATATCTATAATGATAATAATAATAGTAAATAAAACCTTTTATTATACGTTTCTTACAATTTTTTTCAATTCACTGTGAACGTTTTCAATCGGGAATGGTTGAAAAAAACCGCATTTGCTGAAGTAACCAGAAGGACAAAAACTAAACTTCTGTCCAGCACGATTCAATCACTGTGCTGTCAATCCCAATTGATGGTTATGAATTGGATGAGCGAGCCAAACTTCGGTCCAAGTCTGGATTTCATTTTCTCTCAAGGCTCTTGCTTCCGGTAATTGCGGCAATTCTCGTTTCCAAGACTAGATGAAAAGGAAGTCCGAAGCAACTGCCACTGATTTAGAAACGGAAGCGAATCTTTTCAAACTCCATTTTGAAAGAGATTTCGGCTCAAAGAAGTGTAATGAAGTGGAAATGCGTTTCGAGAATAGAGAACATTTAAACATGTCTCCAAAAGATTTAATAACGAAACTTGCTGAGTTTTTGAGATTTAAGTATTAATCCATTTAGAGATGGTTTGTTTAGTATTGGTGCTTTTTTCTCAATATTAAGGGACTCCGTGACATCACCTTTTAATTTAAATTACTTTTCACCACTGTTGTTGATTTGATGACCGATTTTTATAATTTTTGTGTACGCAGTTTGTAATACTTGTATTAATGTTTTTCCCATCCAAATACTCCCCACTTGCTGTAATATATTTATTGCACCTTCATTTTCATTATTAAAAGCATTCTTGGAATGGCCAAAGGAATCAGAGATCAAAATTTACAGATTTAAGATCAACGAGATCAATAGATGGCACAGATGCAGAACTAAAATTCTAATGATAATTCTGTACGGTTAATTGCATTCATCGAATTACTAACGTTTTTGACCTAACGTGCTCACAGGGGCATGGAAGGACGAACGTACAGTCTTCTTATAAAAGGTTTCATTTAAAATGTGAGGATAAATAGGCTATTTTGATAATAGGGATATGTATCTTCTTTTCCTGTCAGCAGTTGGCTGTGGTTATAGTTATAATGTTTACAGACATGCATAATTAAAATAAAAAATGTTTTTCAGATTCGGGGAGATCCGAAATATTGTAATTCATAAAAAATATCGGCCCAATTTTATGAATTTTATCCTTCGAATATAAGAAAGCAAAAATTGATTGAAAGAAATTTTTCGATGCATACCTGCCTGGACTACCTCACGGTGCCGAACACCAGTGGATCTCATATCAACATTATTTTTACGCCACTCTGAAGGTTAATTTTTGAATGCTTTGGACAGATAATATAAATTCACATTCACGGAGTGTAATAAACCTTGTATCACATAAGTATGTATCAGTCTATACCTAATCACGTGGTTACCATTTATTCAAAAGAAGTGTCAATTGACTTCTAATAGTTCTTTCATTCTCATTCATTCATTAATGATCGCCACGAAACAGACGTCATCGCAGTTTTTGTATCTATGAGCAATCTCTCTATTGTGACGAATAAGAAGATATTTGGTAAATAATATTTTTCTTTCAAATACTAAATCTTTATTTTATCAACTTACTTAGTTATTTTTTGTTTATTTTCCAGTTTATTTTATTTTCATTGAGCTGTTATACTACTTCATTTTTTTCGTTGCTTTGCAATCCTTCGTGACTACATCGGGACAAATAAAAATATCTTTTCAATGCAAAATAAATGCAGAAAAAAACAAGACAAAAAACACTCACTCTATTTAAATCAACAGAAAGAGATTTGTTTAATACGTTTGTTTTAATTACTAAGGCGGAAAACCTTTAATTAACATATTTCGGACATGGACAGCATTTGATTAAAGATCTCAGAAAAAAGACAGTCAAATATTGAAATAAAGAAAAGCAAAGATCTGGTTTCTTTGTTGTATTCTCATCGGAAGGTGAAGTGGTGTGGACTCATCGTCAATATTTATAGAGGCAACCCAATACGATCGATAGGGTTGTCAACCGAATAAAATCAAAAGATAATGAAACAGCAAGACTGTTTGCTATTATGTAGCTGAAACTATTGTTACAAAAATAACCTGTCGCGTTCACCTCTTACCGGCGGCAATGGTTCGATAATGGAAAGAAAAATAATATGACAAAAAAAAATGTCAGCCGCACTTGCATGCGATTCGAAGTCGTTTCTGCTACATTATTACCGAGTCAATGCATTGACTTCTGCAGTCAGGAAAATCGCGACCTCCAAATGGACATGACGTGCTCTTAGTTATAAGAGTAGCATACATTTGAATTCCACAAGAAGAATGTTTGATAAATATATGAAGACAACGAGTTCGTGATGGCGAATATGTAGTGAAGTTCGAAAGACACTATTATGGAAAGCGTTTAAGAACAACATTCAATATTTTTTTTTATGTTAAGCGAAATAATACTAAAAAAAAGCGAATATTTTAACTGAAACTACATTCACATTCTCTATGAGAATATTCAAGCAATGAACATTCGTGTATTCAGCAAAATTAGTTTCAGTCATTTCCAGACGATTGTTTTATTTACGAACGATATTAGCTTATAAATAATCGATGCCGATAGTTTGAACAGTACTTCATGGAGTGACTTTAGGTTTAAATGGAAAGAACCCAGCAATATAACATAAACCGAATATTTACAAAAGTAATTTCTGCTGGGCGATTTTTTTAAATTTCAGTTTGAATATTTTATCGCTTCATTTTAACACGTTGAATGCCACGATAATTTCACATGGGTTGCCTGTCTGGCCAACATGAATATCTCATTATGCGTTGAATATTTTGGTGAAATATTAATGACAATTATTTGTGTAATCATTCGTAATATATTTATTTTATTAAAATGACCCGAGACCCCCAAGCCGTTGAAACGTAATTGATTGTTACTCACTAGGGTGAACATTTCGAAGTAGGTAAGCTAAACGCAAAATCTATACCAAAGAAGTGTTGGTACACTGTGGATACTGTATTGATTCATGTTTCATTTACTTGAAATGTTTCAATACAATTCAAAATGCGCACTTAATATTTATAATTAGTTGTTGCATGCCTAAATAAAATTATTTTTATATGTTCTATATTGCACTAATTTCTTAGCATCGATAATAATAATGAAATTTAAAAAAATGAAAATTTACTCGAATTATGGGTTTTCAGTCATTTTTGTTTTGCCGGTCACCAGTTCCCCCGGCCGTGCAACGAACAAACTCTGTACTGTCATTGATGCCCTCCAAGTCATATTTATTTTAAAGCACCGTATTTTAAGCTGGTTTGTAATTGATTGCTTACGATGTTTTATATATAAAAAATATAAAGTATCCATTTCTTTATTCTTTTCTACTATTGTTAATCTTTAGAAATGTTGCAAAAATATAGTTTTTTTTAACGGAATTATGTCGCGCAAAAATTCATGTAAAAATCAATTACTAATGACTGATTCAATTCGTATTTATGTAGGAACTTACCAGCGATGATTTCTTATTCAGAAAAGGAAACAGGAAATAATGACAATTGTTTTCTTAAATAGTCATTACAATATTAATCACATTACGAGATTCTATTTCTTAAAAAATTGAAAATGTAAAAAAAGTATTTCAATTATACGTTACATTTACACATATGGCCATGGGAAAGTGGCATATTATGAGAGAGAGAGAGAGAGCTGAGAGCCGTTGAGTTGAGATATTATTAGACTAGTTGCTGAATAAATTTGTAAAATACACAAACTCTATAAATCCAAAAATAGAAGATAATATCAAGCATAACTGGTAAGGTTTCAACCACTTTCATTACGTTCACTTATTTATTACAGCTTTTATAAATATGAAAAATTCATTTAAACAATACTGTATATGAACAAGGATGCAGCGAGTCATGAATCATAATTTCTACGATTAATAAAGATGAATGCGTGCGTGAGTGCACGTGTATTGGCGCTCTACATATCAAATTGTATGATATACAGTTACCAAATTGAGTGCATGCATACCTTGGAAGGTGGGAATGTGCAGACGGCTCATTTTTAAAATTACAATCAATAAAAAATTAAACTTAATAATTTCGAAAAATGCTACTGCTCAATAATAAATTTTACACCTTAAAAATTTTTTTGACCTGAAATTTGTGCTATTTTCATGATTTCGTCAAACATTTCTTGTTGAAAGTCTAATGACCTCACCCATCAAAGAAAGAAACACCGAGTTTGATTAGCTTTAAACTTTGTTTGCGTTAATAATGCTTTTTCATGAAAAAAGAAATTTATGTTACGTAACTCTAATCCTTTTCATTGGCCGCAACTAATATTCTTGTAGGTGATGAAAGAAAATACTACACATGAAAAGATAATCTGTGCTGAAATGACCGAGACTAGTTTGTCACATTGCACCACTTCGTCTGGTTCTGAAAGTTATAAAAACTACTTCCCAGACGAGATGGGATTACAAGCTCTTCTGGAAAAGAAAAATGGCCTAGCAGAGAAAAGTGGCCTTCTTCGGAGCCATTTCTGGCTCTTTTTTATCTAGTTGATGAAGAGGGGAGCAAAAGAAAAAAAAGGGTTGAAAAACTTTCTGGATCCCTCCTTTTGGAAAAAAACCAAATGGGGAAGCTGAGAAATATATGAGACCCCATCCTCTACTGTTTTCCCTTGATATAAGGAAACTGCGTGGAATGACCTGAATGAAACGGCAAGGTTTCCTACGGTCTTGCGTAGTTTTCTAGAAAATTGAACAAAGCTAGGCCCTTTTATAGACTTATTTTTAAACACTTTTATTTATCTTGTGTTGCTTTCATTTGTAAAGATGTCATTTTAGTCTTTTTCACTGATTTACTGATGCAACAGAATTTTGAAAATTACTACGCTTAGGAATTTTCATTGGTAATACACGATTTGGATCGATTTAGATCTTAAATATCAGCTCCTTGATCTACTTTAATCAGGACTATTTTGACTTTATATGAGTAGGGTTATCTTCGAGTGGATTTGAAATGAAAACTTATGTCATATTTATGATACTGAATTTTAAATTAAAAGCTAAAAAGTAGAAATTAAATAAAATATCAAATTATCTTTTTTTCAGTAATAAAATTATGTTTTAAAAATTCTTTGAATTTAATTAGTTTAATAACAATCACTCTCTCATGCTAATACTAATAAAGTACGACTCAACCATATACCATCGATCATGAAACTATTTAACTTTTTCGTGTATAGTACAAGTACAATTACTTGAAAAATAAGGTGTAATGTATTTCTATGTGTCAATGATACAGAAACAAATCACCAATCAGATGACTAAAACAGCGCAGTAATACATCATTGTACTATAATAGTAATTTTTTTTTTAATAGAGGCGCCTGCATTATATATTTAGGGCTTGTATAAATAAAAACGATACGATTAAGAACACAATTCAGAGACAAGTGATTTATTTTGATTGCGTAGAAGAATAATTGTAGAATTAAAACTGAATTAGAGTTGAACTGCGAGCAAGTAGAATTATGAAGTAAAAAATAAAAATTTCGAGAAAAATAGCATAAATACTTAGTAACTTAGCATTAAATCAGAAACATTAATACAATGACGCTGTTTACATTTGAGCAAGTTATAGAACTGCACGAAGTGATAAATAGATTGATATTCTGCAATCAGTAGAAAATATTTACATTTGAACCGATTTATGGATTTTTCTCTCCAGATTACCTTTTTTTTCGTTTTTGTTCAGTTTTAAGGCACGATTTATGGTTTTTTCTACCTATGATTTGATCTTCCTTCTCATTCCTAGGAGATGCCACGAGAAAAATGTAGCATTACAAATGCACAGCTATATAAGCCATTTTCTATCATTCACTTCCTCCAGATAATTTACTTTTATTTCTAACTCAAAAGTCTTTCTGGGAAAGACATTTCCAAGCACTAATCTAGATATTAATGTGCAAGTTTGATTTTAAACAGCAAAAGCGACTTTGATTAGGATGAGATCTTATTACTTAAATTCCCAACTTCGGGTGCATGATGCCTTGAATTGTCATTTAAAATTTCACATTACATTTCATTTACTGATGTTCAGAAAAAGAATCCTCATTTTCATCATATTGCCAACTTTAGAGAGAAAATTTTAATTATATTAATCAAATCTGTTTCCTTATGCGAACCAGAAAAATCAAGCGGATTCGGGATTTGGATAAATAAATTTTACGATTTAATAATAACGTGTTTGTGGATAAATGGATAGCTAAGGTAACAAACATTTTTACTCTTTCAGTAAAAATATTTACTTCCATTACGATTCGAGGGACAGAGGGATAGAAAATTCATTCGTTCATTAAGACATTATTGATAAAATGTGTTTCTTTTACTTAAGGGAAAAGCGAACGAACAATTTTCTATTGAATTTATTCAATTCAATAGAAAATATTCATTTAAAAAATAATAAAAATTTACTCTATCTTTTCTATTGATGTTGTTATAAGGCGAATGAAGCAGCAATAAGTTTGGAATGAATCATTCTGTTCATTCCATTCAAAATATCTTCTGTTATGGGATTTATCGTAAACTTCTTAAACTGGAAATGCCATTATTACGAATCTATCATATTGCCTCCCTGCCCTCTTAATCTGTTGGTAAGAAAGATTTTTGTATTTTTTAACGACTGCCAGTAAAATTTTAAGTGAAAATGAAGGTTATAGAAAGTACAAGAATTATGCAAGTATTTTAAATGGGAGTCTATTTTCGGAGATCCTTCTCTGTTTTTCGGTGATATTTTTATATATTATATATATACTATATTATTGTATATTGGGGTATATATACTGTATATTGGGGTATTGGGGGAAACCAATAAAAAGGACCAAGGAAGATGCAACATTTACAGAAAACGTAATGAATACTTAAAGCAAATATTCAAAGAAAGCTGAATAGCATGCAAATGAATTGTTGCAAATTTGTATCTGATTAAACTTTTGATGGCATTTTATTTTTGTAACTTTTATTTTGCTTAATTCATTGGCAAGATAGACATCTTTGTAGACTTTTATATTTATAACCGGGTGACTTGGTGCAAGAATGACTTATTTCTTTATGTCTGACCTCACTTTAAAATTTGTAAGCCTTACCTTGAGATATCCTGTATATTGTATTATTAAACGAAATGCATCATTTTAATGTTAGTAAATGCATGATTTAATTAGAATTTCGATATCCCATCAACGAAATAATACCTTTCAATGCAAATTGGTGTACTTTTTTTATTTATCAGAAGATTTTTATTCATCACTAAATTTTAATCAAAGAGAAGCCGCTCATATTTACACCCTACTATACACCCAAAAGGCGCATAATAGAATGCATAATCCGAGAAACAGTATTTAATCTACTTATCGCACTTATAACAGGTCTAGGAAGTAGAGTTATCCACTAAGAGGAAATTCTAGAGGTAGACATAAGCATTTTACGACCTTAAACAATTCTCTTTATTTGACTCCTATTTAATTAGCCAATTTAGTTTTATATTTCAACAAACTCCCATGTTAAATGATTCGATCTTATTACTGAAAAGATGAAATCGATTTACTTACAATCTGTTATGGGCTTACAATTTTTGTAAGCCCATAACATCAATTTTTGTACTGAACAAATGCCAAGTTCATTGTGGATTTGGCTTATTAAGCCATGCGAGTGATAAGGCAGATAGTTCTCCTGCAAACAAATACCATCGAAAATGTAATAGATATCTGCAATATAAAGGTGTCAAGGCTACGAGCCAAATTTCATCGTACTAAGTTTTCGCTATTTGAAACTATCTTGCTTTAAGAAAAAAAGAAAAACTACAATACATTTTTTTATTATTAAGAGAGGTCTGAAAACCGGTTTCTGTAAGTATATTTCATACGCGAGAATGGGAAAATAATAAAATTTATTTTAAAGTTTAGTTTAGTTATAATGACCTCCCGTTTGAAAGCAACACTAGGGCTATTTTGGGACGGATCTCGTAATTTTGAACCACTGTCAGATGACGAGGACGACACCTGAGCTGGCACTTCCCTCTACAATCACACAGCTTGAGGACGAGAATTTATTTTAAAATAAATTATTTTAAATTTGAATGCAAATAATATCAAGCAAGAACAAATGGAAAAATTCTGGAGGGAAATTTTTTCGGAGCATCAAATTGGTTTTTAAATAAACCCAATGTTGGAACTCTGAATTGAGTTAATAGTCTGGTGCTTCGAGGAACACAATAAATAATTCTTGATGCCAAATGATGATGATCATTTGACCCGATTCCCGATCACGATGCCAAATCAATTGGCGGAAATTACGCTGAATAACGCCACATGCGAATCCGTGTTTTTCATAAAAACTTCAATAAACCGTTTATAATAAATAATGTAAATGCTCGTAATTACTTAATTATTACGAATGATATTGAAGTTTAGCTCTCAAACAATTTGTTTCAGTCAGATGCGATGTTAATAAAGGAAATAGAGTTCTTTTTTAATATGTTGCTTTCTTATGGCCACATGACCAACATTAAACGCCTAAATTTCTTATATAAATCATACCTTTTTCATTAAAAAAACTTTAATTGTTAGTTATTGAAATTTCCCTGCGGGAGAACTTTCTTGAAAACTAAATAATGAGATCTTTGGATGAATCCCAGTATTTTAGACTTTTCTCTGTCCAGAAATTCTATTTTTGGAATAATCATACTTAAATTAAAAATATTTTTCTAAATGCGTAAAAATGTTAAAGCTAAATAGATGAAATTTGTTTCATGTTTCGATTATTCGAATTTTATGTGTATATCTAATTTTGGATCTGTCAATAAGGAGACAGTCTATTTGTCTGTTTCTTCATGTACAGTTGCGAAAAAAAAAATTACCCAACTTTTTTCTGCCATCGTTCATTGGACAATCATTAAAAAGGTGTCATTTGAAACGGTTTAACGCAACTTAATGATTTTTTAAATAAAAATTTCGTAAAGGTTCGTCTATATATTTAGATAAGATTAAGCTTTAAAATTCCCAACGACAACATCCATTCTTCTCATTAAATTTTACAATGTATCCTAAAAAAGTTATTTCCAGATATTTTTTCCTCTCTAAATCAGTAACATAAGAATTTTAACATTAAAATTAACATTTCTTTGAAATAATAGAAAAATGTATTTAATTTTATGCCTTTTGCTCATCAACAAACTTTATATTTTGGTGCTTTTAGTGTAAAGGAGAATCAGGTTCATGTACAATTCAAACAAAACTTTTAATGCTCTTGAATATTTCTTTGCAGAAAATAATCACAACTCTTACAAATATTTTCATTATGAATATTTTGTCATGAATAAAATAGTAATAGATTTTAACGTGCTTTTAATCGATTTTAACAAATGCTTTTCAAGGGCACAAAATTAAACAAATGCTATTACCGACGTACATAAAATATCAAAATCTAACACATCTAAATGTGGAAACAACCCCTTAACAGAAAATGTCGAATATCTCTGGATGTAATCACTGTATATTTACTAAAAGCTGTACTGTGATTATTTTTTTATATGGGGAGTCTATTCATAATATTAAAAACAAACTACAAAGTTTGTACCATTTTAAATATTCAGATAAACCTCCTACGAAAAGTTTAGGTACGGCCTCTTTTAGCATTAATATTCATTACTACAGCGTTTCTCAACCTTTCAGTATTCTTGGCCCAGTTTTCAATCATAATTTTCATCGCACCCCCCTTTACAATAAAATTTATATAACAATAATGTATATTGAATAGTTTGGATTCTGTTTTTAAATCATTTTTAACTAATTATCAAAACAAGAATAAAAACGAGCCAACGTTGGCGAGAAACCACATCTTACATTTTGGACAAGTGGACGGTAAACAGATGAAGCGAATGAAAACGGAGAAAATTTAAATATTATATTTGAAATGAAAGCAAAACAGGGAGATAACGTTAAAATAATATGAAAGTAGAAAAATTCGTTAATGAAGGTTAATCTAGACGGGTGAGCCAAATTTTGAAACTGGGAAGACATTTTTTCGAATAACAAAAGAAATAAAACAGAAGCATGACAAAACAAAAGTGAAAAATGTAGCAATGTTTGTGGAAGAGAATCCACACGACCAATCCGCGGAAGAAATGTTTCTCATAGGAAGGAGGAAAATGTTCGATAACGCAAGTTTCAATTCCAGCCAGTCTCATTCGAGTCGATCCTTTTATCGCTATCGAATCTATCGTGAATTTGTATGTTATATATGTTTTCGTGTTAATTGCAATTCACCATATAAAATATTCACGGCAGCAGATTTATGCAACTCATGAATAAATTTTTAAACAGAAGTAAGCAAGCATTAGACAATAGTCAAGCATCAACAAGTACACAGACGAGCGTGGTTCCGAAAATAAAATCAATGAATTATTCTCAAGAATACTTAAATTTTGGGTTTACCAGTACTGAAGTAAATGAAGAAGAAAGGCCCCTGTGTTTCATTTGCTCAAAATTGTTGGTGGCAGGCAGCATGAAGCAACCTAATAAACGACATTTTGAAACGCTTCATAGTCAGTACGCCAAAAAACCCAGAGAATTATTTGAATTAAAATTAAAATCATATAAAAAGCAAAAATTATTTTTTAAAGAAACTTTGTCTGTGAATAAAAAAGTTTTAATTGCATCTTACAAAGTTCATATAAAATAGCCAGATGTAGAAACCCTCACACCATTGGTAAAGAGCTTATTTTGCCAGCAGCAATTGAGATTGTAGAAGCTATGTTTGGAGATAATTTTTCAAAACAATTGCAGTCCATACCTCTTTCAAATGATACTGTTGCTCTTCGAATTGGCGATATAGCTGAAGATGTACAGTGTCAGCTTTTCTCGAAGTTGTGTGACAAATTGTTTTCAATACAGCTTGACGAAGCAACAGATAGTAATAAAGATGCTCATTTAATTGCCTATGTTCGAATTTGTGATAATATGTCAGTAGTAGAAGAGCTACTTTTCTGCAAACCAATAGAACTCAAAACATCAGAGTTCACGTTATTCGCTATTTTAAATGATTTTATGAACGAGGCAAACATAGAATGGAAAAATTGCGTCGGAATATGAACATATGATGCTCGTTCAATGTCCGGAAGATTCCAAGGCATACAAGCACTTGTAAAACAAAAATCGCCTCAGTGCACACATTGCATGATCTACAGAGAAGCGTTGGCTTCGAAAGAAATGAATCCTGGTTTGATTATTGTGTTAATTACAGCTGTAACCGTAGTAAATTATATAAAAATGAGACCCCTGAAATCAAGAATCTTTTCCATACTTTGTAAAGACATGGGTTCAGTACATTCAGTGTTACTATTTTATTGCGAGGCAAGATGGTCATCACTTGGGAAATTTTTGCAACGTGTTTATGAATTAAGTGAAGAAATCGCCATTTTCCTAGAAGAGGAAAACATACAAGAGGCCGAGAATTTACGCGATGGTTTATTTGTGATGAAATTGAGTTACTTGGTCCACATATTCGAGAAATTAAATAACTTGAATCTTCAACTCCAAGGGGCAAATACTCATATGTTGAATACGAGTGATAAATTTAATGCTTTTTGTAGAAAACTGGATATGTGGAGCAGAAATTTAAAGCAAAAAAACCTAACAATGTTTGCAAATGTGGATGATTGTACTAAAACTTACAAGGCTTGAAGAAGAACATGTAAAAGTTGTTTTTTGTAACCATTGAAAATCATTTAGCCATGCTGGCGAAGAATTTTAAAAAGTATTTTCATGCTGACGACAAACTGATAGCATGTTACGAGTGTAATAGGGATCCATTTCATAAGACTCTCGAAGGACTGTCAATTGATGAGGAAGAAAAATTCATAGACTTCACGACAATTGGCGAAACTAACAATTTAGCAATAAATCACTATTTGAATTTTGGGCAGGAGTAAGGATGATTTTCTGCACTAAAAACAAGGACATTTCACATTCTATTACCATTCAACATCCTACCTTTGTGAAACTGGATTTTCTGCTGTGGCTTCTTTGAAGACAAAATATAGAAACAGAACTGAGAGTGGCTATTTCTAATACTAAGCCTTCCTTCGAAAAACTTTGCTCTGCAAGACAGGCCCAAGGAAGTCACTAATAATTATTAAATTTGTTTTTAACTTAGTATGTTTTGATTAAGTACGTTTTGATATAGTAAGTTGTTTTACTTTAATAAATTATTAAATATGTCGAAATGTATTCTGTTTTCTATGTGTATGTGTGCTTTCCTTTCAGTCAGTTAATCAATTTTTTAAAATAATATTTTCTCTTTGATATTCTCGCGCCCCCCTCTAGTGTTGCCCCACAGGTTGAGAATCACTGCATTACTACATTTAAAGTGGTAATTTTAGGTTTCACGTAGGATGAACGATATTTTTCTATAAGATTTCTTTGAATCTGGCAAATGAAGGTACTGAAAATAAAATCAATTTTTTCTCACAACTTCTGTAAAATCTGCTTTGCTTTGCTGTAGTTAAATGTACACTGCAAGACAGGCCCAAGAAAAAATTAAATTTAAAAATTAGAAATTTAAATTTTAAAAGATTTTTCCTGATCTAAAATTTAAAATTTAATTTCTTTTTAATTTTTTCAAAATTACATTCTTAAAAAATGTTTTTCTTTATTCAATTTTAAATTTTTAATATGTTTTGTAGAATTCTCTAAATGAACTTAATTAAGACAGGCTTCCAATTTTTTGTTATTTAAAATATCTTTAAAGAAAAAAAAAATTGTATGATTTGTTTGAAAAATTTTGGATTTTTTTCAATTTTTCTATTTTTAATAATTTTTCTAATCAATATTTTTAAAAAAATCAATACCTAATTCTATAATGTTGATACCTCTGAGTTCACAGATAAAATTTCAAGTACTTTGAATAAAATGTGTTTGACTAAATGTGACAAACATGATATCAGAAAAAGCAAACTGAGAAAAACAGGATTAAAGGTTCCTCAGAGTGATATTGCAGCTAAACCCAGCTTTATTAAACTAGCTATTTTTCTCAATAATAACAAAACATTCTTAAACAAGAAAGACATCATTTTATAAAATTGTATTGTTTCCATAGTTAATAATTGCTCTAGTTTAATTTTGCTAAAAATAGAAAAAAAATAGAAAAATCACAACATTATAATTATTTTAATGTTATATAATCAGTATATTTAGGAAATAATTCGCAATTTTTCCTTCTCAAATGTTTATACATACATTATAATAATTGCAAACCATTTAAATAAAATATAAATTGAAAAAAAAACCATTTGAAAAAATAAAGTTTGTTTAAGAACGAAATGTATTTAAACACATCTATATAAACTTCTATAATCAATATTAGAAAGCTGTTGTAAATTTGGCCTTGAAAAAATTAAAACATTTTAATAATATACACACTGCCATTCATTTCGGTATTATTAATGGATTTGACGACCAAATAACAAAACCGTTTTTTGAAAATATTTTACTTCAGAAAACCTGATTTACGCTCTCTACATCGCTTACCAAATAATGCACATTTCTGTTAATTTGCAGCATTTTTAAATCGAATTTAGAAAATTTACAAACAAACATTCAGTAAACATTCAATAAAATTTTCAGAAAATCACTATATTTTACTTTAAAGTAAAACATTTTGCGCCTGCTAGAGAAAATATAAAATAAAACAGTGGAAGAGGGCGTAGCTTTTGATGTCATGTCCATCAAAATGGCGTTATATCTCGTAAAACAACTGTCGGATCTTTTTGAAATTTTCAGAAAATTGAAAAACACGTTGACAAATAATATTAAAATTCAAAAATCGGCATTTTCGTGGATTTTAGGGCAGGTCCTTTTTAATATCAAGTTTTGTATCTACAGTGAGAAAGTCATATCAGAAAAGCAGTAGCGAAAAGTTGCGAACTTATGTCTCTTAAGCATTTTATCAGACGGAAAAGTAAATTTTATTTTTAAAAGATAAAATTACTTTGTAGTTTAATTTTCTTCACAACAATGAAATTAAATTTTTAAGAATAGCAATTTAAAGCGGAAAATATTATCTAATCGATTCAATGAAAAAAAACACACCAGTTCCTTGAATTATTCTGCATATATTTTTATATACAACTAAAGCAAAAGTAATTTGTGGCTTTCAGAGTACGATTCTAAGTGCGAAAAATTATGCACTGCACTTTTCTTGTTTTGTTTCCTCACATTTAAAACAGAATTGAAGTCTTAGATTTTGCTTTTTGTGAACTTAAATGTGATAATTTCATTATTTATATATTGGGGATGTTCTTTTATTTTCTGCGTTTTGTTTCGTTTTTAAATTGCAAGAATACTTGCGATTTTAAATGCATTCTGAAATGTTCCTTAACTTAAGGCAGTGGTTTGCTTAACGCTTGGTTTGACTGGCCCAATAAATACAAATATTTCAATTTGAGCTATTTTTACACAACAACAATAAAAAAGTCCTTTAACCATAACTTCAAACCATTTGCGGGAATGTTAAAGGCTTTCTGCACATATTTTACTGTATTTAATTTTGCAAATAATCGATATTCGCCTGTTTTGTGCGCCCTTTTTTGCAATCTTTTATAAACACAAATAGAACGATGGCAGCGTTGAAGCATTTTTTTTATTGCCGCTTTTAACTTATTTACAACCAGGTATTTGTTAGAGTAATCGAGAATAAATCAAAATAATGGAAAATAACTGAAAGATTCTCTAAGAATAAATTGTCTCATAGGAATGCTCTTCCATCTTGAGTCGCCAATTGTATCTTCAATTGCTGGCCATAATCCAGCGACGCCGAAGTGGGCCATTTGGCTTCTAATTTATAAAGATGTGAAAGAGATGAAAAGGAAATTGCCGCCTTTTTCTTTTTATCATCTCTCCATATGTACAATAAAATACAAAATAATAAAGAGGAGTACTCCATTTTTGAGTATTATTTGAGTGAAGAAAAGATGCATGTTGCTGCCAAACACGAAAAAACATAGTCGCTCCAGTTTTCTAAAAGGAACAATTCTTCCTGACACTGATTCGAATAGAATTATGCTAAATGATTTATAGAATGGAAAGTTTGTTATTATTATTGATGCTGCAGATGACCCAATATGAAACAATCTGCAGCATCAATAATATTTTATTCTTCGCCTAAAATTTATCTGCCTAATTATTCAGCAAATTATTTTCGTTTCTAACAATGTCATTCGAAATAAATATTTATTAACAATAGTAAACTAATATTTAACGAAGGCATATAATTGGTAAAAAAATATCAAATGGCTCTATTTAAGAAAAAAAATATTAAACAGCTTTTTATCTTATTCTTCAATTTGGATTCATAATAAATACAAATGAATTTTTCCGGTCATTTTTTTTTAAATATTTTATATTTCAAGTTACATAAAATTCTAAATTTTTTGTTATAAAAAAAACAAAAGTCTCGCAGAGCTAAGTTAAAATTATTTTAAAAAATATTTTGTAATTTCAGTCAACATTGTTTTTTCTTTCCATGTTTCAAATCAAAGAATTATTCATTTTTCAAAATGTTGAATGTCCATGAATTTACTACCTGAATAAAAAGTATTCTTTATCTGGCGCTATAAAATTATAATTTACTTAAACATTAAACTCAATTATTAAAAAAAATAATAGATTAAAAAAATCTAAACTTTTATAATTAGTCCTAATGAGTAGTAGTAATTAGTAAAAAAAATCTAATTTATATGCGATTTTTCTTTTTTCTTTTCTATAAATAAAATACATTTCAAAACAAAAGTCTATTGAAATTGACATGTCGTCCTCCATTTAGTTGTACACGATTGAATCTGGGTTTCATAACTGGATGACTTTTATAACTGAAACAACTTTTTGACAACCGGGAAAATGATATAATTTTCTGTCCTAACATATTTATAATGAGTCATTAAAATGTAACTGTTTTCTTTAATCAATCAGAATAAACACAAAGGCTAAAAGTATGAAGCTGTTTAAGATAATCAAATAGTGTGACTGGAATTGTAGAAGGTTATAAATATGAATGAGATTATTGAACTGGATATTTCACTGTATATGTGCGCTCGAGGTAATAGATATCGTAGAAGCAAATATTTACCTTCAAACTGATTTATGAAATATGCGTTTATTTTTCGTTTCAGATGATATTGTGTTCATTTTTAGCTGAATGAGGTGATTTATAAGCAATTTGTGAATTGTTCTTATTCAAATAGCAATAAAATGCAAATGTAACTCTACAAATACACAATCGCATCTGCGATTCTTCATTTCTTACAGTCTTAGTCAAGACTATTCCCTGGTTCTAATAACTTAAAAATCTTTCAAAGGCAGTATTTTACAGAAAATGATTCTTAAATTTATCTATTTGGTTTTTGAAGTGTAAATAAAAATAGTTTCGAATAACGTACTTTTATTATTGTTTTAAGAGTGATAATTTTTTATTCGTTTTTTTTGTAGTTTTAATTGTTTTTTTTAATCCTTATTTGACGAAGTAGCGACTTTTAATTCCTCATCAACCTAAAATCGTAAGAAAAAATGATTTAGCATGGTATTTTAAGTTTGACCTACTTTTTGTTAATTGCGGGGTATAAAAATCATAATGCACAGATCGTAGCACTCTGCTATAGAATTTTTTTATAAATTAAAAAAAATCAACTCTTCCTCTTTGGAACTCTTCCTCAATAACTTGGAAGAGTATTTTTACATAAAAATTAATTTTACATCTCTTTAAAATTCAAAAGACTGAATTTTCAATGAAACTAATCTTATTTTTTCCTTTAATTTATTAAATTTTATAAATTAATTTTGAAAACAATTTGCAACCACGCCTTTCATGCTTGTGATGAAGCTCAAAACAATTTTATTGCTTCCTTAAATCTTTCTTTCACTTGCCTCTAACAATGTTAAAGTTAGGATTAAACAATTTGCTTTTGTTTGTTCATCTATTCGAAAGTAGAACTTTCGCCTTAATTAGCAGGGTTATGTTTTTAACCTGGCATTCTTTTTGTAAATGACTTGAGGAGTAATTATTTACAAAAAGAATGCAACAGTTGAAGCAAAACCATTCAAGGACGAGAAAGAAGAGGTAAAAGCAATTATTATACTATGTTGTTTTCGAATAGAGGTCTGAATTGCATTTGTTTTTAATTCAAATTAAGGGAGAAAATTAACAACTATATATAATAAATATTATGCTCATGTCTATTACCAAATCATTTCTAGAAACATAGTTTTAACTGAATTTATTTTGAAAGGTTAATGAAATCATTTAAAAATGCGTTCATTTGACTTCAAATTATGAATAAAATATCTTGTAGCCAATAGCCGCACTTAATGTTCTATATTTTTAAAAAAACGTATGATTTATATGCTTGTTTTCTGTACTTAAAGTTGTCTTTAATCATTTTGATGTCATTTTTACTTTCTATAGGGCGAAATTCAGAAAGTTGTAAGACCTCGAGTCAAATACACCAAATTTCAGGATTTCACTTATGAACACAATAATTCAAAAATGAAATGAGGACGATGAATTATAGAAAAAATATTCGATCTTTAGGCAGAAATTCGGAAACGTACGTAGTTCATCAGCAGAAAGTTCGCTTCTCTACCAAACCAATAGCGATATCTCAAACTTACAACAAGTTAAGAAAAGAAATGTGGCATTGGGTTGCATACCCAAAAATATAAAAATGAATCAAATTTCATATCGAATCATTCCTGCGGATATGTGAACGTGATATTTAGAAGATAGAAAGAACAAGATAGATACATGATATTAAAATTTCTATTGTAGACCCAACAATACGACAAGTAAAATGTGCACACATTTAGACAATATACGACATATTTGTTCTCTTTCGATATACAACAAGTATAAGCGCAGAAAGTGGCATTAATAATTTCATTCAAAATTAATTAAATCAATGTCGATTCATTTTCTCATCTCACTACAAACGTAAACATTTTAACCGAAGATCAGTCACGTGGTATTCTCGTATTAAAAGAGTTTATTTTCGTGTAAGCTACCGAATCGTTCGAATTATCATTGGAAAAATAAAAGTTTTGCAGTTGCTTTGATGTTAATACAATTTCGCAACTGTATAAAAAATATTCGATAAAAATTTTTTTTCGATACTTTTAAAAAAGAAATTTTTCACTGAATTTGTAAGGCATAACACATATTTCCAAAGATATAATTCCCTCGATATAATGTAGCTAAAGTGAATATTGAAATTGAACACTTTTATATAATGAATGCATCATCATCGAAGATTCTGACTAGTCAGATGAATTCCATTAATAATGCACGCGTGCCATTCTACTGCTTTAACTGTTCATTAAGATAACTTCGAAATTCCATTTCATATTATCAGGAATAATGAACCATTCGATACTATTAAACGAAGCGTATATACAGTTTTCTGCAGCTGTCTCAATGGTATGTCTGCTTTGTTTCGATCTCAAACACGCAACGACCGTTGATTATTGATAAAACCATTTTTCATGCTTATCTTCAACACGCTCCTAATTTCGTTAATTGCTACATATTTCGCACAGCATATTGAGCCTTAGTTTGACTTTAAAGATGAAATTGTTTAGAGTTGAGAAATAGTCACGGTGCGTGCTTACCCTTATCGGATAGAGAAAATCTTGTTCTCACGCCGAATGGCACCTCATTTTGTTGTTAGAATCAAATTTCGATATGAAGATAACATATCAAAACTCATTTTCCCATTTATCGCGTTTGTAGGAATTTGACTCGATAGATTTCAACTCTTTCACCAGTTAACTAAGAAATTTATTTTTTTAAAGTCCCTCCCACCCCAAGTCTCCCTTTTTAAAGTCTAGGAATGACATTTACATGTCCAATGCAATAAAAATGGCTGCATAGTAAATTTTATTAAAATCATAATAAAGTGTATAATATTTCATTTTATAAGATAAAAAAGTGTACATTGACTGTGTTAAAATGAAGATTTGGACTGACGTGTGCACACATCGAACGCACTTAACTGATTAAAGGACGCCGTCTAACATTTGATAACGCATCTTCAATCCTGGTATTAAACTTCGTCCTGAAGTTTCATCCATTTTACTTGTTGCGAGTTTTGAGTTGTCGCTTTCAGGTGTGCTCGAACGGACAGACTTCCTAATGATGTTTTATATTTAATGCAATATTAATTCTGTCTTCAATGTTTTTAAATCATTTACACAAGTATTTGTATTATTCGATTTATATTTGGAAATAATTAAACATAAATCGTTTCTCCAAATATACACATTCAATCTTTTTATATCACTATTCCACTAATTTCTTGAAAAGTGTAAAAGCGAAATAATACTATATAAGCCTACAATTTTTTATTAGAGACCACATATCAAATTTCACATAGCTAGCTTCTTTTGCATTTTTCAATAATCGTGTTCACAAACAGAGGGATATTATTCCAAATATGTTTTTCAGACTCATGAGCTTACTTTTTTGACTAATAAACTTACTTTCTTTTTGTTAAAATGAAAACAATTTATATTTTGTTCTTTTTATGTAGCTATGTATGCTGATGAATTGTGAATACAATTGCGTAATTGTTAAGCAAGGCATAACCTGTCTTTAGGCATTTTTAGAATTCAAAAGAATCTTTCCTGTGTTGAGGGTTTCATTTTTCAGCCGTTTAGCTTCGACAACTATTATCAAAGCACTCATTGCTTACGTCAAAGTTAAGATAGCATTTTCAAAAGAAATAATATATTAATATAATAAATCGATTTATTTACAGTAAAATAAATGGTGCTATTATATATAATCAATAACTAAAAAAAGCAATTTGTAACTAAAGATTCATATAATGAATACTTGTTTAAATGAAGAAGTTATCTGATCTTAATAAGTTAATGTGTGTCAACCGACAGAGCGTGGAGTGACGGAGTTTTCGAAAAGCCCCATGTGCCAGAGTTCATGCAAGCGATACCCCGACCTAGCCAAAGGTCATAAGAAACTTGAGGGGACCGCCGAAGAATAACCCTACCTAGCACGAAGTAACAAACGACACTGTAAACAACAAAGAACCCTCTAGAGAAATCGTATAGTGGTACAGAAAAAAGAATAGAAAAAAAAACACATTACATTTTATATTGCATATTAAATTGTGAAACATTAAAAATGCATAAAATACATTAAATGTAGGGTAATTTTTTACATTAGGGGAGAACTAAAGACAAGAGCTTTGATAAGATGTCCATAATAGAAGATTTATTGAATGTAATTTTTACGAGTTCTTCGACGTCAAGAGGCATCCAATCTATTGGCCATCGGAGTCTGTGTTCTCGCCATGGTGCACAGGCTTTGATCACTGGATTTATAGACCCTTCTTCAGTGCCACACTGACAAGTCGAACTTTTGTCAAAGAAGCGACTTTCATGACGCAAGTGGTGTGCCAGAGGGCCAACAAAGTGGTTTTCCATTTCTTTTTCGAAGAAGAAGGATTTCCACTCTTCGACTGACAGAAACGGACGAAGCAGTCAATTAAGCAATGAAGCAAAGCAGCACATTTCTGAGGCCAACAGAAACAAGCGCAGAATCATCTCTCGAAAGGGATTGTGTTGTTAAGGGACAAAACTAAGCTACCTCTGGTCAACGAAATCCATGATTTGCCTTTAAAAAAATCTCGATGGGGTATCTTCCAGGCTGCTCCGAATCTTCTCCACACTGTTCATTTCCAATTAGTGAAAAATGAATGGTTCACATACAAGGTAATGGAAGTAAGGATGGGAAAATGAATCTCTCTAACCCGGGAGTTTTTTTTTCACTCAAAGCAATTAGAAGAGAGAAGAAGGGATGTCCTGAATCATTGCATCAAAATGAATGACTTTGGCTTTGAAATGAAGAAGTTCTGTTACTCGATAACTGTAAATAAAATAATTGTGTCTCTTTACATTCCGACACATCATATAGTTTGAAAAAAATATACAGTGCGACATTGAAATCCTCACCACTGTCTATAACAATGAACGCAGTTTTCCTGAATTCAGAACTTTTAAAACAGATTTAAAATTTTCATAAAATGCTTTTATAAATCCATAGCTGTCGGATTCAAACAGAACATATGACAATGATATTCTCAAGGCTATCTTATAAAATGACTTTAGTGCTTCTGATCCGAGCGGTGGCATGGAACTACGAATATTTATTTCAGCTATGGGCCTAAAAACTTAATTATAATTAAAAATGTGATTAGATAATGCAATTAGACAGTGACAGAGATTTCGACATTAAAAAGATCAAAGAATCTATATCTTCATTAGGATAATCTAAGTTGAATGATTTTTTTTATGGAATACGTTATTTTAGAAAATAATGAACAAAATAAAATGATTGATGAATTTATTAAAAGGAAACACTGCAAAATATTTAGTAATTAGGATAATCATATTCATATCATTCAAATAAATAAATATAAAATGTACTGTTTAAATAATTTAAATGTTACATTATGTAAACTTAATTTTTTAAAATTAAAATCATTCTTTACTTGGGCATAATTATCAAATGAGATTCAGATTCTTGAATCCATTACATAAATAAGTTCAAACATGTTAAATAAAATATAAAGTTTTTATACTAATTTTAGTATATTCATTTAAATATAAAAGATATATTATTTACATTTTAAATGAATACACAGGAATAGAAAAAAAATATTATGTAAAAAATAATGTAACCTGATAAATATATCATGCACTCGATAATGTTAATGGAAGCTGGATTTCTTTATTTGATCTTATATTGAGTCTTAAAATCTTACATTTGAGAAGAGAATTTGGAGAATATTACAGAGATTTCAATGATCAAATCAGCTGGCTGGGTGGCGTAAACATTTGATATAAAAAATAAAATAATATTGGCCGTATGCAGCTAAAAGTGACCAAGTAGAAGAAAAAGAAAAAAATAAACTAAAAAAATTCTGGCTCTAGAATGTCATCATGAATATCAATATATCATTGGTATGCTGCGTGAATCATGAATACATTATTGGTATACAAATATATTGATGCGCATGATTTATTTTTTATCGCAGATAAGGCATTTTAAAACAAGAACATGTTGCTTTTTTTTTCCTTTTGACTTAGTTGCTTTTAATTGTCTAACGATAATACATCGCACTCGACGGAATCAAAGAAATTGATAAACAGAGAAAAAATTGATTTTAAGTTTGAATAATATCCGTAATTATGAATTATAAGGCAAAGAATAAATAGCAGAAAATAATTAAAACCTCCCAAAATCTCTTTTCATAAGTATGCTTGTAAAATTGTGATTCTAAAATTTGCTTTCATAAAATTTATTCTGAATTTTTTTAAAGCTGGAATTCAAGTCTAAATTATTTAACTGGATTTTATTTATTTTATTAAGATGAGAGGAGTTAATACATCTATGCAGTAACCTAACCTTTTCTTTTTTTCCTTAGTTTTAAAGAAGTTAGGCATTATTTTTCCGTTTAATTGTGGTGACCTTTATCTCGACTCCCTCCAGACATCGATTTTCAAACTAACCGCGACGGAAGTTTAAGTGGCTCAAAAGCATTCCGTTTCGCTTTCTTTCAGACACTAATTCAATAAAATTCGCTGGAATAAACAAGTGGATTGCTTCTGGCATTTCAAGTGCAGCAACCCAATGATAAATGAAGAGCTTCCGTTGGGAGAAATCAACAGAATAATTAGTCTTCCAATTTGGAAAACTGGCGAATTTCAATTGTCATTTTTTAATAAAATTCGACGAATATTGACGACATGCTGTGTCTGCAAATTTCTAAAGTAGTATAACGGCTTTGAAATATTTGATTATAAAGTTTATAGCTACTAATAATGTTGTTATTGTATTTAAAAATACATTTCTGTTGACTTATCACAAAAAACGCGGAAAATGATTAAAAAAAATATGGTACCAAAAAGAGTGAAGAATAAATGGATATTTAAATCTCATTAATAATATATTTTAAATTTTTAATTAATGTTCAATAATTTTTCTTCATTATGGCGTGAATAATTTATAGCATTATTAAGGGCATATTTAACTGCCATCTGCTATAAAAGAAAAATTCAAAAAAAAAAAAAATTATCGAAATATTTTATTCTATAAGCAAAGCATCCAAACATTCAGACTATTCAATAAAATTGAAACATTAAACATTTTACTTGTTTTAATTAAGTTCATCTTTTACTTTCTTGAAAATAGAAAGAGTACTGTAATTAACAAAAAAAAATCTAAATTCGAAATTTTGAGGAATTTTTACATTTTAGATTTCTATGAGATCGCAGAAACATATTTTTGGCATTATGTCTGTTCGTCCGTCTGCTTGTCTGTCAGTGACAAAGACATCTAAAAATGTTTTAAGTTAAAAGACTGATATTTGATATATGGTCCTAACACCAAATTTGTAAAATTATATCACATTTTGAGTAACAGCTATTCTGCGGAAGTCTGTCTGTCCGAGAGTTCGAAGATAAGTACGCAAGAGAAAGCTAAATGGATTAAAATCAGTACAGAAACTAAATAGGTTTATTCTAAGCACCTACCAATTTGCGCCAAATCAAACGATGGTGTGGCCACTTGGCGATCTGTATTTTTAGAAACATGTAAACTCACAAAAACGCAATGACTTAAATACACTGGTGTGCAAAACTTAAGCAACAATGCAAATTTTAAGCAGATAGCCATGAAATTGCAGAAAAGGAGTTCTTGCGATCAGTACAATGAACACGTAATTCAAGAGAAAGGTCATGCGTATGCAAATATCAGGAACAAAACGTCACAGGCGACGTGAGCGTACGCAAAACACGTGCGGAAGGCGCGAGCAGCTCAACACTACAATAAAAGGAAGGACGGAGACGCAATTAAATATATTCGCTGCAAGTGCACGTGAGTTAATTCGTGAAATATGGCTAGCAGAAATCACCTGGACGATTTCACACGTGAAAGAATGATCGGAAAGCTGGAGGAGTGGCATAGTGTGACCAGTGTAGCTGAAGATTTCGGAATCAACAAAAGTGTCGTTTCGCGCGCTTGGAATGCCTTCCAAACCACAGGTACAGCTGTGAGAAAGGTTGGTGGTGGCCGCCCCAGGAAAACAACTGCAGTGGATGACCGACATATCGTCCTGCAGGCGAAAAGAACCCGAAACCAGTCAGCAAGCGCCATTGCTCAGCAACTGTGTGCAGCAACGGGGTGACAAGCGTCGCGTTTTACTGTGTCCAGACGCCTTCACAAAGGTGGCCTATTCGCCCGCCATCCTGAACGCTGCATATCTTTGACAGTTTCCCACCGGCAGCACCGTTTAAAGTGGTGCAGGAAGCAAAAAAACTGGACATCTCATCAATGGAGTCGTGTCCTCTTTACAGATGAGAGTCGTTTTAGTGCCACAAGCAATTCCCAACGCCAGTTGATTTGGAGAGAGGTCGGGACACGGTTTCATCCCCAGTAACATCACGGAAACAGACCGTTTCGGTGGTCCTGGAGTTGTCGTCTGGGGAGGCATTATGATGAACGGGCGGACTGAGTTCCACGTTTCCGACAGAGGTTCTGTAACTGGAGATCGCTATTGTCAGGAGGTGATCCTTCCCCATGTGCGTCTGTTCCGAGGTGTCATTGGATCAGACTTCGTTTTTATGGATGACAATGCACGGCTACACAGGACTCATGCCGTTGAGGAGCTCCTGGAAAGTGAAGATATCACTCGAATGGATTGGCCGGCGTGCTCCCCTGATTTAAATCCGATAGAACATGTGTGGGATACTTTGGGGAGACGCCTTTCGGCACGATTACATCCTCCTGGGAACACCCGACAACTTAAACAGATGCTGATTGAGGAATGGGCACTCTTACCTCAAGAACTGTTGGACAATCTGGTGCTGAGTATGGGGAGACGGTGCGAAGCAACCATTGCAGTAAGGGTAGTGCATATCCCTTACTAAGGAACATCTGCTTGCTGTTCTTCCTCTTGGACAGACAATCATGTGTAACGATACTATGAGTTCAATAAAGCCTTTTTTTGTTTGATTCCATACTGTATGCATTGTATTCATTTCTGCGCAACTATGCTTTCGTCATTCTTTCAAAACAAAATGCTGTATCTCATTTCTGAATTCCATGTCTCTCAGATGATTTTTCGTGTAATGGCAAAAAATATACCTGTTGCTTAAGTTTTGCACACCAGTGTATAGTAAATTTGGCAGGTAATTTTGTGATTGTAAGTGAAGTTTTGTGTCAAATTTCAGTTTCACTCTATCGGATTTAGTTGAATTTAGTTATATTAACTTCACACTTTAAAGTAACACTAGGGCTATTGGGACGGGTGTCATTTTTAACAGCGGTTAGACGATGAGGACATCTGAGCTGGCAGCCCCCTCCACACTTCCACACCACAGCAGTGGGATACTCTGTAGGAAAAAACGCGTTTAAAACACAAATTATGTGTCCAAATAGTATTAACTGCATGCCAGGGATTAATCCCCAATACCCTCACCTATAATGAAACGATATGTTCAGTAAAAATACTAAATTCAAGCCAAAGATTAGTACTTCATTTCAAATGTATGCTAATGCCATGCCAAGTGTTCTTTGGGAACATTCCTTTATTAAAAAAAAGCGGGGAAATTTTGGGTGACCACTCTCGCCGGTTTGCGAATGTAGAAAGAAGTAAGACTCTAATGGTATTTTTATTCTCATGTATATCTTATTATACTTTTCCCCTTTCAGTACTTTTGTATATAATCTCATCAATAACCGCGTGTTTGTAAACTCTCGAGTTTTTCATCTCTTAATGAGTAAATAACACGCAGACCACCTCCATTGAAGCTTTATGGTATTCTGTGGACAAAATAACAGAATTTGATTGTCTGCGTTCAGTCATTTCAAAATTTCCCCTGAATTCTATGATATGAAAAAAGTGCAAATATTTCTCCCCGCTTCCAGTCTCGGATGTTTCAAATTTCTAATTCCACTTTCCCGGCTTATATACAGCTGAAGAAACACCGAAAACCTGCTCAATAAGATTGAAAATGCATTATTATTTCTGCAATGTTGCAAAAGTGTCCTCAAAAGAGCATGCATCTAAATATGTGACTTTAGCCGCCAAATTTCAAGAACAGTTTGTTCCCGTCCCACTCTCTCCCCATCAAATTTTAGTTTTAACGGCACAGAGAATTTATTTTGATGACTCAAATTCGATTGTTCATTATTTTTGGAACAGAAAAATTTAACTGAAAAAAGAAGAAAAGAAGAAAAAAAAACTGTTCATTTTGCCACTTCTGGTAAGAATAGAATATATTCCATAAAGAGGGATATAATTCTTTCCTGCACGCTGAAATTTCCATACAAAGCATAGAACAGCTGATTTTTTCCTTATTTTCACATAAACAAAGTAGAGAGAAAGCATTGTAATCGTAAAAAAAATTCGAACTCGAGATTTTGCTTCATTTGCAAATTATAGACATCTCTGAGTTTGAAAAATACATTTTATCATTTTGCGTATCTATCTGTGACAAAGATAACTCATGAACACTTTGAGCTGGAAGGATAAAATTTGGTTCATGGCCTTTATACTAAATTTATATATTTCTATCAAATGGTGAGCCATCTCTAGTGACAGGAACTATAATATCTGTTTCCATTCAGAGGAAGTCTATCTGTACGGCTGTTTGATTATAATTTAACACGATAACTGCAAAAAGAAGAGAGCTAAATAGATAATATTTGGCAAACAGATTTAAAATCTATATTGTTGACACTTATCAAATTTTGAACTTGCATACGTTTGAACGTCTCTCGGTTTGTACTTTCAGAAGCATGTCAATGCCCATATACCATAAAAAAGGGCACCATTTATCTAAATATATATCAAATTTGGTATGTGATTTTGCGCCTACATTTGTTATTTTGAGACACATTTTATTTTTATCCTTTCTAGAGAAAAAAAGTGTCTAGAACACACATTCGAATTTCAGATACTGTTCATCGCATCCCAAGTTCATCTCCAAAACCCGTGCTAAGGATTACACCAAAGATTCAGTAAAAATGCTAAACTCATGCCAAAGGCTAATATTTCGTATATGCAAGGCATCTGCGGCCATTCCCAAAGCCCGCATTTTTTTTTTTTTTTTTTTTTTTTTTTGTGGGCAGAGAAGCGCAATAACATCTTTACGAGAAAGTTGTGAGGAGACCCTCCCCACTCGTTTCGTTTATTAGTTTTAGGAAAGGCACAAGAGATTTGCTAACGAAAGTTACCCACCCTTTCCCTTTATCCATCTCAAACACCTCATTTACCCTGGCTGGAACCCATCTCTCCTTCATTTCTGAGCGGCCCTGATTGGGCCACTTTATTACGCCCCTATTAGGCAATCAGAAAACTGAAGACACAGAAGTGACGTCGTTTATTTTTTTTTTTAAACGGGACTCCTCAATCTCCATCAAAGTAATCCTCTATGCCAATGAGGCGTCATATATTAAGGCGTCTTTCACCTGAGCTACATTCATTCATTGCACGCCACCATTGAGCGTCTCTTACGATTTTTGGTATCAACGCTATTTCACGATACGATTCTAATCGGAACTATGAAATGGATTGAATTTTGGGCTCTGGGAGAATGAGACAGAAGATTGAAAATATAACGTCTGTCAATAAAATTAAGAATTAGTTCCGGAATGAATAAAGTTCATTGTCAGTATTTCCTCATTTGCCCATTTTAAAAGTGAAACGAGACGAGTTGAGCGCTACTGTTCGCCAAAGGTGGGTATTTATGTAATCTACTCAAGACTCGCTCGCAATTTCATATGTGCTGGAATATTGACTGCCGTCAATCTCCTCGATGTTTTTTGAATCTCCGAGAAATCAAACTCATTTTCAAACTATATTTAGTTTATAAATATGTTAAATGAAACAAAAAAATTTACATGCCCAGGATGCATGGTTTAAATAAATATATCAGTCATTTCATATCTCAGAATGGCAGAATAAACTATTATTTTTACACAAAGAACAAATGGATTCCAGTTTTATCGAAAATGTTTCCAAATGCAGACCCTAATGAACAGTTCAAAAGGCCGGGCAAACAATTTAAAAAAAAATCTCAACGGAACGTCATTACTCACGATCATTTCCCTTTAATGTTTTCAGCGAAAATGAAAGCATGTTTACCCAAAGGAAATCGTATAGGCAAATTGAATATGAAGTTGAACCTCCATTTCTAAACAGATTCCAGCCACCACTAAGTTGAAATAAGCACGATTCAACCGAAGCAAACTCAAATTTGTTAACTAAAGTCAACGTTAGATAAATGAGAGAAAAATTAAAACCATAGAATGAGAGAAAGCCTGTTAGTGGTTATTTTCACGGGTAGTTGAAAATCTTTTAAGTCAATGCAACTGTAAATTCATTTCTATATATAAAAAATATCAGATGCCTCTGTAAATTTTCTTACAATTTTTATTTGTATATGATCATTTCATTTCAACGAGATCCTTAGATTCATAATTCATGATTATAAATGTAATGAAATGAAAATTTCAGAGATGAAACAAATTAGAAGGTGAGTGATAAATAGATTTTAAAATTTTCTCTTTACAAATAAGTTAATAAAAGCGGGTAAAAATACATTCGATTTCAAACACCATTCAGGTTTTCATACTTCAGAAAGACTCGCATCATTTCTTTACTGATTTGAGAATACAAATTTCAGGAACAATCCGTAGAATGTGCGATGCAATTTGAGAAAATGCACCGAAATGAACGAAGATTCAAAAATACTCACAAAATAATGAATTAAGTATAAGAAAAAATATTATGTAGTATAGTTATATATTCATAAAATTAAAGAGAAAGTAAATTATTTAAGAATTTAAAAACTGAAGACATTTAAGATATTAAAAGATAGATGAAAAACATAAACCTCAAAATAGTAATTTTTTTTTATTATTCCAAATCAGGAATACATTTTATACATTAAAACCTTTGTGAATTGAAGAAATAAGTCCATAGACTATCGTAAAAAGAACAAAGGCACAGAATTGTAAAAGAAAAACAATACAAAACGAAGAAGAAAATTTTCCTTTTATTTTTCTTTATCAGAGTAAGTGGCTAATTTCCGACTGAACAGGTGTCGGAAAGAGGTCGATTGAAAAAAGTTATTTTCCTGGTTGCAAATGAATAAGTTTGTACAAAATACAAATTCTATGAATGATAAAATAATAAAGTAATATTAGCACTCTATCAAGTATGAGATCACGTTCGTATGTGTTTACTTTGTTATTAGATTATTTATAAAATCGAACAAGTGCTTCAGTAATACTAATGGCTGGCAGCGTGGTGTCATAACAGATAAATAAAAACAAATGCATGATCACAAAATGAACAAAATTAAAAATATTAACCTTAAATTAACCATTAATTATTAAAAATGTGAAACTAAAATGACAATTTTATCAAAGAGGGAACTCATAATCTGTACTGCCTAAGGACATAAATACAGTGGAACCTAAGGTCGCGAGCATAATTCGTTCCCCAATCATATTCATAAGATGATACACTTGTTAAGCGAAACAATGTTGCCCACAGGAATCCATATGCAATAGGACGTTACCTTCCAAAAACAAAAACCAGAAAACAAATAAATTTGCAGTAATGTAATTTATTATTAATAACACGTAAAAATGGTCTAAACATTTGGTTACACTTGAAAATTTGGTGAAAGTGAGACAGCATTATTGTTAAATGAATTTGAAGCACGCCTAGCTACTGCCTTATCAAGGTCATAATACATACTGTAGTGCCGGGTGCCTCATTCCCGCCATTGAGCAGCGCCTTTGGCGAAGGAGACGAGAGTTGCTGTCAGTTGATACCAAGACGCTGCAACGTGAAGACGAAATATTACGACGTGTTGTTTAACCCCTTCGCCGTCCTCGCCCGAACTCGAAAATTTCGGTTTTTCGCCGAATTAGGAAAAACAAAAATAAAAACTCAAACAAGTAAACATCTACAAAGCATTTTAAACGTTTAAAAGCTTTCAAATGTAAAAGGATGCTTGAAGCGCTTTATGGTCGCCCTTCAGAAGCTTAACTTGAACACGCTAGACGCGTTACGGACGACGAAGATGTTAAAAGACAAAGAAGACGAAATATTATGACGTGTTGTTTAGAAGACAAACTTTTATGTTAGTTCTGAACCTGATTAGCGTAATCTCATCTTGTAAATTCATCATCTTCAATTTGTTCATTATAATTTGTATATCATCATTAACGTAATATTGCCATTCATTAAATTCTCAAACATCAACAAACTTGAACTTGTTATTGCTTGGCCATGACCCTCGCAATACGATACAATACATACGAAACAATAATTGCCATGCTTTCAGCATCTCTTTTATCTTTTCAGCTCTTGCGTCTACTATTTCTACCTCTCCTGACTAAATCTCTTCAGCAATGTTAAAAAAACACTTCATTACACAGAATGCAGCTTTATAAACTCTTAGGTAGTTCAGCAGCATAAACTTCAACAATGACAAAATCTTGTCCATTAAGGGTTCACAAACACTTGCTCCAGCATGTGAAGTCAGGGTGTCACCTCGCTATTTGTTCTGCGAAATATTGCTCGCTAAGCGAGTCATTTTATTTATGCTCGTTATGAGAGGAGGAGTTATTTATACAAGGTTTGTCTGTACTTCAATTCGCCACTGATCCTAAATAATGAATGCCGAACATGGTGTGGGGGGGGGGATCTGCTACACTCGAACGGACACGAAGGTTTATTTTTATAATAGAGGAGCCGGTTCCGGTTTTTAGCAACACCATAGCAAATAGAAACGCGTTCTCATTTGATTTCGTTCGGTACAAAAATTATATCGAGTTGTTCATATCCACATTGATAACACGGCCTCTCTTCACATCGCCTTTTCAGAAAGAGACTCCGTTTATGGCCTGCTCTTTAATTAAACGGCGATTGAACCTGATTGGTGCTAATTAAAATCTTTTTACACAATAATTAAACAAAAATATGCACTGAGCAGATAAATGAATGAAAAGGGTACATGGAAATCTTTTTAAACATTTTTATTTAACTTAACATGTTTCATGTTTGTAATGATGGAATTTCGCGATCGAATTTTCAATTACTTATCCGTAATCGATAATAACACACTAAATTAATTTTTTCAGAATTCAACTGTCAGTAAATCTATTTTAATTATATTTGATTCCATACCAGAACCGTCACCTTGTAAAGAATTTGATGAGAAAACTGCTTTCAAATTTTTACATTTTAATAATTAAAAGGCTAATATTAAATTGTTCTAATATTAAAATGCTGAGTGTAAAGGTCATTTAAAAATATTTTAAAGTAACCACTTTTATTAATATACTAAAAAAGAAAAAAGCTTTTTAGTTTAACTATTTTCTCAATTATTTTCTACTTTAAATTATAATTCAATGTGATCAATATTAGGGAATCTTCAATTATTTTTGTTCAGATCTAGTATTCGGTGGCGTCATTGGTAAGGTCAACGGATAATAAATATTTAAAATAATGTATTATCAATTTGATTATATATGTGTACAAAATTTAAAACACTAGCACATCAGGATTGGAGAAAGTCATCGATTGCAGATTTACATGATCATAAATATAATAGATAATTGCCCGATTATAAGTAGAATCAATAATAAATTGGAATCCAAAAATAAATTTATTGAAGACAACCTTTTAAAAACTAATTTTAATAGTTCATTAAAGATTTGAATTTTTTTTATATACATTTCAATTTATAATTTGTGATTCTTGAAATCAATTTAATTCTTCCCCCTAAGTGACACAAATTTTATGGAGATGCATTTTAATGAAATCAATTAAATAATAATTATGTTCTGCAAGTACTAATACAATGCACTGTCATCTTGAAAACTTTAACACAGAGAATTTCAAGATTCTAGCACATCAGAAAGTGAATTAAAAGTTATTTACAAAATGACATCTTGAGAAAAAAAAAGTTAAATAAAGATGTATAAAAACAAACACTTACTCAACAAAAGATGACATGTTTTGGTTTCTTCGTGACCCATAACGTTTTTTTCTTCTCAGATGCACTCAGTTTGCGCACCCGTAAGCTTTCGGTATTCCTCAATGACAGAAGCGTGAAAGGAGAGGGAAGCAGCTAGGAAGCAGACGTTTTAGATAACACCGTCCATTATCCAGTGAAAGCGCGCCAAATGGGTAACACTTTTTTTCTTTTTTAGTCAACGGTGTTATCGGGAGCTGTCAAAATTCAGCGGAGTAAAAAGTTATGTCCGCTTGATGCCATTCGACTGATCCGTTCACAATCTGTGTCAACTAATGGGCGGCAAGAAATATTGAACGTTTCTGCCATTCATAAAAAAATCGATCCTTAAGCCCCAAAACATCATGTCATATTATATAAATATATTGAAATTGATTCCTTCCTACTGGCTAGATTGTATTATCCTTAAAACAGTTTACAAAAAGAATGCCAGCTTACAAATAATATCACACCAAACTTTATTCATTTCTTCGTCACTATTTTTATAATACTGTTTTGTAATCCATTTCATTCATTAAGCTCAAAATAATACAAAATGCGAGATCCTTCCATTTAATTTAAAACAGAAATACATTAAGAAAATTTGAAAATTAAGTATTTTGAAATGGAAAAATACTCGTTTTTTTTAAAATTAAACATTATAATGCGAAACCTGACTTCACAATGAAACAGAATACAGAGTATTTTATTAAAAAAAAGAATTGTAAAACTCCACTTCACCAGCTAACACTAAGTAGCGCAAAAATGGTTTCTGTAAAATAACATGTTCTGAATTGATTGAAAAAAAAGCTACAATTTCGATGAATTAAAATTTTTTAATTTCTTTCTAAGTCATCACCTGCTATCTAGAGATAACTTCACGAGAAGTTTCGTAACTCTCTCTACAAAGGCCAGTCTAGTGAAATTGCTTGAATGAGTTTTGGATCTGGCCATCTACAGGAAGCACGACAGCCTAAGAGTAAGTAATATCATGTGAAATAACTATATAATTTATGTAAAAGCAGTTTGCGCAGACGAAAAATCTTCACCATTTGGTTGGATTGGGATGACTCTTAGTTTTTTTTTTACAGTTCCGGTACAGCTGGTATATCTGGATGCAGTCGTCAAGTTGCTAATGACAGCATTATTTTATGCCAGGGGTGGGCAGACCTTTTTAGGGTACGGGCTACTTCTAATTTTTTCAAGCTGTTGCGGTCTACCCAGTGGTGTAGGTCTACAATATTTATTACAACTTAATAATGAATATGGAATAGGTACTTCTCTACGCAACAACAAACATGATAATTGTCACAAATACAATAATATCAAATGATGAACTTAATATCAAAACATTAAAAAAAATCATTTTCATCTAAAGTTAGTTCGCTTAGTTATAATTAGAAAACTTCGGCTGCATACTGTCCGCTAATATCTCGGTATATAACTGCTCATCTTGCACTGGATTCTAAGGGGTCGTCTGAGATACGGGAAAGATATATAGTCTTGAAAAGGCAGATTAACACAGGAAGGTAGAACCAAAGGATGATGTTAAATGATATGCAATTTTTCTAAAATTACGATACCTCTATTAGATTCTAAAAGTTATTCTTAGATTATGAACAACGTGCTTTTAAAATCATATTATTTTGAATGAGAAAACCTTCGTTTTCTTCAAGAGATAAAGAGAGTATAATGTTCCATACATATGTTTCTTTTAATATGCGCATCTTAGGTCATAATAAAGGCGTCCACCGGTCGATCGCGGTCAACTTAAGGCCCAACCCTGTTTTATGCATTCATCACAATAAGGAGAATTTTGGACAGTAGAATTTGAATTTTCATTCTGCTTTTTTGAAGCGATCCCCCAGGTATCATCTGAGTATAAGAAAATTTTTTTGCTCATATAACATGGCTAAATGACAGCGTGGAATGTCTGTTAATAAAGGGAATGATCAAATGGACGTTGTTCTAAAAACAATCTGCACTCAAAGCAACATGTTCGCTGAAGGCGAGCTTGCTCCGAAACAAAAATACGAAGTATTTTACTGTTTCCGACGCATATATATCATCTCCGAAGAAGAGTAACTACATGTGTGGCTTGTTGAAATGTCTTTTACAGAAAAGTGTGGCACGAGTTTTCTTTGCGTTGATGACAACACGCCACTGAGTGCACCCCTCATCGATTTTGTTGAGGCTGTCCTGATAGCATAGCTGATGGTATGATCCTGAGCAAGGATAGCCTTATCATCCGAGAGCAAACATTTCGTGATGATACCATTTCAGGAAAAACAAAGAATAACGTTATTACAGGGCTATAGGATATGAAGAAAATGAATACGGTATTTGAGATTCCTTCAAGAAACAATTATTAAAGAACTTCCCTTTTTTTATAGTTTTCTCAGGTATTGGAGAGAAATTGCATCAGTCAGGAAATATAGATTAAAAAACTTTTATTCTTTTAATTTTCGTTAGATTTTAATATAAAAATCAGCAATTTAAATGCGGAAAGAGAAAGATAATTAGAATAGAAAGAGGTAGGTAAATTTCCATCGCTTCCCCGTAATAAAGAAAATCTTTTTCTTTTTTAGATTAGCACAAAAATTTAGCGTTATTTAGAAATGCAAATATTAAAGACTGTAGTTTTATATTTGTTCAAACAATAAATCATGACCAGAGTGGGAGTTCTAATCCACAATATCGTTTATTTCCATCACGCAGCGCTTTTTGTACTTTTTAGTATTGTGAAGAACCGTTTATGGAATTTCGAAGATTCCCTTACATCTGATGAAGACCAAACTACAAAACTGGTAACAAGATAGGATACCATAATCCGTTTATCTAAATAGATGATTTTTTTTTCAGTTATGACGTTCATAAGCCTTCGAATAGACAAACCAAAAGACAATCTCTGCGTTGACAAATTGGCTTCGCATTCTGAAATGCATCTACAGACTTGTTTATAAACTCTCATATAGTTTATCAACGGATTGTAAAACCCTCCGTGCTTTTGTGCATGCGTTAAGATGGGTTTAATTCGTCAATATAGGTGTGAAAGGAAAGATGAAAGGAGTAGATATTTACATTTACTAGTTTCTAATAGGGAAAATCCAAGGTCCAAGGTAATACCAAAATGCACTCATCGTTCCGCGTCTCATCCCTTAATGAGATGGAGTCGTCGAAATATGGTCGTCTCAGAATCCATTCACGAACTATGCTATCATTCGTTCATCATGTTATGTTCATATTTTTGTTTGTCGTGTTACGGATAGAGTGCTAAAGTTGATAGCAGAGTTACTATATTTTTTCAGCGAAAAAGGATAGTTTAACGTTTCTCTTTTTTCCTCACATGGTAATTGGCATTCCGGCCAGATGTAACGTCACCTGTTTTCCTACACATAGTTAAGTGCCTGCGGACC
>JAPMOR010035752.1:0-14249 GCA_026543865.1 Argiope aurantia
ACTAGTCTGACGCATTTGTAGGGAATGTCTTATTTGGTAATTAGCTATTCCTTTCTATTAAAATTTGAAGCCTTCACATTTTCAGTGCAAGATTTGTTTGCTTAACGTGCTTCTGCTCAACTTTTTAAAATGCATTTTCTCTCTAACATATTGTTACAACTCTGTAATGTTGTTTGACCATCAAGGTTAGTTCAATCACTGGAAAGACTGTTTTAGGATCACTCTATTGGGTACTGATCGGATGCCGAATTAGTGATCCCAGGACTTGGCGACAAAACAGATAAAACTGGAATCTTCCTAAATTTTGGCGATAGAGCCAATAGGAACCGAGATATGTTTAATTGTTCGAGAACTGCCGTGTCCCGGCAACTGTAAAAAGCTGTGAGACCGAGCTGGAGACAGTTTTTTGAATTCAACTCTGGTTAATAATTGAATGAGCTCTCTCCCTGAGCGCTTTGAGTTGCATATCATTGTTATGCTGTTTATGTACTGCTGTTTGCTAGAAGGGCTGCTGTGTATTGCATGTGTGTATCTCGCCTGTGTATTTGTTGTCTGTGTATTCTTAATTTCGTGTTAATAAAGTCGTCGTTTGTTACCGAGGACTTTGACTGTGCGCCTCTATACACCCACTACAAGCGAACCCATTGACTTTACGGAGTTTGCGGAGGAAATTCGGTAACAATATTGATGGTTGGTTTTTCAGTCATAGATGTTGCGCAATTTTGAGTTACCACACTTACAAGGACATGTACGAACGAACGTACAACAGACGAATTTGGAACTAAATTTAAATGAAATGTAGTGATGAAACCCATAACAATTTTTTGCATTTTTGTGCTTTTTTCTCCTAATATTGGACAACATATTGCAAAAACTTGTTTTCTTTTGCCTAAGGGCGAAGATTTATCAAAATCTGGGATTCGAATAAATCGACGAATGCGATATGTTTCCGTCGCCTTTGTTTACGAAAGAAAGTAAAAAATCCTTTGACATAGTATCGAAACCGAAATCTATTTTCATAAAAAAAAAAAAAAATAACTGAAAATGATTCCTGTGTATGCCCCTCATTTTGTATAAACAAAGTAAGCAAATTATTTTTCTCTTAGATTTTTATTATTAAAAATAAACTCTTAAGGTATTTTGGGGAGGGGGTAATAGATTTTTACCCTCCAAAACCTCTTGGTGATATTCGATTACAGAAGGCCCAATTTTTTGAGACTGCCACAAACTATTCTTTCAGTCGAGCAGGCTATTGATCAGCTCATTACATATTGATTGAGTTATTTTTGTAACTGTAGCTGACTGACGGCATTTGATTAACGTACATCGATGTAGCAGAGAACATGATTCAGATGGAAAAAAGCGCAGGAAGTAGTGTTCAATAAAATTCAGGCGTTTCAAGGAGAAAAAAAAGTAGATTATATGATTTGCTTTTTTTTTTACTTTGTTAATATTAAAAGCAAATAGGCTTCTGTTTTTCACCGTTCTATAAGGGCATGCTGTTGGAGGTAGGGCTACTAAATTTAAGTACAAATATATATTAGTGGTTAGAAAATCTGATCCGGTGGCGAATCTGAACAATTTTTTTTTATTTAATTAATTTATTATCGTATTCTTCAAATTTCGAATTTCCGGAAATATTATTATTCAAAACTTTTTAGTGAAACCAATCTAATTATGACGCAATTCTTTCCATAAGTTTGACAATTTGTTAAAAAACAATACTGTGTAATATTTCCAATAAAACTTTAATTGTTGCCACGAAATTTAAGCTGTTTTCATTATTCCTATAAATATTTATTCGCGTTTCTTTCTGGCACTGTTGAATGTTGAAAGCTAAGAAAAGAAAATCATGTTCAATTTTTTAAATATTTTTTGCTAGAATGTGAGATTTATTTATCTTGAATTTTTTTTCTTCAAGTTTCTTGCGAAATACCTTTTGATATTATATCTAATCTCTTTGATCTCTAAGATATTATGTATTGAATCCCGACTTTTTTACTGACTTGTTTTTGTTTTCTTTATTAGTATTGTTTAATCCACCACAATCCTAAACTTCACATAAGATATTCATCGTCATTTTAATGTTTGAATCGCTATTGCATACTGTATGAAAGATAAGAGAAGTTAACAAAATGCCATTAGTTAAAAGGCATATAAAGTTATGTTTACTTGCAAATGTGGCATAATGTGACTTAGCACCATTAAAGAGATTCATGCACACGATAAATAGAACAAGAGCAATTCTACTAACATAAACGCCTATCATAATTTGATGTTTAACAAAACTTTTGCCGAAGAAATTGCGATTATCAAGTTATGGCAAAATATTTATAAATGAAATTAAACGCAACCAATATTCTTGGCACATTATTCGGTAAAGACGAGCAACAGTTTTTAATGAGGTGTTTTATAAAAGTATTGATGCAGAAAAATTATTTTAAAAATAATCTGGATGAAAATTCATAATTATAAGGACATCAGGTACTCATTGAAATATTTTAAACAAAAAGAAATTTTTATCAAATTTAAAGTTATTTTAAAATGTAATACATTTTCTGGAAGTCCTTGATTTTACTCCCAGATTTTTTAATAAAGAATTCTTGTTTTATTATTATCATAATAAAAAATTTTTAAAAATCTCGTTACAAATTTTTTTTCTTAACTGATTAATATAGATAATATGTAATTTTTTGAACAAATTTTTATCAGATACGTTGCCAAGTGTCAAACATAGTATAGAATAAAAATTTTTATGAAATGAATCGATTCATCCATAGTTAAATTTTTCAAATGTTAAAATAATGCTTTGTCGACGAAAGAATAATTTGAAAACTAGAACATGAGAAAGTGATTAAAAAAATAGATTATAAAATTACAATTATACATTGCATCGAACAATGAAATATGTAAAGACAAAAAATGATACAAATGTAATACAAAAATAAACATATTTTGTATTACTCAACTTAGCATGTATTCAAATAGTGTGAAGCAAGTGTTAGGTAGTGTGTACCGCTAATGAGCTAGATTCTGAATTAAAAGCGAGCCGCAGTTTCCTGGTGGTAACATGTCGGTTCCGGAACCGGAGAGTTTCATGTTTGAGACCCGATTCCACCAAAGAACCGCCTTGCAAGCAGGTATGTTGCATGTTAGATCCGTAGGAGCCAGGCGTCCTCCCGCTGTTGTAGTGTGGAAGTTAGAAAGAGGGTTGCCAGCTCAGATGTCACCCTCGTCATCTCACCGCGGTTCAAAATGACGAGGTCCGTCCCAAAATAGTCCTAGTGTTGCTTTAAAATGGGACGTTAATAAAGCTAAACTTTGAATTAAAAGCATCATCATTTTAAAATATTTTTCTTTAATTTATATCCCATGTAATGCAAAGTCTGTGGAAGGAATATTTACTTGATTACAAACAGATATTTTGCGATACTTAAGAATCCTTTGCGGCACACAAAATTTCCGAATACCTTGCATTTCTCGGCATCCTCTTGATTGGACACTGAGCACTTATTCCTACGAAATTTACACAGAAAAAGCTTTTAGATTTCCGCATGTAAATGAAGCTTCTAACAAAAAGAGTTTTATGATGATGAAAGATATGAATCCTTTATTAAGGATATTGAAGAGAAATCATTTCACTGATAAATGTTAATGATGAGAAAACAACATCCACCAGCGTGAGTGGTACCCCTGAAACTTTCTCACATACTCTCTAATAAAGGTGTTACCCTAGCGAATGCCTTGCATTGCACTGGATAGAAAATATTAGCCTTTGGTTTTAATTTAACAGTTTTACTGAATTTATGGACAGACATATTGTGATTTGATCCTTAATTGATGAATTGTGATTTGATCCTTAGCTTTTGATCTTTTACGTGCATTTCTTCTTATCTCTTGACACAGCTGAATTACTGCATTTTTACCCTTTCATTATTTAATCGGTTTAAAATCTGATTCCAAAGTTAAAGAGCTCTTTCCGGAGGGTCCTTATAATTTTCGAACACTCTTAGGTAACCCCAGAATTAAGAAAACCCCAGAATCAGTACCCAAGTCTCCAAATTTATATGCTAAATCAAAGAGAAGATATTAACGATCCTCTCTTGATTTGGGGATTTATCGTTCACCAAAACTACCTGCACTTTGAGTTTTAAATGAAATTTGTACTGAAACAGCCATTTCGAAGGCATGACTTTACCATTAGGTCACTGGAATGCTCGGATATGTTGGTATTCTTGAAAAAAAAAAAACTAATTTAATACTATTATTGTGTATGCAGAAAAATAATAACCCTTTTCTTTTTTACTTTTGAAAATCAATTCTGATCGATTTGCATAAATATTTATTATTGAATGTTGTTAAATATTTTCTTTAATCTAATAATTTTTCATGATATTGGTACTTCTTGGATTTAAGTTCGAATCCGAATACTTTAATTACATTTCTTTTTAGTCCTCGTGCCATTCAAGCGGCTGATTTGCACAAAGAAGGAGAGAAGACTCTAAAGAAGATGAGAACGATGGGTATTTTTGTCTATTTTATTTTAATCTCTAAACGCCAGTGCTTAGTTACTTTTGAAACTTATGTCAAAGGTAGCTGTAAAGTCATTTATAATTTACGCTAATGATTTGAAGTATTTCGCGCTGTGTTCCGCAGATTGCCCTTGCACTTCTTTGGCCTCTGCTGCCATGTCGAATGCGTTTTATTATATTAAGAATTTGGCAGGTTTCGTATTTAAGGTGCTTTGTTGTGGGAAACGAAAATGTTATATTTGAAAATTTAATTCGCAAAAGATTTCATAATTGTAGTGGTTTTGCTGAGAATACCAGTACCGAGATAGACCTGTTTCAGAGCTTTATGGCTTTATAACTAGACTTAAAAGGCAAAAATTACAAACCTCTGCTTGACTTTTTTTTTCTTGATGCCATTTTTATGCTTTTTAACAGCATAACCAGAGACTTAAGAATCTATGATTAAAGTGAGAGCGAAAATATGTAAGTTATTTTGCTTGTTTATCTACATAATTCTAATAAAAGTAAACCATTTTTATTAGTGAATTCATTTGTATTATTTTGTATGTTGTATGGATATTTAATTAAAATGTTTTCCATAAAAATTATTCAGTTAAATATTTTTTCATCACTTTTTCGTTGAAGCATTTTAAACTGGAAGTTTCCTGAGAAATTATATATTTTAAAATTCACGTTCTGCTTATTAAGATATAGATATAATATAGATAAAATAGGTAAAATTAGAATATAGATAAAATAAATATAATATATAGATAAAAATACAAGATTGGAAAAGCATCATAATGCGTAATTTTCCAGAGAGAATCTGAAATATGCATGGAAATTCCAACTGTTGAAAATATAAAGAGTGTCAAATAAAATCGTGCACTAATTTTATATTGCAGATATTAAACTTATTTGGAATAAAATCCATATTTTTTATTTGAACAAAATGAATTTTTGGAAGAATAAGTAGTTTAAGTTTAACTATAATGAGTTAATAGGAATCCAAGTTATAATTAATGTACTTTATCAATATTTTTGCATAAAGTATGAACACCTTTATACTGGGTGTACTTTAAAACTCTTTTGTGGGAAAAATTGCATCATATTTTGTTTAAAATTCACCACAAATTTATAATGGATAAAAGAAATTAAATATATTTAACTAAATTAATGCAATCGCTAAATTTTCCCAAAATATTTTCCACAGTACCTGCTTTTTGAAATTTATGGAAAAACCAAAAGTTTATTCGTTTTCGTGACTTAGGCTATTCATATGAAATGCTTATGGTGATATACTAATTTAAGTAATTTTTTCTGAATACGTTTAACGCACTTCGGGAAGAACCCTCGACTTAAGAATTTACTTAAATTCCTACTTAGAGGATTCATCCTATTTGAAACATTTTTAATTTTTTATAATTCCTATAGTAATTTATTATCGCTATTTGAAGTATTGAAGTGTTTTTAAGTGATTTTTGCATTTTAAATTTTTTTACTTTCTTAATTGCAGATTTAAAATTTAAAATTCAGTAATTTAATTAGCGAATCAGACAGACTAATAAATATATGAGAAGTGGTTAAAATAGCTAAAGTGAATTCTAGACTTGTGTCTTAGAACTTCTGATTATAGAGAGTTCTCAAAACGAAAACATTTTAAGCTTTGGCGAGTTCCAGTTATGAAAAAAAATTCATAAGCCAATTTTTTAATAAAGGTGTCCATGAGGACTTTTTTCAAATAGTCTTAATTCTGATACTTTTCATACGTTTATATGAATATCTTTATGCATTCTTTTAAACTAAATACAGTGCTTGAAATATTTTATAATCTAAAAAAATGAAATACTGTTTGTCAATTATCACTTAATTTTTCATTATCGCTTAAAATATTTGGAAAAAAATGAATAATATTATTGCATTCAAGTTAATTTTCAGAAAAATCTGTTAAAATTACTTTCCTGTGTTATGATTAAAAGCAGACCACCCTTACTATAAATTCATTGTTACATAAAAATTATCATAAATTTTATGCAATTTCTTTAAAAAACTTACAAAGAGTACTACTCCTATTTCCAAGACAACTGTCTGGGAGAAAACAGTTTTTTTTGAGGGGGGAAACACGTTAACAATACTCCTAATTCAATTAACTATTTATTTTATTTAGCATTACACATTTTAATGATGTATTGCATATAAGTATATATTTTGAATATGAAAAGAAGTTTCATTTTTTGGAGGGGGGTAAGTTCAAATCCTACCGTGTCTATAAGAAATGAATAATTTAGAGAGTCACTAAAGAAAATCAAAGGATTTTATCTGCATTTTCTTCTATGTATAAGCTTCCAAATTTTAAATACATAAATCTGATAACTACTGATAAACTTGTCTCCTGCATGCTTTAATTCTAGCGATTCCGGGTGATCTAATGATTCAATATTTGGTAACTGGAAAAAATATTCGGTTCACACATCTGATTTTTTTTATTACCGTAGAATTTGGATAATTTTAACATTTTAATTTCGAATTTACCAGTACTTCGAAACTGTTTTGTTAAATTTTAAAATCTTTTTTTAGTAATACCTATATCAATTTGATTATCAAATTATTTTCTCCATGGTTTTTAAATATTTTCTTTTAATTATAATAAGAATTAAGTGTGCATAAAGAATGTATTAATTTTTTACCAAAACGGGCATGCATAATGATTGTAGTTAATGAAAAGTATTACAGTAAAATTTGTCTGAAAGATATTTTTAAAAATGATTTGCAATGAGAAAATGTGCACGCAAATTAAATTTAATATTAAATTAATTTCAAATTTTAACATGGCGTAAAAAAGGATTTTGGTGTGACAATCAACTCGGACATTAAAGAATTTTATTTCGAGTCATTTTGCACTAAAAAATTAATCCGGTTTTTTTAATCATTTCTTGGTGACTACCTACATTCTCAGAATTAACTATTAAGCAAATTTTATAGCTGTAGGGGGAATGAACAATGCTGCAGATAACCTTTGGTTTTTTTCAAAGATTTTTTGCACGAAATGAGTAAATCTGCCAATAAATACAACGTGAAGAGTATACTGTGCCTGATTTTAAATGTAAAAATTATTAAAGTTGAAGCATTTACACTGTTATAATATTTTTATTACTGTGTATATAATTGATGTAAATTATTTTTTTACTTTCTCGTATACGATGTATAGCGAAAGGATTGTAATCGTCAAAATTCGAATTAGATTTTGTCGAATCACCACATTTGAGATTCAGTTCAAAAAGACCAATTTTGGTATTGAATGTCTGTCCACCTGTACCAAAAACGACTCAAATGCTTTGAGACGGATTAAATTTGATCTTTAGACCAAATTTGTAGATTTCTTCCAAATTTTGAGCAAACTCCTTTTGGAGGAAGTGCTAGACTATTCAAATATAAATTAACACGATAACTACAAAACGACGAGAGCTAGGTGGATAAAATTGAGAGGGATCAATTGCCGAAACTCTCGCCAAGAATCGTACAATAAATTCAGTTAAAATGCTAAATTCATGCCAAATGTAGCTAACTTCATGCTACTGTGCGCCAATGCCATGCAGAGCGTTCTCTACCTCACCTGTCCACAATATTTTGCACTTCTTTGGGGATAACATCTTTATTAGAAAGTATGAAATAGTTTTGGAGACTCCACTCCCTCTAGTTTTGACCGACGGTTTGAGGTTTTAATTTGCTTTAACATTAATAATTCTATTAGATGAATTATAGAAAAACAATATTTTGGTAGTACCTTGCATATGTTTTAAACTTCTTACGCAGAATAATATTTTTAATTTAGAATGGGAAAGTTTCCTATATTTCTTGAAGAATTGTTCAAATTCTATCGTGCACTTGATTTGCTATTGCTTCTGTTCTCTTGTGTTAAAAGTACATTCTTTGTCATGAATGTAATTTGTTGTCTGACGTTCCCGTTTCGGTACTACAAATGAAATGTTGGTCCAAAATTGTGCAATGCATTGAAATGGCTGAGTGCCTCTAGTGGTAACACGGACACTAAGAGCAGTTATAAAATAGCCATTTCAGGCTCTAGAGCTTTAATCCTTATTATAGAATGTGTAACACACGTGATTACACATAATAGAAGTTTGAACAACGTGGCCACGGCACCAATTTATCTTTCAAAGAAGCGAGAACTCGCTTTCATACATGCATTATTTAAAGTGTTTTTTAGAAATAACCTTATTTCAGAAAAAAAAATTGTTATGGGATATTTTATTTTTAAGCATCACTCAAAAAATGTTCAATTCCTTTAAGCGTAATAAGTTCACAAGAGTTTTAACATTGAAAGAGCTCTCATTAGAAACGAAGGAAGAAAATTAAAATTTGTGGAAAGAAACAAACACGACTTTCAATTTTCACAAGGGAAGAAATACTCAATGTGAGACTAAGTACGTGACAAAATTAGATAAAAAGGTGATTCAACTGCTATATCCATTTAGATGACAGAGAAAATGTCATTTAAATAAAAATATTAATGAATGGATTAGAGACAAATTTCTTGTGAAGACAACTTAAAAGATTACTGTTTAATTTTTTTTTCTTGAGACTCCAGGTTCTAAAATTTGTCATTTTACTCATAAAATTTCAAACTTCGGATTAAATGGGAAAATATCAAGTACTGGTAGCAAGAATTGAGAAATCACTATAGAAGTTAAATATTTCTGTTCTTTTTTCTTGCTTTAGCTGTTAATATATTTTAATTCTGGGTGAACATTATACATTTTCATTTCTTCCTTAATCAAAACAGCAATATTTGGTTTATCTGTGCTGGATTTGTAGACTGTGATGAATGTAGCCATTTCTGATAAATTCATTTGTAAAACAGCGAGAGAGGTCTCTCCAAATGTTATTTCGTACTTTGTAATAAAGATGTTATCTCACGCCCTCTGCAAAGAGTTGTGGATCTTGGGTTAAACAGAGAAAGCCTTGCACAGTATTGGCCTGCAATAGTTACAAAATATTAATCTTTGGTGTGAATTTAGCATTTTTACTATATCTAGAGATCTTTGGCAAGTTTTTCCATTAATATTATCCGAAAATCACTTTGCCTTAGACGCATTTCTTCTAACCAATTGAAATTAAAATGTGAAACTAAACTTCAATAGTAGTCTCAAATTACTACAAAATTTGATGTATTTCAATCATCTCGTTTTTGATTTATCACATTTATATATATGCTTCTGATGAAAGTATAGACGATCAACCCTTTGTCGAATTTGACTGAATACTTAATAGGTGTCTACAATATAGATTTTAAATATGCCTACCGTATTTTGTCCATCTTGCGTTCTTCATCCTGTCGCTATGTTAACATATTCGAACAGTTGGACAGACTTACCCTGAATGCAATTTCACTCATTTTGATAGAAATCAACAAATTTGGCGTAAGGACTCTATACCAAATATCAACCATCTTGTTTAAAGCATTTTTGAGTTAACTTTGTCACAGGTAGAAGGACATACCTAATGCTAAAAATGTTTTTCTTGAACTCGGAAAAGTCAAACGTGGAGATTCGTCAAAATCTCGGGTTCGAATTTTTTTATTGCAGAATTTTCTCTATACTTCTAGAAAGTAAAAATGAGTGGGCCGCATTTATCTATCAAATGGTTAATGCAATTTCTTCTTTCCAGCTTTTGGAGCAAGAGGATATTCCCAAAGCGGACAGGGATCTCCATCTTCATGCCCGGCATTCAAGTCCTAATGCGCCTGACGTTTCAAATCAACATCACGCCGTCATCAAAAACTGGCATTCTCCCAAGTTCAAATCTTCCAAAGACGTGTCTTATGAGAGAAATCGGTATTATCTACCCATGTTGTGTCCTAACTGAAGTTGATAACTTTTAATGCATTCTTCGTCTTTCATTTGACGACACCAAAACATTTTATAATGCATCCAGTTTTAATAGCTGAAGATGAGTCCAAAAATAAGAAACAATCCGATTGCCGCTTAATGGAGTTTGTTTATTTGGATTACATTAGGATATCTTAAAGCATTCTAAAGTCTCAATAGATAGAAAAAACATGATTATGTGTCATTAGAAGCAAGACTGAAAATATACTTCTTATATAAAAAAAATGTTGATCTCCAAATATTCTTTCAGTCAAAAAATCGGTATTTCTTGAACGGAAAGGAGAAGCTGTTTGATTAATTCTTTAAAAGGATTTTAGAACTAAGAAATTAATATTCCTTAATTAGTTAAATCCTTTAAAATTCTCATAATCGCCGCTGTTTTTTTTTCTCTAATAACTTGCACTTAATTTCATTCGAGCTTTTCTTTTAACTCCAGTTCTATTTCATATTGTAAGAAATTCAACGCAATTCAAATCCTGAATCCTATTCATCTACTAATCAAGAGACTAATTTGAGATTCCCTTACCACTACATAAACTAACTCTCCAGGTAGTAAGTTCACTAGTTAAGTCTATTCAAACGAATAAAAAATTAACTATGCAAACGGAAAATAGCGCCATTCGAATTTTAATTTTGTATATATATAATATGAACCCTTAATGTGAAAAAAATAATTATTCAAAGTAGTTCCGATTTATTGATTGATACGCATAATATTTTGCTCAATTCGGAAAGGTGCTTTCTGTTGAATGACACATATCCACATATCGTATCTTAATTCATGGTTATAATTAATGGAATATAATGCTTTCGCAGAAACGACGGGACCACAGGGGGGGGGGGCTGGTGGTAAGAACTGGAAGGTTTGAGGTTGCAAACCGAAGGACCATCCTGTAAACGAGTCTGGTGCATGTTAAATCCGTCGGGGCCAAACGCCCTCCAGCAGCTGTGGTGTGGAAGTTTGGAGAGGGGGTTCCAGCTCAGGTGTTGTCCTCGTCTTCTGATCGTTGTTCAAAATTGAGGTTCGTCTCAAAATTGCCCTAGTGTGGCTTTGAAATGGGACGTTAATATAACTAACCTAAACTTCCAAGAAAACGATCGTAACCTTTCAATTTGTAACTATATATAGCGATAATAGTCGTTCTGCAGTAAAGTAGAATCGTATAATAAAACTAAATATACAAAACGGGATGTTAAGAGAAGTTAGAGAAGCAAGATATAGTCAACTAATTTTACTGAAGACTGAAAAGGAATGGGGGAGGGGGTGTAAATATGAGCTTGAAATTTTAAGGATTCGAATACAACACGTCAAAGATTCACATTCTGATTTTACTCTTTTGTTACTCATTTCGGTGCTAATTTCATTCAAATGAAACCAAAATGGATCGATTCACTCTGAATTTTTCCCATTGAAATTTATATAGCGATAATAATTTCGAGTACGAAATCCTTTATATTAAAAAAAGGATTCTTATTAATCGGAAGGATTTTTTTATCAGTTGAAGCTATTCAAATCGCATTTTAAATGCAATAATTACCTGATCATAGATTCGTAACCTTAATAAATATAAGCTCTCCTCTATTGCTGATTTGATATTTGGAATCCTGTCAAACTACATCTTAGATGCAGCATATTATTCTCTCATACCACAGGATCAGAAGTTAACATTTTACGACAAGCGACTTGCAGAAAACCAATAAGTAGTACTGAAGCAATCGGTAAAAAAAAACTGGTTCCAAGAACGATTTTAAAAGTAAAAATAAGCAGCAAAATGTTCAGAAGTGTTTGAAAAACCAGATACTCGGTCAATTTTAAATTTTAAAGTGAAAAATAAAATTCTAAGACTAATAAATGGGGTGAAAATATAAAATGTTTCAAACTGCTAAGTATACAGATAAAATTTCATAATAAAAGGAAATATTAAAATTCCATATTTAAGAAAAAATGCAATGAACTGTAAAATGATCATTAAATCCTTACTTTAATTCTGTAATCCGAATGTTAATGATTATTGCTTTGTAAACTTTCATAAAATTTTCGTCCCAATGAAACATAAGTCTTTTAAACATGTTGAAGCTCACTCCTATAATAGTTAAAAAATGCCCTTTAATTAACTGGCGACACAATACTTTATTGACTAAAAAAAATGATTTTTTGGAAAGGCAATCATTTATGAGGTGGCTCCTGAATCCCAGTTTGCAACGATATTTCATATAAAAATTATGGCAATTGTGAAATAAAGATAAGATTTGTGTTTAGAAAAAGTGTACTTAATTGCAAAGTATTCTACTTTCAGGGTAAATGGATGTTATATGAAATGGATTTCTCAAACTTAAAAAAAATTCTGCTCTTTTTATAGGATGTTAAATTCTATCAAGATAGTTCTTTTGCAAACGAATTCCTCATAAACACCTTAGGAAGAACTAATATTTCTGCGAATCTGTTCTCGCAAATTACAGCTTTATTTTGAATTTCGCATTAACTTATATTTGAATAAAGAGCTAACTCTAATCTTTGAGGAGTATCATTTTTAGAGTTGGTCAGTTATTGATCGCTATTAGTTTCAGTTATCAATTTTTTAAATTTTTTGAGCTCTAAATTGTGAGAAGCTCTTAAATGGTAACATTTCAAGATGCTTCAAAAACTGCCCTGAAGTTTTCAGTATTTGATTTCTTCCCGTTAGGAGTCTACTCGTTTAATTTCAATATTCTTTGCCAAATTTTAAAAAAATAATTAAATTTTGGGTATTATTGCGATGTAGGTGATGTGAATAATCCAAGATTTGCGAATTGTTAGGAATAAAATGTACGCCATCAGTTGAGAACTATTTGATTATTACCTTTTTGAAATCGATACAAATGCATTATATAGCGTTTCTGTAGATTCCGTATTGAATATCAAGGTCTATTTATTTACAAAAAGCTAATTTGAAGAAAATTGCGAAATTATTTAACGTTACGTACTCCCTTTCTCACGGATGAATTTCATTTGCCTAAAATCTTTAGGATGTAATGTCAAAAATTGTTTCAATAGTGTTTTATTTAGTCTGAACATTTACGAGTTTTAAATTTTAAACGAAGATTTTGATCTACTTTATAATCGTTCTGTATATCCTTAGATTATATTATATAGATAACATCGATATGTCAAAGTAAAAATTGTCATTGGTAGGTAATGGTGAGGCTGCTATCGATAGGACATGAAAAATAGACAAATAAGAAGTGAATAGTTTATTTTGGGAATAAATATTTAGTTTTCAGAAATATCCTTCAGTCTGCAAAAAATGCAGTCTTATTACATGACGTACCACATGCTTCGTCCTCTCAGCTGCAGCAAAGTTGAAAATTTCATTGCGATGAGTGAAGCATGTCAATGGTCAATAATATCTCCATCCTGAATGCATGGCGTGATTTGAAAATGGGTATAGGTATGATAGATTAAAGAAAAAGGCGCCACGGCAAAAGCTGATATATAGTGAAAAATGGATAGTGGAATTGGGTAGTTTTCTCATCTTGGCTCAAGGACCAATATGTTCACCATGCTGAGCCAGTCGTGGAATTAGAAAATTGGAGTCAGTACAAAATGCCAGTGGTGGTTGAGTTTATGGATATGTAGTGTTAAAATAAGGAACGGTGCTGTACGGGCTATGGATGTGCATTGTCAACTGAGGATTGATGTCGTGTGGTAGTTTATGTAATGTGTAAAAAAATTAGGTTCGTGTAGAGTGGGTAATGAGTGTGGTGTGTGGACTGTGGGGCAGAGTGGGTAATGAGTGTGGTGTGTGGACTGTGGGGCAGAGTGGGTAATGAGTGTGGTGTGTGGACTGTGGGG
>JAPMOR010035752.1:14259-51866 GCA_026543865.1 Argiope aurantia
GTGGTGTGTGGACTGTGGGGTAATGAGTGTGGTGTGTGGACTGTGGGATAATGAAAATCGGAACAGTTTAGGCTACACATGACACCGTCAATGGAGCTACTGAAATACAATCATATAATGGGAAACATTTTTGCTCTCGTGTTAGGTAGACCACCTAACACGAGAATGGTCACTTCCTTAACACCAAAATGGTTACTTCCTTATACTTTATTTGAAATGTTTCACATTATTCCATGCAAAAAAATTTTCTAATCCGAAACATTTACAGAAGTTTATTAATTTTAAGATTTCTTTAATTTTTAATAAAACTTCATATATATATATGCCATTTGATTATTTCGATTTATTCCGATAATAATGTGCTAGTTTCAGAATTAAGCTGTAATAGTTTACCCCACTATAATGTATAGTATTATATATATCTATAATAAAATATTTTTTAAACCTAGCGTAATATATTAACATTAGAATACCGACCTGATGTATGAAATCCAGTTTTAAGAGTGAATAACAAATGTCTTTAAGGAACCTATATATGATCAATTAAATATATTGGACTTTAATGTGTGCAATTTTCAAATTTTTTTTAATTTTCTCTATTCCGTATTTTATAGGGCTAGCTCTAGCTAATTTTAATCACTGAAGCACTAAATTGCTATGAATATAGATTTGTTTTAATTTCCGAGAAGCTGAATAAACTGATACAGTTTAAAAAAATGCTTTTAAATCGTAAATGAGGCAAGCGCAGAATGCGAGGCGTGTTAAAAAATGTGTTTTAGAAGTTTAATGTTTATTAGTACGATATCTTAAAATCTGTTAACCTGTCATTAACTTCCAACCAGATAACCAAAACGCGAAGAGCTTATCATTAGAGGAGGCTGTTAAGAAAGTTCTGACTAGACATTGATTTGGTATTTTTCAATTTGACTTTAGATGTCAAACAACGATATAAACGAGAGTTCGCTAAATTTTGGCAGTAAAATATTGAAATTAGAGGGTTATTGATTCTAAATACAATAGAATAATGAAAGGAAATATTAAATTTCATGGCAGATTTTTCAAGCACCTTGAAATGTTAATATCGGAACTTCTAGTAATAGAATCAAAATCAACAGAATTGGAATTGCTAAATGATACTGATCATTGACTGCCTAACAGTAATAATGTTACTCCTCAAAGATACGATAATTAGCTCTTTGCTCTGAAATATTCAGTTCCTTAAAAGAAATGTGAAATTCAGTTGCTACAATTTGTATGAGCCTATTCGCACAAAATTTATTTCCTTTCAATATTGCTTGTGACGAAGTCGTATACAAAAGTACCATCTTGTCAGAATTTAGTTATCCTAAAGAAAGAGCAAAATTTAAACGTACTTATCCTAAAAGTATATCACATCCACTTATCCTAAAAGTGTGATCTATTGGACATTTAATCTTTTTCTGAATGTAAAACGTATCTTTATTTCACAATTGCCCTACTCTTGAATCGAAAGAGTCGGATTTAAGGAACATAAACGACTGCTTTTCCATAAAACCAATAATTTTCTTTTGAAGAGGATTTACACTAATTAACCCCCCGGGGGGCACCTCGAAATGAGGATGAGATGCTTCCGACATGGTGATTGGATCGCGCCACCGTGGAGGGAACACTAATAGGTGGATCTGACTCCTCCCATCGATGACTGGGCGTACTTCCTTCTGGAAGGGTTGTACCGTGGCCTGTGATGGCCCTTAGGACTCAACCACAGTTCCCGCCAATTGCTGTTGCGGTGGTCCGGTCATTCAGTTTTATGGTTTAAATCCGTGTGCCTTCGGGCGGGTCGGAGGGTTTGATGGTTGACTTACACTAATTAAGGGTAATTTCAGAAAATGATCCTATTTTTATGAAGTCGCTTCAACATGTGCAAGAGATACATTTGTTTTATTGAAACGAAAATTTTTGAAAGTTGATTAACTAAGCAGTAATTATTAACATTCTGGTTACATAATTAAACTGCAATGATCTGATTATTTTTTAGTTCATTGCGTTTATTCTTATATTTGGAATATTAAAATTAAATTTTATCATGAAATTCATCCGAATTCTTAAAGATTTGAAGCATTTCATACTTGCACCCCATTCTTTGTCTGTCTTAGAATTTTACTTTCCATTTTAAAATATAAAATTATCTGAGTATTTCGCTTTCTACAACTCTTCTGAATTCTGTTATTTATTTTTACTTTTAAAATCGAACTCGGGAGCCCCTTTGCTTAATGCTACCATATTTCAGTAGTTCCCACTGCTTTTCTGCAGGTCGCTTGTCGTAACGTGTTAGCTTCTGATCTCGAGGTGTAAAAAGACGATATGTTGTATCTGATGCAGTTTGGCACATTTTCAGCTACCAATCAGTAATGGAAGAGCATCTATTTATTATGTATTGCCAATCGATGGTCAAGTAATCATTGCGTTAAATAGCTTAAATTAATAGTCCTATTTTAATATAAACAGTATATCGCGCTCATTCTCATTGTTGGGGCCGCGGTGGCCTGGTGGTAAGGTCTCGGCTTCGGAACCGGAGGGTTTCAGGTTCGGGACCCGATTCTACCGAAGAACCGTCGTGTAAGGGGGCCTGTTGCACGTTAAATCCGTCCTGACCAAACGTCCTCCCACTGGTGTGGAGAGGGGGGGTGACAGCTCAGGTGTCGTCCTCGTCATCTGACTGCGGTTCAAAATGACGAGGTCCGTCCCAAAATAGCCCTAGCTTTGCTTCAAACGGGACGTTAATGTAACTAAACTAAACATTCTCTTTGTTGCTATTAATTTCAATGTAAATTTTGTCTGTATTGATTGACTTTTAATTCTATTTGAATTAAATGAACAAGGGAACTAACTCAACATAAGCAGAGTTAGGACTGAATCACAGGATCAGGAATCGTAATACTCCTGTTAAAAGAGTTCACGGTAGCCCGGTGTAAGATATTACCTTTGGTACTGGATACTTCGAGACTCGATTCTATCGAAGAATCGCAGTGTAAGCCGGTTTGATACATGTTAAATCCGTCCGAGTCGAATATCCTCTCGCTAGTGTGGTGCAGAAGTTTGGAAAGGGCAAATGCCAGATCAGGTGTTGTTCTCTCATCTAACCGGCATTTCAAATTGAGATCTAGAAAATGAGTCCTAAAATAGCCATAGTGTAGTAGTGTAACATTAGTATAATTTTCATTTGGGTAGCTTTTTTAAATTAATGATGAAATTAACCGAACCCCTCGCAGTAAAACGGATATCATTATTTATATAACACTATTTCAGTAATAAGTTAATTGCAATAACGAAGGGGCGATTATGAGTCATGGAAATTATCCTTTTTAATTTGTAGGTATGGGTCAGGAACTCTCTGTATAATATATATTTCTGATAAATTGTTCATTCTTCAGGCGCTGTTTTAGTTTTCTTAGCTGCTCTTGTCCAATATTTTTAATTTTCGTAATTTCTTAAAATACCGTAATTTCTTGTCCTAAAGTAAGCAGTATAAAGATAATAAAAATAACAGCTTCTCCAGTGGTATGAATATTGTGAGTCAGTTCAGATTATAAAACGGTACCCCCCCCCCCCCTTGAAGTCGAGGAGAAGAAATCGAGTCGAATTTCTCTTGGTTTATTTACGATGAACGAGAAATAAGCATCAAGTCATGAATTCATTAAAAACTGCCCTGAAGTTACCTAACTAAGCTCTTTATATCGGAAAATTGCTATTAATATGAAATACAATAAGTCATAACGGAAGCAATCTGATAAATGAAGATATGTCATAAAAAACAGCTATAGCTTTATTGAAGAATTATCTAATGAATGAATTCTAACAAAGAAAAAATCTTTGTGGTTCTTGTGAAAGACTTTTCGAACTGAAAACAGATTTAGAGATGCATATATTGTCTTCTAGGCTTCTAATACACTTAGATTCAATAGCTCTGAGATGCAGTGAAATTAACAACATATCAAAGATTGGAAAGTTTTCGAGAGCTGTTAATGGAGAATAGATATGAAGAAAGTGCTGAGAAACAAATGACTGATAAGATTGTTTGGTAGTAAGAATAATAATCTATAAGAATTTTCTAAGAATATTCTCCCAGATATCGAGGTTATTAATTTATGAAATCTTTATAAAAAAATCCCGACTTGTAATGGTTTTGAGGCATTGAATCATTGGAACATTTCTTGCAAGTTTCGATACATCCAAAAACTGCAGATTCCAATTCCTACCTACTGTTACAGGATCCTATTTTCTGAATTCTGAGTTCCGGTTACAGTTTTGTCAAATATTGAATGTAAGGATTTTGATAAGCTATGAGCGTTGCATACATCTGTGTTGTGCTCATTTAAATCGCATATAATGTTAAAGAAACAGACGATGTGGATTCGCTTACATTTGCTGTAATAAAGCTGAAAAGATTAAGATACTTCCTTTGCTGCCATTTCCTTCATAAAATAATGAAATCAAGGTCCTGTTCCAGACTGATCCTCTATAAACACCAAGTCCTTTAGATGTAAAGATGTTTTTTGCAGAAATGGCTTAAGGTGCTTACAGTTCTAGTGCTTGCTGGTAAGTTTCAAACTTTGTTTTATGCTATTACATTTCAACTGAACACAAAATTATTTAAAAGCAATTATATTCATTTTGCAAAGTATTTATTGATTACACTTTCTCATACTTTCACTTGGACTTAATACTCATAGAACCTTCGAAAATTTTAGAGGAAATCTAGTAATCTTAATGTGATTAAGCTAATCTCTTGCTGTTTTTTTTTAAATTTCTTTGCAAATATTTTCAATTTCATTAACGGAACACTAAAAAGTGGTTTAACTGTTTACAGCTCAAATTCTTAACAACAAAAAAATATTCTAAATTTTTTTCTTTTATTTTTTAAAAACTGGTTTATTATTCATATTTATCAATCATACTGCCACTTCAAACTCTTTCTATCCTCAATAAGAACCATGAAAAAAAGCTGTTTTCCAATCCTGTCAATGACATCCCAGTTCTGCAAACTGTCTTGAAAGGAATTTCTATTGTATTCAGTTTTGCTGATGCTGAAACCTAGAAGAAATTCTACTTCCAGATAAATTAGGACTAATATTAATGTGCACTGTTATATTAACCATTTACGGTGGCAATAAATTCACCGGTGTACGTATCAAAAACACTCCACTGCAATTCGCAACGGGGTCACACAAAGTAACCAATTATTTATTGAAATTGGGAAAAGGTTTAATATTTTCTAATTGAATTTATTTTTGATCTGAAACATTATGCTCCGGCAAACAATCTCAGTCAATGGGTCTCGAACATCATTTTTACTTCTTTGAGAATTGCCTTCAGACATGCTTAACACATCGTTGGTAATTCTATGCAAAAGCATTTCGACGTCCGTGCCACGTCTTTCAACCTCAAGTAATTAATGCTTTTAAATTTTTTGGCTGGTTTATAACAGAGGATCTCATTTCTAATGTGTATCGATTTTGATTTTTTTTAGATCTCATTCATTGATGCCAAGATATTTTAATTCAATGGATATTTTCTTCAAAATGGGCGAGACGCATTTTCTCCTATAGTCAAGCCATTGGAATCTGAAGACTATTACAAGTAGAAGAAAATTCAGTTGCTTATCTTGATATTTTGTATGCGCCCACATTATCAAAGTATATTTTTACTAAACAATATATCTATGCTCAAATTATTAATCCATTTTGATATTAACAAATTATAAATGAGAAAATTCAGCAGCATATTGATATATTCGATTTGGTTTGCAAATCTTAAAAAAATATCTTCTTAAATTAGTTTATTTTAAAGTATTAAGGAAAGGGCAGTATTTATAAATGAGTAGTTTTTACATTTTTGAATATGTATTGAGTACATTTAATTACTGTAATCAACTGGAACTTTTTGTAGCTATCTGTTGTATAACTAGGATTGAACTCGTTTTCAATTTATGGGAATTTATCAGAGCCCAACCAACAAACTTTCTAATGTTAAATGTATCCCTGTTTGAGATTCAATTCTATGGATTTTGATAGTTTTGAGCCTTCATAAAACTCATCCATAATCAAGGTTAATATTTTGTTTTGGAAATTTATTGCTCAAAATTTCTGTTAAAATTGGCGCATGAAATTTGCTGAAAAGTTGCATCTCGAAGTGCATATTCAATTTATCTAAATTTTGTATTTGGGAAATAATCCAATTTTTGTATTAAATCACTGTTTCAATATGGATTTATTCTCCCGTTAAATTTAACTAAAATACAAAGGCTCTGTTCTCTTTAATCTTGCGTTTTAATGGCAGAAACACGAGATGAACAACTTTGCAGTTCATCATATTGGTGTCTCGCTACATTATTCTTCAAAGCAAAGAGAAATGATATTGAAGAGAAAAAATTTAAATAGCATGTTAAGCAAAACTTATAGCCCTTCCCTATTTCTTGGGGCTTTTAAAGAGCTAAGCAATTAATAATCGTACCAGAGTTCATATGGGCATTGATTTATCACTACTAAAATCTGTAAAATGAAATTAAGTCAAAGATTGCGTATAATCCACAGTACAATTGCATATAATTAAGTCAGTACAATTGCATATCCATAAAAACCTCAAATATTCAAAGATTCTCAGTTGAGTCAGTAAGACATCACACTTACGAATTGGAAGTTATCTCTTGATTTATAACCTAATTAGAGAAGGAGTTGAATGTATCTCTTGTTCTCTGATACTTAGAGAATATTGCTAGTGTTCTCAATGCATGCATTTTTGTTCTACAATTTCAGAATTGCCATGAATACTAGAGCAAGTAGAAACTCTTAATATTTGGAATAATTTGTCTAGTTCGATCACTACGGCGCAAAAAGACGAATTAACTTTAAATTGATAGTTATAATATTTTCTTACTGCTGATCCGGTGATTTCTTTTGATTATTTTAATAAATAGGCTGCAACTATGTATTTTTTTTCTGCATACAACCGTCTAAAATGGATTTGGTTTGAGAAATATCTTGCTATTTAATATTTTAGTTTCCCACAAATTATATGAATCTTCTTAAATATTCTTTGAAAAAAATAAATTCAACAAAACTTTGTTAATTTTCGTATCATTATAAAGTTTTATTGTATATTTTGTGAAAAATGTGAAATGTATGTATAAAAAACATTCCATAGATTATAACTTTATTTTTTAGTTCGTTTGTTGATCATATTTACGATTAACTAATGTATAAAGGTCTTAATAATCCTCTTTTAAATACTGAATATATCAAGAGATTTTATTTGCTTTTCCATGTTATTTATGAATTTGATAATTATTCAAGCTGACTAAAAATGCTCGTTATCCTAGAAGAAAATGAACTAGTTATTATGCATTAATCAATATTTATATTTTAAGTTGTAGTCACTAACATTTCTAATTTTATGAATACTTAATATTATACATGCAATTAAATTTTGCAATTTAAAAAACATTCAATTTTTATTTCACGAATTTTTACATTTTAAAGTGTTCTAAAAAGATTGTCATTAATAATCCCTTGTTTAATATTATATTATGTCCCGTAATACTTAAGCTGAAGTACCTTTTCATCTGTTTCTGAAACAATTTGACCTATATTAAACATCAAAAACGAGCGTCCATAAGTTTTCTTAAATATATTTTTATCCTCATTAGTTTAAAACATTATTAGATTTTGTAATAACTCTGAATTCTAGATATTTTAATTCTAATTTTGTGTTAATCGGTATACAATTATGAGCATAAAAATATTTAAGCTCAAATTTTTTAATGACTTATACGGCAAAGGATGACTGATGGCTGTGCTAGCCAGTCAATCAGAAATCCTCCAAATTTAAAAAGAGAAAGCATTGAATCATCATGCCTGATCAACATGGTGATTAATATGCTTCAGAAAAATTGTTTTCAAAAATGATTAAAATGAAATAGCAACAGCTCGAATTGCTTTCAGTGAAGCTTCCTTTCCGATAATTTCATAAAATAAATCTAATAGAAAACATTTTTTAAAGCATATATCTTTTTTGGTATAGTGAAAAGCATAATTTCCACATTTAATTGTCATCTACTTTTTATTCTTCGATTTATAATCCATTATACTACATATTGACTACAGAAATCGCTCCTTTCATATTCGCCGCAGGTGGCGCTACTCGTACGCAATCAAAATGTATCTAAAATAATTTACTGATAACTAAGATCTGAAAAGGATGAAGTTGATTCTCATTGGTAATGCGCTATTGTACAAAATTTCAACAAATAAGTGGATGAAAAAATCGATTTCAAAATTCTCTTAGGTAGGTAATGAAAAATATTAACCGAATAGAAATAATACTATGAATGTTGCTTTTTTTTTTACTTGTATAGTATTCAGAAACTTTTCGCATAAACTTAATTTCTCCGTAATTTATTATGTTTTCAAATGTTAAGTAGAAATTGTGATTTTACTTGACATTTGCAATATCTTCATAGGAATATGCAAATTTTACTGTCATTTAATTGAGTTCTTCGAATTATCTTGTCTGAATGTTTTACTTATTCAATTCTTTGAATTACTGAAGATTTTGATGCTTTACTTATGAATATTTTCTATCTGTATAGAATCTTAATTTCACATGTATTATCTTTAACTTTATATTTATCTTGTTAGAATTTTAAATCTTGTTTTAGTGTCTGTTAAAAAATTTGCAAATAAAGTCTTGTTTCGTATTCTTGTTTGTTTAATTTAAGATTCATAATTTATCAGCAAATGTCTGAAATTCAGAAAACGAATTTGCTGGAATTTTAAAATGAAGCGGCGTGAACACTATTTTAAAGTCGAAACGAATATTGATGCGAAATGCTCATTTGAAGAAAATTATTATAAAACGAATTCTTATTTCTATTTTCTCAAATCATGTTATTAATTCAAGCAATAGATCTCGAATGGATGGTTTGAAGTAGAATATCTGTAAATTTATATCGATTATCCATTTAAGAAAAACATGAAGTTTATTTTTCCTTGCTATTTTAAGTATTGCTGAATCGGGCAATCTCAATATTCCAATAATACTGCAATGTTAGCATGCAGAAAAGTTGGAAATTGACTCTAAAATTTGGATTAACAAATAAATTCAATATCAAAATCTTATTTAGAGTATTTTGGACCGCAAACTTCTCCTTCAAGGTAATCAGATTATTTATACTAATAAAGATGAATGTACAAGTGCTAGCGTTCACAGGTCTGGGCGTTTGACCTGCAACTATCAAGCTTAACACATGCATACATTGGAGTGTGCAAATGTACACCTCCGAGAGATTTTTAATTTGTTAGAATTTTGATTAAATATTAAACTGAATTTTGGTGTTTTTCCTTGGTAACTTCTAAAAATGTCATTGCACAAAGTTGAATTTTGAATTATTGATGATTACATTGAATTGTATTTCAGATGATTACTTTCTCATTTACGTAGAGAAAATACTGTAAATATGCATTCAAATAGATCATTTTGAAAAAATTTTAAGTGTTGAGTTCTTAAAGTACTTAAATTTATAAGTAATTTTAAACGAAAAGGGTTTAAAAAAATTACTTTTTAATACAATCTAAGTAACTTAAGAGTAAGTTCAGCAAAAAATTGTGATTAATGAATCAAATGACTACAAAATCGGTTGAGTCGACAAGTTTTGATAACAAAATTGTTTCAAGGTCCCCATTTCTCGTAATGTTGCGATGGCCTTGGCACTGCCACGTGTGGTGTACAAATTTGAAACTCTCGGGGTTTTCAGGCCTCTAGCCTCTGAAGTTTCAAATGCCTAACTTCTGTATCTACTATTTGAGAATAGGGTCTTGTTATATGAGATTTTTTAATTACTCTAAGAATCGATCTGTCTTTCGTATTCTTATAATTATCAAAAAGGACCAAGGAGCAACAAGAAATCTTTCATAAGGTTCGATTCTTCACTGTGCCATGGCTGTGGAAGAATTTTGATTAAAATTTCGAAGACCCTCACGTGCGTGTGTGTGGTTTAATTATATCGGCATCTTGTTTAGAAAACGCACAAGGGTTTCTTTTTGCCTTGATTTTACGTACTAGAGTGTAATGGCGCAAAGGCCTTTATCATGCTACGCCAAAAGTATTGTAGGGATTAAAATTTTGTTTCATAAACCTTCAAATAAATTTTTTTAAAGTATCATGGCTTCTCTACTTACGCGGTATGCGGTAAAAAGTTACTTTTATTTTTAATTAGATCAAAGATAATCCTTTTTAAGCGAGCGAAAAGGTGTGATATTTTAAAGAATGTTTTTAAAATAATACAGGAAGATAGAAAGCAATGAATACGTTGTGAATTAAAATGTCAGTATTCCATTAGAATGTCCTGAAAGATGGGTATTGAATTGATGGGCATAGACATACTATACATTTAGGGGCGGATTTTCATAACAAATGCCTATGCGGGGAGTGAACCTTATATTTCTGAACCATGGTCGAATGACGAGGGGAAGGGGACATCTGAGCTGGTCTTCCTCTGAGAATCCACATGACACCAGTGAGAAGACTTTTGGAGACGGTATCAAATTTAACGTGACCTAGGCCCTCTTTCACGACGGCCTTTCAGTATAACTAATTTGCAAACTTGTAGGTTCGAAATGAAGCTGAGACCCTTACCACTAATGTGGTATGATCTAATAATACTCCTGGCTTTCTTCTAATGTTAATTTCTCGAATAAAATGCTTTGTTCCAAGTAAGCGGTGTTGTTTCATTTCCCGTCTTCTCCAAGATTCTTTTCATTCTAACTCCTGGTTTTTCTTCTTACCCCTGAGGTGCCAAGTCAATCCGGTTACCTTTGTCCAGGTGTTTTGTTGAGTTAAATGATAATCTTTTAATTTTCAATTGCTTCTACTTCAGCAGTTGATACATTTTTTTATTTTATTTTCTCTTATCGAAAGTTTACAAAACGAATTGTTGCGATTGTCAGAAATTTTGACTTAAGATTATCTTTTAATGAGTATCTCTTTTCGAATCTCTTCGAGTCGAAAAGAAAATAAAATTAGGCCGATGTATTCTCCTTTCCCCAATGCATGTAGGCTGAACATTCCTCCTAGTCTACTAATCGTTACAAAGTATCAAAATCTCATTTCCAGTAAGAAAATAATTTCTTTAATTTTAATAATTTTTTTAATTTAATTTGACGCAAAATTTAGGATGTTTTTATTGTTATGATGAGATTCAAACTAATATCGGCATTTCCATCAAATAAATTCAAACGCGAGACTTCAACAATGTGTCCTTATGGAAGAATTTATCTGTGGCATCTTGTAGCTAACGAAAGTGTTGGTAGATCTTTTAATGGTCACTTTTTAAACCCCAAAATGAATAACCAGAGAGAATACAAATTTCGAATAAGATCCGTTATCCAAATTTAATGTTTATAAGAAATAAGCCCCATTTTGATACCTGTCGTTATAAGACTGCGATTAAGTGTTCAGTTGTACTAACATCCCATTAGGAAACAACACGAGGACTATTTTGGGACAGACCTCGTAATTTTGAACTCCACTCAAAAAACGTGGATGATGCCTGAACTGGTAGTCCTTCTCCACCTTCCCTACCATACCAACGAGAGGACATTTAGCCTTCGTCTTGAGATTTAATGTGCACCCGATTCGCATATGCAACGGAACTTAAGTGAAACTAATCCCGAAATTGCAACTCTCTGACCCCATAGCCCAGACCTTACCATTAGGCCACCGCTGCCGCAAAGCAGGTGCGTACTTTGCCTCTGGTGTGGTCTACAAAATCTATCGGATCTCTCTTGCAAGCTATCAATTCATCGGCAATTTTTAAAGTTATGTTCTTTCTCCAGTTGCAAATTTCTTCTTATAGTATTATTTATGAAGGAACTGTAAAACTTTTTTCTTATATGAAGTATTCAAACAAAAATTCCTATAGTCATTAAAAAGGCTAATCATGTAATTCAAATAAATCGCCACGTTTTAGACTTTCATTTATTCGAAAGAACTCAAAAATTTTGAGCAAATTGTTTACAGTTTCATCCCCAAAATTGAATTGATATCAACTATTAGAAGTTCGAGCATCTAATTGACCAAATGGTTGGAATTTTGATCTTTCTTTATATGCAGATCTTTCATTTATATGTATACTTCATTAGACGCACGTATTTTAGTTTGATTTTTTTTAATCCAATATCTATTTCTCTCTCTATGTATATATAACGCTAACATACGTGCCACAAAAATCGATCTTATTCTTATTATCGAATGGCCGCAATCAAATTTAAGCAAACCATTAGAAGAATTTCAGACTGTTTCAATTAACGTTTTTACAGCTGCGTTGAATTCAACGCTTTGCGTAGTTAATTAATGGAGCTGAAAATGCTATTAGGATTTTTCTGAAGGTGGTTCACCATGTTATTAATAAAGTTTCGTTCAATCAAAGAAAAGAAAATATATAAAAAATCAAGAAATAGGTTTCAAATAGAAACAAAATTCAATAGAGCAAAAATAGCCTTAACCCTCGCCAACTGAGCATTAGTTATGACTTGCCTATGAAAATTGATCTCCCAATCTTTCAAAACAATTAGCACAAATTCAATTTTTGTAAATATCTTAAGACTAAAAAAATTACATTTTTAATGGTACCAATTTCATTTCCTTATTTTTATTCCATTTCTCCCTTTAATTTTAATAATATTTTTAATTCAGTTTGATACACTATATGTAACAGTATTTTTAAATACTGTAATAGAATTCAAACTCATGCATAAAAACATTAAACTGTGTATTTTTGCTAGTCATTAACTTAAACTAACCATTGCCGCTTTTGTTTTGTAATATATATGTTCTTTAATTTGCAGTAAGTTTATTGAATTGATTTCGTGGTTTTTCAGTCATATTAAAAAACAAAGCGAAAAGTTTTTTTTTAATTCATTCATTCCATAAATTATTTAATAGTCTAAAAAGTCAATGATCTGGGAAAACAAAAAGGTCATCAATGGTGGCTAGTATATAGATACACACCAGATCTTAAACCGAAATAATTTTTTTAATGCGCATATTATTTGCACTTTACGTTATTGCATAGCGAAATAAGACACGAAATTTGGCATAAAGTACGAGGAAGTCGAAGAAATATCACTCCCGTCGATTTAATTTAATAGTAGGAAAATTCAAACTTTTCTTCATAAAAGAAAACCTTTTATTAGATTTATTTTAAATCTTAGAAAGAATAAGAAATGGACAGTTGTAGCAATAATATAAATTTTGTCACTTAGGTTTTTTTCCCGTATATTTTCTTGCTTGTTCTCGCGTGCTCGAAGCGCGAAACTGTCATTTGGTAACAGCCACTTTTTTCCTCCCAAATGTTTGTCCTTTTTCTCTTCGCGACATCAAAACCTCATTCATCCTTCCCCTTCTTTCTTTTTTATCTGTCTTAGAAAATAAAAATTAGGAGAAGAATCTTGGAATAAAAAAACGTATCGTCAGAGCCCCGGAGTTAAACTGTAGACGATAAATCTTTTTTCGCTCCTTTCCCCCGACGGCAGTGTCGGCCCTTCCGATGCCTGGCCCTGATTTGAGATCGCAAGATCCGCTCATTTGCTTCACTTTACTTAACACACACTGGCTTGTGTTTTAGGCTATCGTAAAACACATGCTCTCAGTTCGAGGTTTCCCTTGCCCCATTCTCTCTGGGTTTGGGGAATTTCTTTCCTTTATTTTTGTCAGAGGCACTTTCCAATTACATTGTAACAAATAGTTTTTGTAGTTAGGTTTGCATGTCTGCTTTTATTTATACTACTTTATTTATACTATGCTTTTATTTATACTACTTTGCCGACCAGCTTGTTCACTCACATTCTTTATTTTTTATGCTATTAAACAATTAATATGAAGTGCTTTTTTTAAATATTTTATTTTGTTATTTGGTAGGTCACGAATGTGATTGAATTAATATGTTACAAATTACTGCAGGTGCATATTAAAAATGTAAATACCACTGTTTGACCTTCGTTTTGGAATCAGTTTATTTTTGCATAACACAAGACAGAGAATTGCATGAGGCCATTTACAAAATGAGGATAGAAACGAATCAAAGTATTTACAGATGAAGTAGACTGAAATTTGCCAAATCATCCCTACATCAAAGAAATGATGTAGGAAAAGCAAAAATTCTTTCCTTAAAGAAAATGCAACATATTCTACTTAAGTCAGTAAACTGGATTGCCAGATTCCAAGCTGGAATAAGATGCAGCGCAAACTCTAAAATGAAAATAAACAGGAAATATAAAACTTATTAGGAGTGGCAACAACCACGAAATAAAAATGGAAGTGAAAATCCTAATTCAGAGTTAATGCCAAAGAAAACAATTTTTTAAATCTTAATTTTTACATTGGCATGAACACGTTATTTAATATTTCGATGGACGCTTTAAAATTTACTCATAACACTCTAAACTTTGTTAGACTGTATATGAAATTTAATTGTTAAAAAAATCGATTAAAAAATAAAAGAAAAACTGTACAGAAAAAATGATATCATTAAAAAGCTAATTTTTTAGTAATACAAGTATAATTTTTGTTTGATAACCATATCTGCCAAAGCTATTATCTATTTTTCATTGGTAAGTCATTGCGATTCCTCATTTGGTGAGAGTCAAGCCCATTTTTGCACTTGATTTAATTTTTCGCGTGACATCCATTTCTCCATTTTTCTTGTTACGAAATTTCCGGGTTCATTTGGATAGTGGAAGTTATATGGTGTGGAGAACGCTCAATCAGGAGGCGGCAGTAGAATAAAAACAACGACGTTTATTTACACGAAGACACACAGGACAGCACAGAGAGGACAACTATATACAGCACAGTTATCTTCAGCCGCTAGACGTGCAAACAGCACCACACAACAAAACTCTACTGCAGACAATAGCGTACAGCTTAGTTCAGCACTAGCTTGACTCCGTCGCTGCTCTGCTAACCCCTGGAAGACCAATTCTTCACCGTCGATTCCGACTACTCCGCTCTGTCGATTCCGACTGCGACTACTACTCTAGCAGCCGCAGACCCTTTTATAGGTCTCAGGAGGCTGGGCTAGAAGCCTCTCAACAATCAGGAACGTTCGAGGCCTATCTCGGTTCCTAATGGACGGATCGGGAAAATTCTCAATGTTTCGGGTATGATCTATTTTGGCGACAAAGTCGCCAAATTCGTCGCCAAGTCGCCAAATGGTCGCCAAGTTCTCGAACCTCCGATGCGACACCCGGACTCCGTCCAATACAGATGACTTTAAAACAATCTTTCTGATGATGGAACCAACTATGCTGGGAAGCGGAATTGCAGGTTTGTAGCAATATATATTTTTATTGGATAGAATTTTCAAGGACACGGCGAATCCCCTCCAAAGCTTTATAATAATAATTTGCAGCTCTATTAATTTGCGGAGCATTCAATTAAATGCAGCTATAAAAACATTCAATGAAACAATCAGACATTCGTGTAGAAATTTGTTTATACTTAACTGTTGGCATTCTACTTCTGTTTCACGTACGTTAGTATTTTATAAATATAAATTGACTGTTATCTTTGTTTACCTAGAGGGATTGTTTAATTACTTCTAAAATTCCTTTTTAGTTTCTTTTAATTGAAAAAAGACAAAATATTGCAAGTGTCAAAGAATTCTGTTTCAAAATTCGATAAACCGCAATTTTTTAAATATCCCCAAGGAGGTAGAAAGATATTTAGGAGGTTGTGCTGTTCGCCTTTCGATCCGAGAACATAATAGTTCGAAAGCACAAAATCCTGGAAAGATTTTATTTGTTATTCAATCTTTTATCCACAATTACAGATATTAACAAAATCCGTCTAGGGAAAGTTTCTTTGTGGCGGTGCATGTCAGTCTCGTAACTGCAAAATACAGCTAGATAGGTGGGATTTTAACCTTAAAACAAGTCGCTTATGGTGACCAATTTGTTCACCCTGATTAATGACTTTTTAGACTGCTAAATGATTAAAATAATTATTATGGAATGCAATTTTTTTAAAAAAATTCACCTTGCTAATTGATACTTGCTAACCTTGCACCTTGCTAACTGAAAAACAGGAATTCAGTTAAATCAATTTACTGGAGATTAAAAAGTATAGGTATTACGAAATAAAAATTAAAGTTAAAATCTTACAACAGAATTCATTTTTAGTGAAGATATGCGATTGAATGATTTGAAGGATGACTTTTAATTTTATTACAGCATTTAAAGACATTACAAATAGTGAATTAATTTAAAAACGTAATTAACTTAAAATTAATTTTTTGAGTTCTAAGTTATTATAAATACTGTATTTGTCAGATAATTGTTTTGGAAAATATAAACATCAATTTTTGGGAAAGTGATAGTGATTAATTATCTGGGGAACGGTTAAGACAATTTTTGCGCCCGATTAAACTTTCTGTTTGAACTGTCTTCTATACCTTCTTTCCTCTGACTGAATTTACTTTTTGGTGACACGGGGAGTCATTTCATTTCAATAATATTCTTCAGTTCCATTAATTAAATTGAGGGAACTTTGGATTAAATGCAACTATAGAAACGTTTGGTGGTTTGAAACGTTCAAATGTCATTCGTTCCGTATGATTGTTTTAATACATTTCGCCGTTACGATTTGTAAATAAGTAATAAGAGAGAAATTCCTGTGCCGCATACATTATTTTTTATATATAGATATTTTGTAGATCTGGATTCACATTTCTGATCGATTACCGGTTTTGGGTGAAGTACGCCAGAGGTTTCAATGATTGTTGTCCTCTCTATTTGAGATAATGTAATGTTTCAAAATCGCAATAAGCTGATTAAACTAAGTCTAAAGAGTATTCTTAATATCAATAATAATTTATATCAAATCTTAGCTAACCAAAAGGAGGAGGCTCAAATGCATACTCGATTCACTTCAAAGCATTAATAGTATATGAAGCCACACTATACATTTTTAGGAAGACATCGAAGAAAGAACAACCCCTCTGTTAGTCTTTTTATATAGTCTCGTATACAAAATATAGAAAAAGTATTGAAATTTTCAAAAATTTTGAAATCTAGAGCTTTACATTTCACCATGTTTCAGACCTCCGTGAATTCGAAAAACATAGTTTTGGAAAATGTCTGTTTATCTGTGACAAACATAACTTTAAAACACTTTGAGCTAACGAATGAAATTTGGTATATATGGTCTTTATATCAAATTTGAAAGATTTATACCAACTTTTGAGCAAAATCAGTTCTTAAAAAAGTCTGTCTGTTCGGCTGTTTGTATGTAAGTTAATACGATAAATAAAATTCGAACAGGCAGAACAATTTTAACATCCCTAATGTGGACACCTATCAGTTTTTGAGCCAAATCTAACACGGTTGGATATCTGATGGTCTGTACTTCCAGAGGCATATAAATGAGATAATACAAAAATACAATGATTTTGTAGCCATCGTGTAGCTCTGTACCTATCATGTTAATTTGTATTCGAACAACATGACAGACAGACTTCCTCTGAACATATTTTTATTTAAAAAAAATTATGGAAATCTACAAATTTGTTTTAAAGACCATGTACCAAACTTCATTTTTCCATTCAAAATGTTTTTGGATTATCTTTTTTGTCAGACAGACACAGATAGTTTTTCAAAAATGTGTTTTTTGAACTCAAAGAGGTCTTAAACGTGGAGATTCATCAAAATCTTGTGTTTGAATTCTTTTCAATACTTCGTATACGAGAAAATAAAATGTCAGATGTGAGACAATGTTTCTTTAAAAAAAAACATTCTTCTTTTCGGCCTTAAAAACTTTTTAAAAAAACAAACGAAATATCTTTTGTAGTATTTTTTTGTTTCATATCTATAAAATTAAATTAATGACAACTGAAATTAAAAAGAAAATTTCACTAGAGAATCAGACTGAAAACATTTGTAAGTTTTCATTCTTAAATATTCTTAATTTAAAGAATTGTTGATAAGGAATTAGTTAAAAGATTATGGGGTATTTTTTTTTAAATTAAACAATTTCTTCTAGTTTTTGTTGTAAAAGTTGCCAGAAAAGAAGAAAGACAAATCAAAGGAAATGTTCTCAGAGGGGAAAAGATTAGAGTGGATTGAAGTTCCGGGTACTTATGCAGTTAAGATTGGGAAGAAAATCGAAAATAAATTTTATTTGTTGCCTCTATAAAACCGGACAACATTTTCGGTCAATGAAAAGCCTGTGTAAGGGGGCGGCATTGGGAAGATAGAGAAAAATTCATGAATAAATTTGAAGAAAGGACATTTTTTTCTTCGCTTGAAAGAAAGATTCAATACTCGAAGCCGGGAAACGATTCGGTTTTCCGATTCAAACTCAATCAGTTTTTATTCTTTTTACCTGCATTGTCTATCCAAGGATTGATTTTTTCTTTCTTTTTTGCTTATTTTAAATTCGGTACCCAGGTACTAAATTATTGCCAATAAAAAAGTTATATCTAATGCCTATAAAAATTAATTTCTACAAGAGTAAGTAAAAAACTGAGAATACATATATTACTCATAAAATGCCTTTGATATAGTTCAACCAGGTAAGTGATTGCCAAAGCATTCCTTTTAAAATTTTATATCCTCGGAATAATATGCCTGCTAGTTTTCTGAAACAGTATGGACAAGAGCTTTCGTCATTTCTCTGGAATCGCCTCCTTCTTCATAACAGTGATTAATAACTTAGATCGCTAGTTCATAATTTTGATTTTAAATGTGGAAGCAATGGAAATATAAAATGGATCTAGATCTAACTTTATAACAGAAAACAGTAAATGTTTTATCGAATTAAATAGATTGTATAGATTGTAGCATCATCATGATTTAGGCCTTATAAGAGCGGCCAACGGTAATTAATCGATTTATGTTGATTTATTGATGACAAATAAATACATTAAAAATAATTTATATATGTATAAAACTCTAATATGCGTGATACAGAAATGGAGTTTATTACTTACTGTCGAATGGCAACAGTGAAATATAAACGAAATATCATAAAAATTTCAGATTGCAGTCATTGAACATTTTTACAGCTGTACTGAATCAAACGTTTCGCTTAGCTAATTAATAGAACATCAAAATATAATTAGAATTTTTCTGAAGATGGTTCGCCGTGTTGCCAAAATTTTCATTCAATCAGATAAAAGAAGGCAAAAAAAATTAAGAGATACAATATTTAATACAGAAAAAATAGGCTTGACTGTCACCGTGTTAATAATCGCTATGATTTGCCTACAAAAATTGATGCTCATATCTTCCAAAACAATTATCTTAAAAAAATGGAGTTTTATTAATGTAAGGTTCAGAAAAATATCATCTTCAGTATATCCATTTCATTTCAATACAATTTTTTGTTTATTTTATTAATGTTTTTAATTCAATTTGATACAATATTCGTAACACAGTTTTTAAATGCTACGAGGGAATTCCAACTCATCCATCGAACCCTTCAGTTGAATGTTTTTACCACCTGTAATATGATTTCACTTCCACTTTTATTTCATATTTTTAATTTGCAGTGAACTGATTCAGTTAAATTCATGTTTTTGAATTATATCAAATGAGAAAAGGGAAATGCTTTTTTAAAAATGCTATCCGTGTTAATCATTAAACAACTTAAAAAGGCAATAATCAGAGAGAACAAACTTATTGCCAAAGGCAATTAGTAAATTATAAATCCCCCATAAATTGATGATTGTATCAAAATACAGGGTAACAATAATTTAACGACCCTATTTTAAACTTGCGACAGACGAAACTATTGCTCAAATTATTTAGAGTATTTATTTCAGCATCTCCTATTGATTCAATTTTATTAACTTGTTTTGCAAAATCGTTTTTATATCTATTAATTCATTTAATAACTTTTATTCTAAGGTGTTAATAACCCGTCAGCCGCTGTTAAAATTGAAATAACAGGGTTTCCAAGAACACCACGTGGAGGTCGGCTACAAGAGTCCCTCGAGGGCTGTCCGATGTACTCCGATGTCTACGTTCCGAGATAGCCCCGGGAAGTCTATAGGACGCCTCGCCTTAGAAAGGGATCTCATGATATCATGAATTCGGAATATTAGTAAATGAAGTGTGATGTTTATATACTGAAGATGATACCGTCATATATTGTTCAAAAGTATCAATGGCATATTTCAATTTACATTTTGCAATTAGGCTTGCACTGAAGTTCTGACTTCATTAAAAAAAAATTTCTATGATGATCCGGTTATCAAGAATTTTTTACTATCTTGTTTCATAATTTGGAACCATTAGATTAGTTAAATATTGCACACAGAAGTGTCGCAGGCTGTAATATCGTCAAAAATTGGCTCAGAAATAATACTGTATATGAATTTGTATAATTTTGTATGATTGAGAACGCTATTTTTCAAATATTTCAACTTTCCCATCTAAAATGAAGCATATTTTTAAAATAATATCTGCATCGAAACTATTTTATTGTCACTGCATGTTCAAATATTCATTCATTAAATAAGCATGTAAAATCTTTAATTTGCAATACTTTTGTTTTCTTTTATCCAAGATTCGTTTTGTTGCGCTTCATTTTGTGCATCGTCGGTAGTCTTATTAATTTATAATTTTCATTATACCTAATAATATACTATGATTTTCAGGGGCCGCGGTGGCCTGGTGGTTAGGTCTCGGCGTCGGAACCGGAGGGTTTCAGGTTCGAGACCCGATTCCACCGAAGAACCGTCGTGTAAGGGGGTCTGTTGCACGTTAAATCTGTCCTGACCAAACGACCTCCCGTTGGTGTGGTGTGGTGGGGAGAGGGGGGTGCCAGCTCAGGTGTCATCCTCGTCATCTGACCGCGGTTCAAAATTACGAGGTCTGTTCCAAAATAGCCCTAGTGTTACTTTAAACGGGATGTTAATATAACTAAACTAACTATGATTTTCAGTCAATAGATTGCTTTCTTCTGTATATGTATATTCTGGCTCTTTTCAATGCTTTCGAAAATACTCATATGATGTTCATCAGATAATTAGTAGCAGACTCAATTGTCTTGATAAGAACAAATAAGCAAACTTGATGAATATCTTTGTCTTCATATGAAGCAGCAGATGCTGAGAATTTATGTCTATGAATCCATATTTTAAAAAATTGAGTAATTTTGATATAATGCACAGCCATTTGAATTTTATGTTAAGCAGGATGAGCTCTGCAGAAACAATTAATTGAATACTGTACAGACAAATATTGAAATCGATTTAAAATCAATCTAAGAGATTTAAAGCTTCTTTACCTTTTAATTCTCATTAAATCAAATATTAATCGCCGTTTCAAAGCTATGAATAATGAAGATATATCGGACCAGAGATTTTGTTATACGCTGTGTGTTTCAGAAAAACAATGAAATGGTAATGAAGGTTCTTTGGCGAGCGATATTAACAATACTCTTGGCAAGTATCAACAAATTTGATAAATATCAAGTCAGCACTGTAGATCTTGAGATTTACAGTATATCAGCGGAATTGAACAGGTGTTTATCTTTAAGGTTTTTAAGACAGAAATTGTTCCAATTTGAATCATTTATTTGGTATTCAATTACAAAATTTTATATTAAAATATTGATCCAGAGATAACTCATTACATAGCAGACATTAGTAGAGAAAAATCATTTGAAATATATGATTGATGAGAAAATTGGTTTCAAATTTAATCCGTTGCAGTATAAAATATATATATATATATATAATTTCATTGCAGGTGTTAATAGTTTATATTTTTGAATGCCATTGTTCAATTTGTGTATGCTCAGTTGTTAAAGTTCCAACCCTAATCCGATTTTAAGTTTAGTTTATATTAGTCATATTAACGTCCCGTTTTAAAGTAACACTAGGTCTCTTTTGGGACGGACCTCGTCATTTTGAACTGCGGTCAGATGACGAGGAAGAAATCTGAGCTGGTACCCCCTCAACAAACTTCCATACTATACCAGCTGGAGGACATTTGGCCTCGATGGATTTAAAGTGCACCAGACCCGCTTACATGACGGTTCTTCTGTGAACAGGGTCGATAGCTGAAATTTGCAATGATTTAAGTGGATGAAATAGGATTCAGGCTCCTAATAGCATAATAACCGGAGTGTTTTAGGTTCGATCCCCGATTCAACTGAAGAACCGCTGTATAAGCGGGTCTGGTTCACGGTAAATCCGTCGGGGCCAAACATTCTCCCTCTTATGTGGTGTGGAAGTTTGGAGAGAGGGTGCCAGCTCATGTGTCATCGTCGTCATCTGACCGCGGTTCAAAATGACAAGGTCCGTCTCAGAATAGACCCAGTGTTATTTTAAAACGGGACGTTAATAATAACTGAGCTAAGCCAAATGACTGAAGTTTTGAATCATGAATTATTACTTTATTTAAAATAATACAAACTAAATACAATAATATTTAAACATTAACATTTTTATGAAATAATCGGAGGACATCGTATACTTACAATGCTTTTCGCATTCTTTTCAGTAGTTTAGGAGCCGTCACAATCCGCAGTTGTTTTTAATGCAAAAATCGCAATAAAATTACGAAATATTATATCGTAATTTCATAAATATTCGCAGTGCTTAAGCGTCAGTGCCTTTTCACCAAATGAGCAGAAGCATTGTTATTTTCAAAGAAACAACAGACTTCCTTTGTTATGGCTAATAATTATCATCATTATTTCAAATAGTTATTAATTTCATTTCTGGATTTTAATTGTTGCAACAATGGTTAAATGCATTTTTCTTCGTGATACAGTTCTCTTTTTTACTGCAATCGATAGTTATATTGTTGCAAAATATTTTTTACGTATCTTTATACAGTACACCCCCGAGTATCCGGCCTAATGTGGCGGAAGAGCTGGCCAGATAGCAAAAAAGCCGGGTAGGCCGGAGTTCTCTGAACTTATTTATTTGCCCACTAATATCAGAAAGCAAAGTTTTATACCAAAACTCACTGTTATAATACTTATTTTCTCACTTCCTAATGAGTACTAAGCCTCCATTTATCTCAAACCACTTAGAATGTGAATTTGCACATACTGTATGTACTGAGCATTTATAATAAGGAACAGCGGCAACAATTGAGGTGCGTTATACACTGACGAAACAATGAACAACGAGCAGAACACTACTCTTTTCCTGTCACAAATTGTATTTAGCTCACGACATGTAGAGAGATTGGAATAGACACCCTCTTCCAATGTCTTGGCAATGCTGCCAATGCAACACCTTGCCTTCCTCGTTTAACTACATAAAAGAGTACTCGGCCGGATACTCGGGAGTGTACTGTATAAGGAATCTAAATGAAAGAATTTGCCTTTTTAAATATATAAATAACTAAAAACTCCAATCCAACTGCTACAGACTATTATGTTACAAACCTGCAATTCGGCTTCCGAGCATAGTTCGTTCCATCAACAGAAAGACTGTTTTAAAGTCATCGGTACTAGACGGAGTCCAGGTGGCCCGTCGGAGGTCCGAGAGCTTGGCGACAAACTTGGCGACCATTTGGCGACTTGGCGACGAATTTGGCAACTTTGGCGCCAAAATAGATTATACCCGAAACTTCGAGAATTTTTCCGATCCGTCCAGTAGGAACCGAGATACGCCTCGAACGTTCCTGATTGATTGAAAAGCTTCTAGCCCCGCCTCCTGAGACCTATATAAGGGTCCGCAGCTGCCAGAGTGGGAAGTCGACGAAGTCAGAAGTCGGAGTAGTAGCCGAAGTCGAAGACAGAACGGAGAGTAGTAGTCGGAAGCGACAGAGTAGAGTAGTCGAAATCGACGGTAAAGAACTGGTCTTCCAGGGATTAGCGGAGCAGTGACGGAATCGAGCTAGTGCTGAACTAAGCTGTGTGCTACTGTCTACAGTAGATTCTTGTTGTATGCTGCACGTCTCGGTTGAAGATAATCGTCTTCTGTGCTGTATATAGTTGCCGTTTTTGTGCTGTCCTGTATGTCTTCGTGTAAATAAACGTCGTTGTTTTTATTCTACTTCCGCCTGCTGATTGAGCGCTCTCCACACCATATAACTTCCACTATCCGAACGAACTCCGGGAAAAATTTGTAACAATATAATTCTGAACAAAGCATTTAAACTTTACATTATAGTCTCGAATAGAATGATTATTCAGTGTGTTGTATGTCAACACCATGCCACAGAAATACTTGATTCCATTTTATAGTTCAAAAGGTACTAATAAGCTTTTATGATTGTCTTTAAATTTTGTTTGTTAATTTCGGATAAATAATAGTTATTGTTATTTTAACCACATGATATGATTTTATCTCAGATTATACAAAAAAAATCATGACTATTGAGAGTAATCTCTATGAAGCTTTTGCGCATTCTCTAATGAATGTACTATTCCAGCTTTCCTAAAATTGTGAGCGATGAGCAGAACCTTAAATGACAACGATGCACAAGAATTTTGCTTAGAAGCCGTTTCTTTAAATAATTGAAACCAACACTTTATAATGAATTGTGATTTTAGTACAAAGTTAAGAGGCAAAATTTCATATATATTGGGTTGTTCGGAAAGTAATTTCGTTTTTTCCCGACAGAGGATTTAATTGTATTTTTTTGCACCCAACTTCACATTTAATCCGTATAATTTTTATATGCTTTGAGAGCTCATATAGCAAGGCTTGTGTGTGAAAAATTCCAATGAATTCTACGCAGTAGTTTTTGATTGGTGCCCTTTTAAATATGGAGAGCGATAAGCAGCATTTTCGACATATCTTACTGTTTTACTACAGAAAGGGTAAAAATGCTGTTCAAGCCAGAAAGAAATGGACCGATGTGTATGGAGAAGGTGTGTTGCTAGTACGCCAGTGCCTGAACTGGTTCGCTCAATTTTTTAGACGGTAAAACCTTCACCTCAAATGAGGAGGTCAAAAACCACCTTGATCCGTTTTTTGGCAGCAAAGACCAAAACTTTTATGAGCGTGGAATGATGCTACTACCAGAAAGATGGCAAAAGGTGTTGGACCAGAACGGCCAATATATAATTTAATAAAGTATTTGTTTATTATACAAAAACTGTCTTTCATTTCCACAAAAAAAAAAAACCGAAATTACTTTTTGAACAACCCAATAGAATATTTGAAGTATTACTTATGCATGCATGCAAAAGTACAGCCCAACAGACATTCAAGCTTTTATCAGTTTTGGTTGAAAATTTGTTAAAAGTCTGCTCTTTATTTTAGATTTAAAACTCTATACCAAATTTCCTTTTCAAAGTCATAGTGTTTTTGAGTTATTGTGTTTACATTCATGCAAAAGTACAGACTAACAGTACTGACTAACTTCAGATGCTAAATCTTATCCACCGCTTTAGATTTTGTTTTGATGCTGTATTTCCTTACTCTATGACAACCATACAGACAGACTTTATGTCATTTATGTCTTTGAAAATTAGAAAGAAATCAATACATTGTTGCAAAACCACAAAAGGCATTTTATCCGTTCAGCAAAATCACCCCAAAACTTGTCTATTTTCTTTCATCCGCTATCATTTTCAGAGACAGAGAAGCATAATTTCCCAAAAACATTATTTTCGAACTCGAATAAGTTCAAAAGCAAGGGAATCTTTAGAATTTCGAGTTCGAAGCTTTTAACAAATGAAAATGTTTTATCCTCGTATGTTTCGTATGCGAGAAAATAATAAACGGCTTTTAAAAACACTGCTACATGTGTATTAACAGGTAGAAAATATATTTCGTAAACAAAATTATGGGTAATGAAAAAAAATTCTAAGAGCTCTGTGAAAAATAATTATTAAATTTAATAACAATTATATAAAAAAAATTAATTTTAAATGGATGTTTTGAAAATTTTTGTGGTAATATTTCTAGTTTTATTTCTTTAAAATATAATTTTAAGTATCTTACATTTTTACGATTTTCTTTAGATCTTTTTATTTTTGATTAAAAATATTTTTTTTTACTTATTAGTGTAACCTTAGAAACATATTAAAAAAATATTTACATTTTTTTACTTAATTCCAAACATTATTGTTATAAATATTACCTTATTTCAAAATTTATTTTTAATATTATATTCAAATCCCTCTCCAAGCATACAATTGTGAATTTTGAACAAATGTGAAGCTCAGTTTTTTTTATTTCCTATTTTTATTTTCAGAATCATTCACATGAACATTTATACTTCGAATATAATAAAGTAAGCCAAACATGTATTTTAAACAACTTTTTTAACAACGGATTAAAATCAAAATTCGACAGAGAATTACAATTTTCTAAAAAGATTATGCGCCAAATACCATGCATTTAAATCACTATGTTTTTGAGAAATCGCGTTTAGAGGCATAGGAAATACAAATTGACAGAAGGTCTTTTTTTTTCAGTCCCTCTGGATGGATGTGGTTCAAAGTTTGCTAAGAATTTGCACTTTAGATGCTAAATCTGGATACTGAATTTTATGATCTTTGCATTTTGTAACTATCGGGTCCATTACCATTTGGACAGAGAGCTAGATTTCTGGTAAATAAACCTTGCTCACTATTTATTTCAAGAAATTTGGTTTATAGATAACTTACCAAACTCATCCATCTAACTCAGAGCTTTCTTTGAGTTATCAGCGCTCACAAGCAGACAAACGAATGGAAGTACAGACAGCTAGGCAAAATTTGAAAAATGTATTTTTTCAGATTCAGGGAGTTTGGGAATTGGTAAAAATTTCAAATTTGAATGTTTTGATGTTTACAATAAATTCTTTTGTCAAACTTCGACAAAGAATAAGAGAAGACAAAAATCACTTACGTGTGGGAGTAAGTCATTTTTAAGAAAGAGAATTGATTGCGATCCATTTAAAAGAAAGAAAACTGAAGAATCAATTTAAATAAACGTGTTTAAAGACAAAAGTGCTGACTGATTATTATTTAAATTTTTGGCATTCCACGTTTCAAAGTTACACTTGCAGGGAAATTCAACGACAGATTTTGAGATTGACTTTGTATCTGTTGTTGTTTATAATGGCTCTTGACTAGACAAGCCCACCGACTTCAAAAAGTCAATTGTGGTTTAAGCCAAGGGTACGTCTCTTGTTTTTATAGTAGGGCCAAGAGAACGACTTAGCTACACACACGTCACAACCCTTTTTTACGGGGCGGACTTCATTCATGCATTTCATTCACAGATCGTAATTTCGACCTGTATCAGAGAACGATCATCTCTGATCCAGTACCTTCAGTGGTATTACTCTCAACATGGAGGACTTTGTAACCACGATAGATTTATACGTGCGCCAGTCACCATAGAAGCGGAGAATCTTCGACCGGCGGGGTTCGAATTCGCAACGGAAGGGACGCGAATCCATCGCCCTACCAACCAGGCTATCCCGGTCGCCTGACTTTGTATCTAATTGATTTAAGTAATGAAATTTTATATTGTATCAGACTTACTAAACAGGTAAAGACTGGCCATCGGGCCTTACAAATAAAAAGGAACTCAAAATCAAATTTCATTTGGCTGAAACATTTTATCCGCTATATTCGCGTTTAAAAACGACATCAGTTTTTTTTTTTTTTTCAGTTAAACAGTCTGTGCATCATGTTCTTAATGGTATCGAGGAATATCATATAGTCAAATAGCATTGCCCTTTTGATAATTGACATACCGCGGTTTGAAATAAATTACAATATGAAAAAAACTCCAAACAATGAATGAAATTCGTAAGAACGTTTTAAGAATATTGTTTGATAAATATATAAGATACAATAATCAAGCTTTAAGAATAATTGCTTAACATGACGTGCAGGACCTGAAAATAAAAGATAAGAGCTCTTATTATAGCCAAATTTTTCTAAGCTTTCCTGCATTCCTACACTGGATTGACTCTAGAAGAATGTCGAAAATGCCGACCTAGAAAAGATTGGCCTTGTCTGGTCTGAATTCATTTTGATTGGTCGACAACTGCAACTTCGATTTTGTAAAGAAGACATTGAAAATTTGTGAAATGGGTCGTTTCAGATATCTCAGACTAGTGTGGAATACCGAACAATAAATGGTGTATTGTGTGTAACGTTGTACAAGTGACATTAAGATTACAAAATAATGACACATTTCAATAAAGCTGGATGTTTTCAAATTAGGCATGTAAACAGATAAACTCTAACATTTAATTAACTTTCACTACTGAAATATCCGTGATCGTACAGTTGTTCCATCAACGAACAGCTCTATTAATTGTAATGCCACTCAGATAACAAATATAGGAATAAAATCAAATGTTTATTTAATTCTTGTTATATTGGAGACATATGCACTAACACGCTATTTTTAGCCATCACAATAATAAAATTAAATCGACAGAAATCAAATTGTTTATAAAATAAAAAATGCGGTAAAACATCTCACCAACAAGACAACACGTCAGTATCAGCCACCCGGAATTGTGTAAGAGACGCTGGGTGCAGCGATCCTTCCCATTTGAAATTTATTTTGAATTCCTACTCATTTCACTTCTCCTCCCAAAGACCAGATAGTGTAATTAGTTCAAGCTAGATCACCAAAGAATTAACAAACTTACTCTTTTTTAATTCCTATCTGAAATATAAAAAAGGCAGCAATAGAATAAGACTTCATGTGTAATCGTAATGCTAGACTGGATGCAGAAGAAAAAACAAACTATTCTATTCGTATTCCCGCATCCTTTTGGGAATTGTATTTACAGAACTGTTTAAAGACAACATTTCACGACATGTTTGTAGCATTTTGTAGAACATTCTGCGGTCACCTGTGGCTATCTTACGATTCCGAATGATAGCTGAAAATGTCAGCCGTTCATGTTAAACGTATTTTGTTGTAATAAAATCTGTAAGCTATCGCAAATATATGCTAAATGTGTAATTCTTTTTAAAAAATCCTATTGGCCACGAGATTTTCAACTATGTTTTTCATTAGCTTAAGTTCCTATCAATTCATTATGTCCTACAAAAAATTGCATAGCTTTTTGAGCAATAATTTTATCTATAAACACTTTAAAATAGGGCTATTTCATTATGGATATCGTGTATATTTTGTCAATTCATAAGACTAGATTTCAAGAATGTATTGCACAAATCTATTATACTTACACCTGGAGCGGTTACATAACTCTGCTACCTTATCCTTTGATACAACAGATGGCATTACCTTATTAGCATCAAGGTATATTTCCCCTGATCCTTCTTGGAGGTCATTATTAGATTGTATTCGAAGTGAGTGTCCTCTTTTTTCGTGTTCGTGTTTGTTTTGTCTTGGGAAATGTGGTGCTTAGGAAATAATTAAATAACTATTCCTGAAACTCATCTATTATTTTCATCTACCTCATAATAAAGTTATAAAGAGACTCGTCCCTCTACACACCTATGTTTATTTTTTAAAATTGTAAATATTATAATAGAGTTTGTAATAAGAAGAATCACATTAGGAATGTTCTCCCATTATAGCTCGGGAAATGACTAGGTGACATTCTAGTTCTCGGCACACATTTTGCAATATAAAGACCACTAGATTCAATATTAGCAGTGTCATGAAGTGCTATGACAAAGATTCTTTTCTGGATCTAACTGCAAAACAAAGAATCAAGGGCAGTAATATCAAGAAGATCATAGAGTTCATGAAATTTAGAGCATTCTTTCTAATTAATCTACCAAAAAAATCTCCTGCTCAGGAACTGATGTATTAGGGAACATCAGGGAAAAATTCTTTAAGGTCTTGGCATCTAAAAAGATGAGTCCATAATAACATCTAAACTTCCTTCAAACAGAAATGTTCGATTCTATTTCTTCAAACCTCGAAAGGTGAACTGTTCACCGATACCATTTCATTAAAAATTAACTTTTGATAATCTGAAGATATTCATGGATTAGTTTCTCTGCCTATTTGACAACAAAATAACTCTAATACCAATCTATACAATTACAAAAATGTTACATTACTATTTTGAAATATTATTTCATCCTAACTTTTTGATAACCTAAGAAATACTCAACTTGTATTTTCCATTTTGATCATGTACTAAAAATATATTTATTATCAGTTTTTTTTAACTTTCCAATCTACAATATGATAAATAATTTTGTAAAAAAATTACCCGTAAATCATATGCCCAAATGTATCAATAATCATCACAAATATCTTAAATCTTCTTGCCTAAACTAAAAAATAAATAATTTCGTATAAAAGTCTTCATGGCCACTCCTGCCTTGACACATTTCATGAAAAAATGCTATTAAGGAGTTCTCCTCTTGACTGTACTTTCATACTATGATGCATCTGGTATTAATCGTCACTGTACTGAGAAGGGAATAAAACATGCATTTTAGATTTATTCTTGCTAACTACTTCTAGATAGATAAATTTTCGAATTTATGTTATTTCGAATTTGCAATATTGCCATACTGCACAATTAATTTCATGGTAAGGAAGAGAGTTTTATTAAAAGCTATTGAATAGATGACACGCTAATGACTTCCAGCCTTGGCGATCTTCCGACGACTTGGCAGCGAATTCGGTAACAAAAATAAAAGTTCCCAAATATTCGAGAATCTTGATGATATCTCCTTTAGGACTTGAGTTCCATCATTTGTTCGATACTATTCTACACCTCATTGGAGGCTATAAAAATCTGAGGCGCAGAGACGAGTAATCGAGAGAGACGAGTCAATTAGTAATCGAGAGAAAGAATAATTCGCTAAATTCTCTTTTTGGAGTGTTCATCTCCAACGACTTTTCTCTGCGCACTTCATGCTGTTTCAATTGTTTAGTACAGATTTGGCGTTATTGATTTCTGATATGCCGTTTTGTTTCATCTTTTTGATATATGCATTTCTATTTTCATTTAGAATGAAGTGCCTTTATCCGTTATTGAACCAGTTGTTCTTTTCACCCACCAAATGAACTTTCTATAACAAAATCAGAAGAAACGGACTAACGTTGGATTTGGTCTACAATTTGATACATTTCTACAGTTTAGTAATGAAACCAAATGCCGAATTTCATGCATTCTACGTTGTAGCCACAACATTCACCACTAATCAAATGCTTAAATAGGCTCACTTGCCGCTAGCGGATTTTATTCAAAACTTGATATAAATTTCTAATTTTGATTTCAAAAACAGGGTATAACTGATCTAATACTTTTAGGTTATTGCCTTTTTGAGTTATTACTCTCACAGACAGGTAAACAGACAAAATACTCTCGGGCATCTATTTTCTAATATAGCAACTACCTGATACTTCGTATAGATAAATATGTTTGTTTGTATTCCAAAGATTTTTTTTTCTTTTCATTCAATAAAGGCCAAAACTTACACATTTGTCTAAATTTCAAAATTGGTTGTCTTTTTACATTTACAATATTTTTTGTTGTACTCTCACATACTGGAAATGAAAAATAATTTTTTTTTCCGACAATGTGAGATCAAAAATATCAACAAAAAAAAGATAGAAAAAGACATCCCATCGAAATCCGAAGTCAAATTCTTTTTATATTATTGTACTTTTCCTAAATAAAAGTAAGAATGAATATTTAATGTATTCAGTTTGAAGAAACCGCGCGATTCTTTCCGGCCCCGAGGACGATCATCCTCTGAGTCATGAGATCTTAATCACCCGCTCAGCGGGATCGATCCCTCTCTTCTTAAATGAACATCTTCCCCCCATTTTTGATTCGATTAGAAATCGGTCGATTCCACTTGCAGGAATTGCATTCGATTTTCCTAAAAGATTTTATGGGATGGGGGAAAATAAATCTTTTAGTTAAAAATGAATTCTGCATGGAAAAGGAACGGACAGATTATTTCGAATCATCTCTTAAAAATAAATTATCGTTTGTCATTCTGTATCTTAACCTCAATGTTGAAATAGAATCTTTTAAGATGAAATGACGCATATTTTTATATTTCATCAAAAATACACCAAAGGACATCATAATGCCTTGTTACAAATTTCACTGACATATAGAATGGCTTAACTATTCAGTATGGGAAACAGCAAAACGATTAACAAAAACTCTTAGAAAATTAAACTCACCAGTATCAGTAAATATGAGAGATATGTCCTCCATTTTTTGAGATACCTAATCAATTTTAAAAATATTGCTATCCAATTTTAAAAGATATAATAAAGACTAAGCAAATAATTCAAACTAATTAGAAGGCATAAATAAAGAAGAAATAACTAATTTAGAAGTATAAATAAATAATTCACTATTTATTTACTCTTTAAAGTGACTAAAGTTTTTTGGTTATATTTTATAATGACTCTTACATTTTCAATAGTATAAGCAAACCGGATCTCATAAAAGATTGTTTGCAGATTTCAAAAGTAGATTCAGGCATACTGAAACAAGTTATTTTGGGGGAGGGGAAATAGAGTATACAAATGAAAACGGCGATAGCTACCGAGAAATCATAGTCAATGAATTAAATTAAAAAATGTACAGATAAAATGCACAACACAGATTTCATGGAATATAAATTCACAATGACCAGCTATCAAAAACGCTCTTTCGGCATCTACGCTAGTTGGTGGTACTGTTAGCAATGCGCGATATACTTTTTCCAAGTATTCACCTCTAAATCCCCCATCTTCAAATAAATCGATTTCCCGTCGGATGGTTTTGGATGTAGCTGATTTATAGTATTTTGGTTTGCTGAAATTTTTTTATTTATCGCTAATTCTAATTTTTGTTCAGGAGACAATTCCTTTTCCCTATCGACATGAGTATCATCATAATATTCGATAAATGAACCGAATTCATCTGAATGTGGATAAGTTTGTGGGTAAAACATTTTAAGAAAATTTACTAAAAACTTGATCAGATTTGAATTGGTTAGTTTCTTTTCTTCTTTTTCAATTTAATTGTGAAAATCATTATAATTATGTAAATATCATAAGACATTTTCTATTTCGGTATGCCTTATTCTTCTGTGCGATTTTTCAATGTAATATATAATTCTTCAGATAATGATGTGTGCTGTTCTTTCAGTGACTGCAACATAATATTTATTGTTGCATTAGCTGTTAATAAATTAGAACGTTGCATTAGCGTTCACGTATTTCTGAAAGTACAGGCCAAGAGACAATCAATCCTTTTTGTATGAATCCTTTGAAATTTGATAGATGCTTACACTGTAGATGTTAAATATGGGTACCGAATTTTATCCCTCTGGTTTCCTTCATTTTCCGTCTATCATGTTGTTATAGTAGAACAGCCAGACAAACAGACAGTCTCTAAATAGATTTTGCTCAAAATTTGATAGAATACAACAGATTTGGTGTAAAAACTACATACCAAATTTTATCCATCTAGCTCAAAGTGTTTTTAAGTTATCTTTGTTACAGATAGATATAGTGCCAAAAATGAGTTTTTCGAACTGGAACAGGTGTAAAACATGGAGATTCGACAAAATCTTGAAATCGAATTTTTCGACGATTATAGTACTTACAGAAAGTGGTTCTGAAACAGTCATAGAACTATAACATATAGATTTCATTTGTGTGGTTTGACTCGACAACATAGAAGCAATGATTTTCATATCCTGCCATTCACAGAAAGAATGTATGACTGAAATTATTATAATATTAAAAAGATTCCAATAATTTGAAATATGTTAATGTATAATTTGTCATAAAAGCAGATTTGTTTTTTCTTTCGTCGGACGAGACTTATTCCGCAGTGTTTTCAGTTAAACAGCAGGGCCGCGATGGCCTGGTGGCAGGGGGCCCTCATCAGAACTGGAGGGCTTTAGGCTCGAGACCCGATTCTACCGGAGAACCGTCGTGTAAGCGAGTCTGGTCACTTTAAATCCATTATGGCCAAATGTCTTCCCACTGGTGTGGTGCGGAAGTTTGGAGAAAAGGTGCCAGCTGAAGTGTCTTCCTCGTCATCTGACCACGATGCAAACTTGCGAGGTCCATCCCAAAATAGTTTTAGTGGTGATTTAAAATGGGACTTTAATATAACTGAGCTGAACTCTCTAAATAGCTTCCTAGGACCGCTATACCGAGGACGAATAAAGCAGGTCGATTAAAAAATTTAACTTTTTTAAATATTTATTATTAGCTTAATTGTTAGTTTTTAATTATTAGCTTAATTGACAACTAAATAAATTTTGAAAAACTATGAATTGTACTAATTATGAAATTCAATGTGATTTAATGTGTAAATTTTATTAACATCAAATTGGACGGTGTATTACAAGAAAGGCTTCATAGTGAGCATCCCCTAAGCCCTCAAAATGCATAATTCCATTCCCGAAATTTTTTCCCTATTATTCACATTAATTATTTTTCGCACTCATTTTTATTTTGTTATTTATTTATTTATTTGTAAATCGTTGCATAAAAGAAGAGTACTGTTGCAAGATCATGCTTAAAACTGACTTTGAGGAATTTCTTCAAAATTAAAGAAAATGTACAATGAAAATGAAGATGGTATCACTGAAAAAGCTATTGGTTATGCAAAAATGATTTTTGCATGTTTATATTTTCCTAAGTAACTTAGGAAAAAATATTAGCGATTAGACAAATTTTTAATTATTTTAAAACCTAAATAAATTTTTGAAAACTATTTTTGATTGAGTTTTTAATATCCAAAAACTAATTATGCACCAAAATCTGTAGTTTTGGGTCGAAAGGTCTACTTGTGACTAATGAGCAACATATGAAAAATTATGCAAATTTACCGACAGTACGTTAATTTATAAACGCTGCATATTAAAAAGTGCACTTTGTAGCGTTTTAGGAATTCGCTTTTTACATAGCTTTTGTTACCTGTAACAATTCCCTCAACAAAATGGAAACACAGAAAATAAAATTATCTTTTCTATACATAAAACCTTAACCTTAGATTAATAAAAAGTTAGCGATTTAAAGATTTGCTACGAACCCGTTGATGAAATTTTCCATATGGTTGAAAATAATTGTAAGAAAGTTTTGTAGAAAACCTTTGAATAGTTCGAAATTTCTATTGCATTTTCATTTTCTATGAGCTTTTACCTTTAGATATACAGATGTATACATTAACTGTTTCCTTCCCTTTTCTTATTATATTTTTGGTTCATTTTTTATATGTCTTTGGGTCGCCAGACTATGAATCTGAGAGTTCCAGTTCAAACGATCAATGGCATAAAAAGCAAGACCTAAAAAAAAAGTACTTTTTTCTCACTGTTGTGGAGAAAACTTTGCATGGGTTGGAGTTATCGCACGTGCAACGAACTCTCTTAATGATGCGTGCAAAGAGCGATAATGTTTGATGCCGAGACGATAAGTGCATTATCCCTCATCTGAAAGATCCCAGAGCAAATGTCGACCTTTTAGTTTTTTCCTTTCCCTTTTATTTACTTATTTCACTGTGTCTGAAAATAAATATAGAAAAACTCTTTTACAGATATGGAAAATATAGAAAAACTCTTTTTAATTATGAAAAAAATAGAAATAATCTTTAAACAGAGCAATAATAATAAATGTTTAAAAACATACTTTGATTAGTGGTCTGAAAGGTGGAAATTATTTTTTAAAATCAAAACTCTATATAGGGGCAAAACAAAAATGTAAAGACTTGAAGTGTTGATACAATGTTCTAAATAAATTGAATTCTTAATCAGAATTCTAATATATTTTTATTTTATTGACTGCTTAGAACTTTTTTTTCTTATAATGTTATCTATGGCGTCCCTTTCTTATCATGTAATATGCAGCACCGAACCCTTTTACATTTTTAATTTAACCTTTATATCTTAATTTAATTTAAGAATGAATTATCTTTAACGTACCAAGAAGGGCACGTTTTTAAAAACTCTCTTCGTTTCAATTATTTTCCAATTGTCAGTCTTCAGATTTTTAGTAATGGAAATTTTTTAGGTAATACTAAACAACTATGTTGTGTGACTTCTATAATATCTTAGAGAATTTTAGTTTACTAATTTCGGAAAAAATTCAGGATTTAATATTAAGGAAACGAAACTTTAAGTTTAAAAATAGAGTGTATATTTTAATGCATTCAATTACATTTCGTCAATGCCTATTTTTGAAATTAAAGCTTATTTGTGAGTATTACAAAACAAAAATAAATAAAAAAGAGTATAAACATCCTGCTTTTAAAAAAATCTACTCAATATTAAAATAATAATTATCATTACCTCAGTAATGGAAGTTAACCCACTGAATGGAAAATCAGAAATAAAAAAATTATTAAAATTTATCAAAATGAGAGGAAAATGTACGGTAACTAAATTGATATTACATAAAATATAATTTTTGTGTTTTCTGTTGCTGTAGAAATAATTTTTGTCTGAAATATTTTCAGAAGTTATCAATGAAAAACACTTATTAATTAAAAATTGAGCGAAAGATTGACAATCCCACCTCATAATTTTCGTAAATTATGCTATTTTAAAATAATTTTCATGCCATTTTCCAGTTTTGCCTTATAGTCTTTTTAATGATACTTATTTTATAATGCAACTTTGTTCTAAATTTTGGCAATTTTTTTTTAAATTTATTTTTGTTAATAATTTTTAACATTTCATTTTTGAGCTGAAAATTTTTTCATTTTCATTATTTCCTAAAATAATTTATTGCGTGATTTCCTATTTCCTAAAATTGTTGAAATTTAGGATGGATGATTTTGTTCAATATCTGCGTCGTTTACATCTTTATCTTTACTAATAATAAAGATGAATGTGTGTGTGTTTTGGTGTGTCACTAGTCAGACCGTTTGATTTAGAGCTATCAAACTTTTCACATATATAATTTTTCAGAGGGAGAATTTTCCCACTAGAATGATTCCCACAAAAATAATTTTTTTTATCATCAGAAAATTAAAAAAAATAAATTTTTCATTGATATCAATTGTTTTGTCTTATAATTTTTTCCGTTTTTAATCATTTTTTAAAAAAATTAGCTTATTTTGCAAGAAAAAAATTTTTTTTTTTTAAGTTAAGCTCAAATCTCTTTCATTGTTGCTAATAATATTAATCCTAGCTTGTTTTGTTTTTTCATTGTTTATGATCAAAATATGAATATTTTGTTATGTTGAACAGATTTCAATATAAGCATACTTTTAATAATTTTTTAAAAATTTTGTTATCTTTATATTGAAAGATTTTAAATTCAAAACCAAACGATGACGAATTTTTTTTAAATACAACCCTATCTAAATATTGCCATTTCATTCTGTGATATAACTGAATATATAAAGACATATATGAAAAATTAGGAAAATGCGTGGCACAATGACCAGAACCTTATAAAGATTCTAAAGTAATATGAGCTGAAACTCATGTCTAGCTAAAATTGAAGTTTAAAAATATTTGCCGAGGGATCTTTTCAAGGGCACCGACAGGTATGCAAATATCAAGGCCAAATTACCAATTAGGCAAATTATTGGCTTCCAAGGACACAAGATTTTTTTTTTTCTTTTTTGCCGCATTTTCAATATAGACTTGCGACATGCGATTTAAAAGATCCTTGTATTTGAACACATTCAAATCAAGTATCATTCAGATTTCAAAATATTATATAATCTTTTTAA
>JAPMOR010035758.1:6738-54743 GCA_026543865.1 Argiope aurantia
CACACACACACACACACACACACACACACACACACACACACACACACTGGTGTGCAAAACTTAAGCAAAAATGTAATTTTTAAGAAGGTAGCCATGAAATTGCCGAAAAGGGGTTATTGCTATCAGTACAATGAACACGCAATTCAGTAGAAAGGTGATGCGTATGCAAATGTCAGAAAAAAAACATCATAGGTGACGTGAGTGTACGCAAAACGCGTACACTCGCGTACAGTCGGACCGCGCAGCTCAAGACTACAAGGAAAGGAAGGAAGGAGACGTAATTAAAGACATCCGCTGCAAGTGCAAGTGAATTGTTTCCTGAAATATGGCTAGAAAAAAAATCACCTGGACGACTTCACACTTGGAAGAATGATCGAAAAGCTGGAAGAGGGGTGTAGCCAGGGGTGTTTGACCAGTGTAGCTGAAAAGTTCGGAATCAACACTAAAGTGTCGTTTCGCGAGCTTGGAAAGCCTTCCAAACCATAGGTTCAATTGTTAGAAAGGTTGGTGGTGTCCTTCTTAGGAATTTAATTGCAGTGGATGACCCATATATCGTCCTGCAGGCAAAAAGAATCCTATACCAGTCAACAACCGCCACTGCTCAGCAACTGTGTACGGCGACAAGTGTCGCGATTTACTGTGGCCAGACGCTTTCACAAAGGTGGCGTATTCGCCCACCATCCTGAACGCTACATCCTTTGAAAGTTGGCCATCGGTGGCACCGTTTACAGTGGTGTAAGGATCACAAAAACTGGACATCTCATCAATAGAGTCGTGTCCTCTTTACGGATGAGATTCGTTTCAGTGCCACAAGCGATTCTCGGCGTTAGTTGATTTTACACTGTTTCATTCCAATAACATCACAGAAAGAGACATTTACGGTGGTCCTGGAATTGTCGTCGGGGAGGCATTATGCTGAACGGGCGGAATGAGCTCTTAAGTTTTCGACAGAGGTTCTGTAACTGGAGATCGTTATTGTAAGGTTATTGAGGTGATCCTTCCCCAATGTGCGTCTGTTTCGAGGTACTATTGGACCATACTTCATTTTTATCAATGCACAGCCACACCGGACTGCTGATGTTCAGCAGCTACTAAAAAGTGAAGATATCACTCGAATGGATTGGCCTGCATTCTTTCCTGATTTAAATCCCTTAGAACATGTGTGAGGTGCTTTGGAGAGATGCCTTTCGGCATGTTTACATCCTCCGAGTTACACCTAACAACTGAAACAGATGCTGATTAAGGAATGGGCACTTTTACCTCAAGAACTGTTTGACAATCTGGTGCTGAGTATGGAGAGACGGTGCGAAGCAACCATTACATTAAGGGGAGGGCATATCTTATACTAAGGAACATTGGCTTGTTGTTCTTTCTCTTGGACAGGCAATCATGTGTAGCGATAATTTGAGTTCAATAAACCTCCTTTTGTTTTATTCCATACTATATGCATTGTATTCAGTTTTGCGCAACTATGCTATCGCCATAGCTTAAGTACAAAATCTCGGAGGATTTCCCGTGGAGTTATGGCAAAAAAAGCACTTTTTGCTTAAGCTTTGCGCACCAGTGTATGTGTAATATATATGAGAGAGAGAGAGAGAGAGAGAGAGAGAGAGAGAGATCTATAGTATTTGAATTACGTATTGTTATATTTGTGTGGAATATACTGTAACCTAATGTTATTTCATAATTTACAACTCTCTCAAGTTAATTTATTTAGGATATCTTGATAGATGCCTAGAGAGAGAGAGAGACTGCTCATTATATTATTTACTCATTATATTATTTTGCTTTTGACAGGTTACAGCAAAATAATTTTAATGTTGCATATTTTTGAAATTTATTATTTCTTTAAAGTTTCTATCATAATAATCAACTTTTTTTATTTGCAAATAAGTAAATAATTAATTAATAATTGTGGTTAAATTTTGATGAATTTTAATACCTTATGCTTTTTATCATGAATTTTTTTTAATTAAGAAAAATGTTATAGTGTTTTTAAAATAAAAAATTAAAGTAAATCATTAAATATATTGAAATACGAAAGTAAATTGATCGGAAATTAAGAGACAATAATCATATTGTGTGCTAAACTTGGCTACAATATGTCTAAATCCCCCTTTACGTTGTTTAATAAAAGTTTTAAGCTGTTTAGTTAAAAAATAATAGAAGCTGTATATTAATTTGATTTAAACTGACACTTAAATAAAAGTAGTTCTGTAGTATATTTTTACTTTTAGAAACTGAAAGCACCAGCCTCCTTGATTCTGTAATGATGTTTACTGATGTGGTTCCTTATTTACGTGTTTTACGGTATACATAATTAAAAAAAAATACTTATACATATTTTTAAAATAAAGTATATATATATATATTTGACCAATGATGTTTCAAAAAGTTTCATATTTTTCTTTTCTAAAATAATTGAGTAGAACTTAGGAAAGGGCTGTTAAGTAAAAGTCTGTCATCAAAACATTATGATATCTATGATAAAAAGAATAAAAGAAAGGGAAAAGATTATTAGGCAGAACTAACTTTATAAACGATAAAAAAAATACCCCAATTAAATTGAAAAAATGCAGTCTCAAATTTGTTGGCATTTTGTTAAATTGGTTACATTTATATAAAAAAAATTCTTGCTATAAATTTTTACAAAATATGTAAATTAATCTTTTGTTTGGGATGAATAAAGATGAAAAAAATAAAAAAGTAATTATGTCTCGTTTCCCTACCCCCACCTCTCGGATACGGGAACAAGTTAGTGATTTTATGATCTCTAATTAAACATAGGGTTTACATGTAAAAATAATTAAATTGAGGAAGTTCTAATAATTAGATTCATGATTCGATCACATATTTTAGAATCTCTGCAGGTATATCAGACTTTCAAAGGTGATATTTAAATGAAAATCTAAATATACTACGATTTGTTGACCAAGAAGAAACCGTAAACGCAAAATTTTTCTTGTGCTTAAAGTAAATAGACAGATTTTTTCTTAATGAGCTATTACAGGTTCTTAAATTGAGAGTATCAAGTATCATTTTATGCTTCAATCCTGGAGTAACTGAAACAATAAGACAGATTCAACAACTTTATAAAGTAAAAATATTTTGAGAATGCTTACTAAGCGAACATCTTCCTTTAAAAATTAGTTAAAATTAAAATTTAATAAACATTATTCTGAATTTATTTTATAAATTAATCCAAGAATGATCACATCTATTCTGAGACTATATGTTCAATCCAAAATTTCAACTTTATATTCTATTTTAAAAATATGCAGGAAGAGTCCCTTTTTTTTACATATCAATAATTAGTACATATTAAATAAAGTATGATAGATTTTTAAGGGTTTAAGAGGTAAGGACTTTTAAGGGAAAATTGAAAGGTTTTGCGTTTACAACTTTTACTCTAAATGTTTGATGTAAAAATCTATAGACTATGCTCCCTTTTTTACGCTAATGCAGTCGGAAAAAAATAATAAATGGTATGGCAAAATCTTTTATGGCTATTTATTACTTTTTAAAAATGTATTAATTAATTTTTTGAATTTTAAACTCCACCTTCTCGGCCTTTCCCAATTGACATGTTTGCTTGAAACTAGATAAAATATTTATTTGAAATTTATATATAACTATATTTAAAAGTATTTCTTTAGTTACGATTATTGTGATGAATCAGTTATTATTAATAATAATCAATAAGAATGATGAATTATTTACCGATTATTATTTTTAATAATTGTCTAATCACATTAACCAGTTAATAATTATCAGTTATTATAATAACTGACTAATCGCATTTGACCGATTATTATTAATAATCGATCAATCGTATTTACTGATTATTAATAATAATCAATCAATCACATTTACGGATTATTATTAGTATTAATCGACTAATCATATTGATCGATTATCATTAATCAAAACTGCTTCATCATTGACCATAACAAGTAAATAATGCTTTTCTGTTGTTGCTTATCCTATTTATACAAGATAGCGAAACATATTATAATATAGGTAGCGAAATAATAATAATAATAATTATTATTATTATTAGTAGTAGTAGTGTTTGGGATCGCGAAGTATTTTTTTCAGACAGGATTATGTGTATATTTGATAAAGCTTAAGGGATCTTATATTACCGCATAACTCAGATTTAATGAAATGTTTTTTTAATGAAATGTTTTTTTAAAAACGACATTAAAACCTTTTTAATGAAATCGATTATTAGTTAGTAAAATAGATAGACCTATCCATGTGATTATCTATTAAACACCCAAACGAAACCTTTATTTTCGATGCGATGAGAAATGGTTTTATTTCTCATCTTTTTTAGAAGCGCATGGGGAAAATGAATTCTAATAAATAAAGTTTAAAGATTCTATCATCCCTCCCTCTTCGAGAAGATCCAGTCCTTGGCCAGCAACCTGTGCCTGTTATTATTTATCGGGCCCCCGCCCTTCGAGTCTTTTGAAGAAAAGAACAACCAGAATTAAAAAGCAAACAGACAGTGCAGACACCCGGATGTGTAAACTATGAGGACAGAAATAGTTCGGCGCATCCGGTATTTTGTCTCCGACTTGCTGCGGCTTCAACTCTATTGACAAGTCGGCCAGTTTGAGAAAGCAGTCACGCGCTAAATCGGATTGTCATCATTTTCTGTTGGAAAGCAATCACAGAGAGAACTTTTGCAGTTGTGGTGGAAGTGTGTGTTTTTTTTTCAAACTTTCACTCTATTGCATTTTTGCTATTTAATGGTCGTTGAAAGAGTTTTTTTTCCCCCTTCTTCAAGCTATGGAATTAAAAAAATAATGAGTCGAAGTCATTTTCGGTTTACGCTTATGTGAGTTCTGTGAAAGGAATCAATTTTATCAATGCATTTTTTAAAAATAAATATAGGTTTCTTATTTTTATACTTAAACGTTTTTATTATCTTTTGCACTTTGTTTCGATAGGAATTCCGGTTTTTGATATCTAGTAGCTTATTCAAATTATTGATCCTTAATTTAAAAATAATGGGCTAATTAAAAAAATGGACAGCAAATCGGATGCAGATAACAGGCTAAATTAAATGATTAAAAAAATAGAAAAAAGAGAAAATTAATCAATGAAAGTGAGAATTTTTTCCTTTTTTCACTTTAAAAAAAATGACGGAATGAAATTTATATATCAAGTAATAAACTGCTAACATTTTTCATCTATTTTCTTTTCTTTTTATGCATCTTTTAACAATTTGCACTCCGAACAGTAATTAATTCGATGTATAATTATTCACCTAATACAAAGATTTCTTTATTGCTCTGAAAAATAAATATACATAATTGTTTTGAGTCAATTTTCTTTGAAAAATTAATCTACATCATTTTACCATTCTGTAGGCATTTTAAACAATCAAAATTGAAAAATAAAGAAATAAAACATCAAAATAATGCTCCGTTCTGAATGGTGAGTGACAGGCATCATCCGAGTGTAAAGGTTAAATATGGAATTAAAAGAAATCAGTTAATTTTTCATATGATTTTTTCCTGTAAGATCTGCTGTGTTTTATTTGGCGTAATACTCCCTTAAAGTTACTGACAGACGATGCAAACAATTTTTATCTGCTTTCTCGATTTTTTAATAATCGTTTAAATATACTTTAAGCATTTACATAAATTAAGACATGGAGACAAGTAATTGGTTAGAATTAAAATAGTATTTAAATGTATGCCATTATTTGTTAGGCTCTCTTCTTTAAACTTGAAGAAAAAGTATAATTTCAATCGTGATAACTGAATCACCTTGACAATGCAAATCACCAAAATAAAAACTTGTATCTCTCTTTTTAAAAAAGTATTCATTGTAAAGAACTCGGTCGCGGTATTACTTTGCAGAAACAACGCTCATTAAAGTGGTTAAGATAAATTCTCTTTCTTTCCTCCCGAGAATTACCTTTAGAATAGAACAATGCATCTGTACCACTTAAGCAAAAATCCCAGTTATCTATCAGACCACTTCCAGGGGCAATCGAAAAGGAGTCTTCCGTAATCTGTCTATCGGGCCTTTAATGCTCAATCTCACTCCCCTACCTACCGGCAATCAAATGCTGGGAGGGAAAGGGATGGTGCTAAGACGATGAAGAACAGAGTGATTGCCGCGCGACTTTTGGGAGAGGCAAGAGTCGCAAAGTCCGTAATGAGTCATTAGTCAAACCAGGCTTAAGAGCTTATTGGAGTTCCTGGAGTACGCGAAACCCCATTACCGATCTGGCGGACGAAAAACGATAACAATTACTGAGATGCTGCTGTACCACCCCAGGAAAAGAAGAGGGATATATATCCACCAAAAGATCTGGTGGAGGCGGTGGTCTCCAGTCACGGACTTCTAGGATGAACGGCCCAGGGTCCTAATGGGAAGGTGAGTTTTGAAGCGAGGACTTTTCTTAGAGAGAGGTGTCATTACTTGGAGTGGCAAGGCTAGGCACTCCAGAAGTCTTAACCTCCTCGCTTCGACCTCATCCGGTATTCTTCCGGACATTAGCGTCCATTGTGAAAGTCAGATGGGAGTTTAGAGGTTTCTTTTTTTTCCCTCTCTCTCGGCGAAAAGCATCACTTTCTGACGCGAAACTTTTCAAGCGTCTCTGGGATCTGGCGTTGTCCCTCACGACGATTCTTTACTTTTATTATTTCTTTTCTCCTTTTCCTTATTTTTTTTACTTCTTATTTTTCTTCTTCTAACCCTCCCTCTAACCCTAGTTTGTGATCTCTTGATTTCTGGAGGAGTAAAGACTGTGGTTTGAAAAGTAGGTAGTTCTTTCGTGGAAAAGTACTTTTCGGAAGGCACGTCTTGTGACTCTTCTGTCAAATCAATTTCTTTTCCTTTTTAGGTTTTTTTTCTTTCTTTTCTTTCTTCTCCTGTTCTCTGTGGCTGTACCGTATTTATTATTTCATGTGGATTACCAAAGAATGTAGGTTGATCGCTGTTTTACCACGTGCAGTGTTTTTTGCGAGTCTCATCTCTTAAGAAGCTATGTTGTCCCAATGTTTTTGTCGAATTCATTCCATTGTTTCTTAGGTTAAAAGTTTCTGGAAGAATTATTTTATTTTAGTTTTGTTCTTGCGTTGATGGATTTGAGTTACCAAAAAAGTTGGAAAGCATCTTTTAGCTCTTTGTTTTGTTTCGCTTAAGCACGGGCTTTATTTCCGTGATACATTTCTAGATATGTGATAAGCGGCATTGTTTTTGTGCTTCTTTTTTTGATAATAAAAGGTATAAAGAATCGCTATAAAAAGGACTTTTTCATGAAATGGGATTTTATTATCCGGATGTTTGTCGAAGTCTGAGCAATTAAACGATTTTAATGAATGATAAATATTGACGATAGTTTAATTGTTAAGAAATAATGTTATTCTTTTTTATCATTAAAAATCAAATTGCCAAACGATTTAGTGTTTATTTAACTTTGCGTGTGAAAATATTTCAATGTCTGTAGATCTGCACATATTAATGTCATGTATTAATTATAGTGTGTAGGCACAAAATTTGCTTTCACTGATGGGAAAGCAAATTCTATGGAAATAGAAGAAAAATTTCCAAGTAAAAAGATAGAAAAAAAAAGAAAGAAAGGAAAAGAAAATTGAGCAAAAGTTTCATGTTATGTATACATACATAATAATTAGTTAACGTTCTGTTTTGATGTTATTTCTTAACTATTTAGTAACCTTACAATTTTGAACAGAGAGAGACCGACCATCTGAGCTAGCACCCTCTCTTTACACTTTTGCACCTTATTGTTTATTAAATTGTCTTTTAGTTTTGTATCTTTTATAATTTCTTAAATTTGTTGCCGTGTTGTCAGATATTAATAGGTATGTAGCTAATTTATTATTTCACAATTCATTTTGTTTCATTATGTGATTTTTAAAAACATTTTATTTTAATCCGCTTGATTCCTAATATTGGTGTGTATATTTAATATGATGATAATAAAATGCATTTAACAGCAAAGTAAAATTTATTTAAATGGTATGATTTTAAGAAAAATTAGTTTTACTTAAAATCGGATTTGCACGTTTCATGTATAATATAATTAAGAAAGTTTAATTTCTTGTTGTATTTATATGAAACGTAATCTTTATAATCATTCGATAGAATTTCATTATTATCGCACCCTTTTTGCAAAAAAAGAAAAAGCAACTTTTGATAAATAATATTTAATTAAAAACATATTTAATCTTATTATATTATACGTAAACTAATATAATATAAATTACAACAATAATGATCCGTGATTTCCGCAGTAAATTTTCTCTCCAATGTACAATCAATATTCTACGCCAACCCAGAGTTTGGGAAATCAGTGTAACTGTGCCATAGAAATGAATAAATGACCGCCGCAGTGAACATTTACTTAAAGGCTCTGTTCTGGTCATGGTCAATCACTGTGGATAGAGCTGTTCTTGAGTGGGATGACCAAATTATCCTTCCCTGCCTCTCCGCTGCGAATCATTAACTTCTCTAATTCTCCCATCTTCACTTCATTACGTTCCACTCTCAAGATCCTTTGTCAACTTTCTCTCTGAGTTTTTCCTTTTTGCTCTTTTACTTGAGGTGACTTCTTTCTTGAGTTTCCAGAAAAATATGCAGAGTTTATATATATATATATAATATGTAGAATCGTGTAATTTAGTTGCATTTTTTGTTAATTTTACCTTTGGTTACTTAATTTTTTATGGATAGTTATTGAAACCGATTAATTTATTGATTTCATTTGTTTTTTCGAGTCTTTATTTAATACACGAAACTAGATTGTAATTTTGCTGTAGAAATAACTGGACGGTGTTATGTAAAATAATATGTGGTTTAAGCAATTTTAATTAAATTATTAAATATAATTAATGCTGTTAAGTTGAAATTAATTCGTGATTAAACAAAATTTAACTTGATTTATGATGCAGATTTTGTTAATCTACATCTAATTGCGTATAATAAGTGTTAAAAGTGATTTTTCAAAAATGAATGGAAAATATGAATATTAATATATTAGAACTACCTAACCATCACTTCACTTTTGTGCACCTAGGGCATTTATAAAAAAATTCAAAAATTTGTTTTTAAAACTATATTTAAAATTTAAAAAATGATTTTAGACTAGTTTGGATAATTGATTAAAAAATATAACCGTTTAGTTAACGAACATAATTCGTAGTCTTATTTTACGTAATAATTTTTAGCTTTTTAGCTTTAGAAGGAATGTTTCAGAATTTTTTAAAAATTAAAAAGTAGCATTTTAAATAGAGTAATTATACTTTCTTTGTGTCCAAGAAAGTAAAGAATCATCAGTTATAAACTAAATTTATATAAAATGAATAACTCTTACCAATTATTTTCTGGGCATTTATTCGGACTTCAATAAATGAAATTTTCGACAGCAGACAAAAATTGATATTATTGCTTAGTGTCTTCTTTTATTTTTGTTTGGGTCCAATAATAAAATGGTTATTTTTAGATTATTGTCTCTTTAATTGATATCCAAAAATTGTTCGGGTATATCTACTTTTCATAATGAAAGAAGTTAATTATTTTTGTGCGGGGAGGCGTTATTCTTATTTATGTTGCATAGATTTGAGTTTTTATTGTTGTTCATTTCTTTGAAAATTTGAATATATAGTGCTTTCGGGGGGTTGAATATATAGTGCTTTTCAAGGGGTTTTGTTGAGAAAATTCATTTCTAAATTAAATTTTTAGTTTTAGTTTAAGGTTGGGAATATGCTTTTGCAACTAATACATTTTTGGAAGCAAAAGATGCTGCAGATCAGTGTGACATTTTTTTTTCTCTCCTATAAACAGAATTGCATTTTTTGGAAAATATGGAACGTTTATTTTGAAAGCGGGCAAGTCCATTTTTGAAAAAAAAAAATGAGGATAATGTTAGTTATAGATAAAACTTTTCGTGATCTTTTTATGCGTAAAAAATTTATACTAAAAAAAATTCAAATTCTAGTATTTGGGCGATGGAAGCTTTAGCTTTTAACAGTATTGAAAATATGTTGATTTTGAAAGTGGTGCAAGTTCATCTTAGATTCAAGATATTTTTGACCGAACATATTACGGCAAAATTTATCTCCGGTTGCTGCATGGTGAAGCAAATGTGGCCGTTTGACATCATGCCTGAAATCTAGAGTGTTTTTATCTATCTATCTTCTTTGATATTGAAAATCGATGGTTTTTCAATATTTCATAAATAATAAAATGTATCTAATTTTTTGTCTCAATAATATTATGTTTACTTCCAACACCGATTGTTTAGTCCAGTGACAATGAAATAATATAATTGATTTCAAATCTGTATTCTCACCGCATTCATTTTTACCGAACGATTGTGATTTTTGAGTGGTAGAAATGGCAATCCAGAAAGCTAGTTCCTTGTATATTCCCTAGGATTACTATAAAGTAATACGAAATTGTCGTAAACGTAATAAATTTTTAGTACATGAGATGAAACGCGAAAATATTTTATCAACCCAACCTCTAATGAAAGCGATTTGAAAAAGAAAGAAAAATACCAATGGAGAAATCGTGAATTGGTTAAATATATGCTGGATCGTATTTACGAGGGATGCTCCATACAAAATGTTCTACAAAACTTTGATAGAACAAGATGCTGAATTTAAAATTATCGATTTGTCACCACAACGAGGAAGACCTTGTAATTTCAGAAATATAAAATTGTATTTTATATATGAAAAAAGATCTATTACATCTGAAAAATACAAGGACATGATATGTTTATTACAACACATATCTTCCGTTCACCAAAAATATTTTAAAATGTTAAATCCAGAAAAAAATTAAATTTAATTATACCTTCGTATAAACTAAAAATGTATAATTTTATTGAAATTCTTAATAAAACTGAATTGTTTTTATTATGTTGTATTTTCTACTAGAATATTCTTTGTTTTCTTTCACTTTTTATCAAATGAATAAATATATATAAAAATTTGAATAGTATTTTGTTTTTATTATTAAAGTATAATGCAATTGAAATATTTCCCAATTAAATGAACGATTATAGTAATTTATTAAAAAATGGAGCAGATCCATTTAGTTATAATGCAACTCTTACTTTTTTTAGTCAGCACTGTAAACACTATAGGATTATAAGCTTGCATTATCTGGTACCACAAAATACAATATATAATATATATAATACTTACCAATATTTTTAAATTTATTGAAATGTAAACCTTTAAATATCTCGCAATAAAGAAAAATGGATTTGCCTCATTTTTAAAATAAACGTCTCATATATAATAAAATGTCTAAAAATTTGCATTTTTGAACGTAACAAAATAGTGAACTATTGAACTGGAATTGAAGCTCTAATGGGAAAAATAATTAAAATTTTTGAGTATTTTTTCATATTTTTGAAATCTTTATTATATTGTACCTATAAACAAAAAAAGCAGAAAACAAATCGGATATATATTATTTAGATTGAAAAGGGCAGCATATTCGGAAGTTAAATTAATATATATATCTCGAAATAAAAATTAAAATCCAAAACAGGACCCAGAATCACTTTGCATTTTTGTCCTTGAATTCAGCCATCATGTCCCTTTTTTACAAATGATTTTTTCCCCTTAACTTTTATCCTTGAAAGAGCGGGCGAACCTGCATGAAACCTAATATTCGTCAGTACAGTTACAAAGTGGTTGCTGCAAGAGACCACTTAACGAAATCTAACTTGACATGTCCTGTCCACCTTCCACCTGAGTAAACGTGACGGAAGTTAGTGGACTGGAGATGGAGGTCCTTCTCATCGACTTTTGTCCTCCCGTGAAGTCAGAAGTGGTAAAAGGCGTGCATGTTGACACAAGGTTCTCTCCAAATCGACCTATAAATAGTTTCTTGGGAGGTCTCGGGTCCGAGTGCTTACCAAGACGACACTGTGTTTACTTCTCGCGTCAGAGCGGGGTAGAATGACATCCAAAGTTTACATACGCCATCAGCGATGGCTGACACCTGGTCTTTTAGAGCGTTATTCTTGGGAAATTACATTGACTTTTATGACTACATTGGCGATAATATTGTGTTTTCGTGTTGAGTTCCACAGAAGTATAATTTGTTAAATGTAACATGGGGGATGCTCTAAGTTTCATATTTGGAGTCGAGATTTCAGATAATAATCGTTTATTTTTGTTTGATAATGTCAGATGCATTATAAAATTGCTGTTGCCGAAACTATTTTATTTATTTATTATTATCCTGCAAATATTTTAAAAATTGAATTTCAATTTCTTTATTGTGATAAAAAAAATTTATCTGAAGTTATGAATTACTATTTTTCATCCATAATTTTATAATTCTCCGTTCACATTTACTTGGAATACAACAACGAATCTGTATCTGTCAATCACTTAGTCGAATCTAACATGCGATCTACCAAACTGTGATAACATTACAATGGAAAGAAATACTGCTTTTAATTGCACTTTTTTAATTGAATAGCTTTTCATTGCAAACTTACAATTAAAAAAAATCACTTAAGTTGATTTCTTAGATTCTTAAAAATATGAAATACTAGAATACCGTTCGGTAACTTGGGTGTAATTTGTGCTATGTTTCCGACAGTTTCGTTAAAGAATATATAGGCATGTTTTTAATAGTAATTTATTAAATATTTTTTATTACAAATGAATAACTCACGGTTAATTTTATGCTAAATTCTCAATCACGTTTAATAAAAATTTGAAGCAGCAGTTCTCAAAATAGGTTCATTTTATAAACTATCCATCTCTACTTCCTTTTATAGGTTGTTTATGTAGTAAATATCGAATTAACGAACCTTACGATGTAGGTAACATTCTCGAAGTTTTAGAAAACAACTACTCATTAAAAAAATGAATGCTTTTATTTCCTACATTTTAATTACTTAATCACTCCTATTAGTTCAAGAAAATAATATTTTTCTTCATATTAAATATGGCAGCTCTTATTCAAATATAATGTAATATATTAAAAAAATTACATAGACAATAACTTTTATACTTTGTTTATTGTCTATTTCGGAAATGGAATTCTACTAAATACTTTTTAAATCCATATCCACTGTTATTAACGAGGGTGTTCTCCTAATATACTTCCCCCTTTTAATGATAAGGATATTAAAAGGTTAAGGAAAATCTTCGCACAATAAATAAATCACAGAAGGGAAGAAGCCACGAAATCTCGAATGTCCGACTAAGTTCGCAAGTGGAAGTGTTGATTTCACCTTTACTTATTTTAGTGTGTACTGCCTCACTATGGTGCGTTTTGTGTTTCATAGTGTAATGAAAATCAAATATGCATTTTGCCGCCTTATTTTCAATCAATCGGAAATTCCACCCAAAATTCCACCCAAATTTATAGTTTTGGTTACAACATATCGTAAAATAATCGTACATCTAATTTCATTTATCTAAGTACAATGATTTTAATTGCACACATTGATGTACATACGACTATAGAATTAGATAGACGGTTAACTCGTCACCAGATTCGATCTAAAATTTGATACAGATTTACAAAATTGGTGAAAAGACCACTTACTAAATTTCATCTGTTTTAATTCTACACATTTTTAATTATATTACATCCGTGTTTCTGAATTTATCGTGTTCACAGACAAATAAACATATATACAGAAATATGTCTTTCGGATTCATAGAGATCAGCATCAAAACTTTCAAAACTCATCAAAATCTCGAGACCGATTTTTTTCTCTCCATTTACAATATTTTCTCTTTGTATATTTCGTGTATGAGAAAGCAAGAAGCAATCGGGAAAAGAGGGCACTGAAAAATCATCCTCCCGCAACACTTATTTTAATCGGGTGTGGGTTAAATTGTCTAAAAATCATTCCCCTTCTTTTGCACCCCCTTAATCTCCAACCCTACTTTAGTCCTTATCACCGATGGTAAATCCTATATCGTCGGCACCATTGAAGCTCCACGGGGGTGGGGGACGTATATTTCCAGAGTTCTACCAAGACGACTAGGGGAGTAAAGAGAGAGCAGATATAGATAGTGCGAGAAGATTTTAATTCCATGGAAGCACGCACATGGCCCTGTGGTACAAACGAGACAGCCCTCCGACAGATTGCCTAATCGGCTTTTTAAAATAATGTGTACTTCCACTTTTTGTCGGTACTTCTTTAAACTCTAACCCACCGCTGTTGATGCAAGTGCCGTCTATGTAACAAGACATCTCTCTCACCGACCTTGTTCACGCAGCTTAAAGTCGGCTTATTGTCTTATTATTATTTATTTATGGGATAGCAATGCATTTCGTTGCAAATAGGATTGCCTGAAGGCATAATCCATTTCTATCTTTATGACTCTTATTTATTATAAAATCTTGAGATAAAGTTTAAAAAAAATGGATTATTTTAAACGAGTGTTTATGTGTTATCGGCTTTCTCCTTATAGCGTCTTTTGTTTCTTAAAGCAGTATTTTTTTAAAGATACATGAATAATTTTATTAAAAAGTCTTTTTTACTATTTCATGTAATTATTTTTCAATTTCTAGCAAGCTTTTACTTTAAAATCCTACATTTGACTATTTTTAACATTAGAAAACAATTTAATCATCCGTATTTTTCTGGAGAGAAAAGAGAAACAGTCAGCATTTTATTTTTATTTGACATAATTTCATAACTGTAATTTTATTTTACCACTAGATATATATTTTATGAAATAGTACCAAATACAGAATATAGCAAAGAATATTTAACTGTATCCTATATAGTTTCATTCTTTAAATATTTAAAAAAAACACCTCTTTAAATAGTTTTCGGGAATTTAGAAAAGAGATATGAGTAACTGTTTTGCATGATACTTAACACTTTGACTGCAGTGTTACTTATATTCGAGTGGTAACAAAAAATTTCATTTAGCATAGAATTTGATTAGATATTGGCCTCAGTTTATATTATCCTTTCTTTATCATGTTGTTCACCAAGTGAATCGTCTGTGATTCACATTTATTATCTAATTATTCTCTTCTCTACTACAAAACAGAGATAACAAAGGCATAAGGATCTAATTAGATAAAGGTTCGAATCACTGATATGAATCATGGCAGTGAATATGTTAAGATTTAACAATATTGTACATCTACAAAAACAAAATACTTTTTTTCTGATTGAATTACATTCATATTGTTGTTCAATTATAAGAATAATTATTCATCTTTTTTTATGATTATGTGGAACTTATTTACAAAAGAAAAATATTTTGAAGTGGAGCAATTGGTTTAAATTTTAGATTGATCATGGCAATATATTGTTCTTTATTACTGCTTACTTCAAAGGGGAATTGTATATAGAACTTTGAAATAAATTCACTGCTATATATTAATAGCAATACAATATTTTTTTTATATAAAATGTATCAGTTCAAAGTATTTAATACTTCTTTGAGTATTATTCTTTGCATTTTTGTTTCTTAAATTCTATTCTTATATTTTTGCATCAGTCTAATTAGAAAGTTCAGATATATCAGTTGAATATATCTTGATGAACTGTAATTTTCATTCCTCATGTTGGGTGTATTTCTTAAGCCAGATCCATAGTTACAAAAGCATGTCATAGTGTTAAAAGTTCAACATAGATTATAAGATCAATTATTCTTTGAATATTGGTAATGCCGCTGTAAACATCCATTAAGGAAGAAATACATTATTAGAAAATTGCAAAATAAACTTTTAATATCTAATTTAGTGATATTAAATTTCGTTTCGAAGTAATATTAGGGTTTTGGGGGAAAAAATTCATAATTTTAAATTGGTCAGATAACAAAGACGACATCTACTTCGGCCGGCTACTCCTGCCGTAGCTTCCGGGCCATATCAGCTTGAAGACATTTAACCCTGACAGATTTAATGAGTGTCATTCCTATTTACACAATGGTTCTTTGTAGAGTTGGTTTTCGAGCCTGAAACTCACCAATACAGCAGCCGAGATCTTACCACCAAGCCATCGCGCCTTTTTAAGTTTTAAAAATAATTTAGACCGCGTTACACAAAGAAATAAGGGAGAATCGCTAATTCGAAATTCGATTTCATCCTTCCTATCCATAAATGAATCTTGTTCACGTCAGATCCGGTGAGAGCAAGTGTCCTTTACTAAATCGATTGGAAATAATTATGAATTCATTAATGCGAAGGTGATTAACATTTGAACTGGGGGTAGACATTCATCTGACTATTGTTCAGTATTATGAGATTTTTCTCAAAATAACCCTAGGGTAGTTTCATAACAGATCATTAATCAAACTAGTTAAACTCACTATGAAATTGAAATAGTTTCTTTTCAGCAGTTCATTTGCAATCGCATGAGAGTATGATGAAAATATTAAAAGAAATAAATGAGCATTTAAATAGTTTGAAATTGTCATTAACTATTATTTGAAGGAAAAATGTCTCAAATTATCTAGGGTAAATATGAACTTGATAGTTTGTCTCGAAATGAAAAATTCTCCAGATTTATTCCAAGTTTGAGTTAAATATCTTGAACTATTCCGAATTTTACTTATAACTTGAATAGGTGAACATAAAAACGTGAAAAAGTAATTTTTTAAAGAATTAATTATAAATAAAAGCAAAGTGAAAATGAACTGTCCTATCCATCTTTTGATACATATTAAGAAAACATTTAAGCTTTGTATACAGAGTGTTTTGAAAGATAGTTTTCAAGCTTTAAAGTATTTCGAAACATTCAGAAGCATCAACCCTTTTATCGTTGAGCTCATTCGTCTTAAAGACGTTGAATCATAGTTTCTCAAATTTACAAAATGAAATTAATCAAAGATAATAAATTGTTTAAAAAATTTCACATGATCCAAAAGCTTAATAGAATCGGTTGAATATAATTAGCACATTCTTGAAATGTAAGGTATTTACAATGCTTTGTATCTTCTGGCAATAAAATCACAAATTATCCATCAATTTTTTTTTATTTAAGATTTTACATTTCGTGGATTACCATTTATGTCTTTATATTTAATTTTTTATATGCTGTCAGGGGGTCTTCCTTTAGCCAACACTCATGGCTGCATCTCGATGGGGTTGGTTAATCAAATACTAAAAATAGGCAATTAATTGACTAAAAACCCAACAATTTTGTGTATCCCCAAAGTTTGATATATATTTTTTTATTTTTTACGAAATTTTCTGGATAAATTATTTTCTTCCTTTTATTTTATTTTTAAAGGTTGTGCACTCGAACTGCAAATAAATATCGCTTAAGGTTCAGAATTTTTGAAATTTATTCTTGGGATTTTTTTAATTGGTTGACTGATTTAGTGCTGAGTAGTAAATCTAATAAATTTTATATTAGAATTCTACGATTGTTTTAATAAAGATTTGCTATTTTTTATAGTTCTGTTTAAAATTGCTTTTAAATTTAAATTCACATTTCATATATTCTAGATACTGTAATCAGTTATCTTGTCCAGTTATTTTTTTTTTATTCACGGGATAATATAATCCACAATTAAATGATTTTCTCATTTTAGTTTTTCATAATATTTATTAATTGTATAGATGGGAAAAGACAATCAATAAAAGATTTTTGTTTTAGAAATTGCGAAAGAGGAGAAATCGCCTTTCCTTGAAACTTGTGTTGTACCATTTATTTGTAAAGAGACTCGGATTGAAGTTCGGAAAATTTGGTCCCTTTATTCTTATCATAAATGATTATTTATAAATATGATCGATATATTGCTGGAAATCAACCACTAATGGCAAACATTTAATAACTTAATGAAGTCGAAACAAGTTCTTTACACTCCTACGGCTCCCTTTTATCTCTTACCCCTCCCCTTAAAAGAAAAGAAAAAGAAGAGTAAAAAAGAAACTAGTTTGATTAATTTTAAATCAAAGCAACACATGATGAAATCATCATCGTTAGAAATAAATGAATATTTAAATGGTGCCATGGTATGTAATTAAGAACATTACATGATATGTAATGTAATTTATGAGAAAGGTGACAGTACCATAACCATTTTTCTGTCGCAATAAACCGCTTCTACAGCTGACTCTCAAGAAAATGTGGTTAAAAGTTACTCTCCCCCTAAATAAATACATTAATTAATCTCAAATTCGGAGGACACATGATAGAACCATGACCAGCTAAAATATATGAGCATTTAAGTGTTGTGGTGTTATGTAATTTTTTGATATCATAAGCATTTGAAGTTCTTTAATCATATATTTTTTGTCGCAGTAGATTGCCTTAATAGGAAATATTTTAAAGGGCGGAGAAATCACCATGAAAAGTAAATGAACATTTAAGTAGTGCCGTGGTATGTAATTAAGTACATTTATGAGAAAGGTGACAGTATTATAACCATGTTTCAGTCACTATGAACCGCTTCTAAAGCTGATTCTCAAGAAATTGTGGTTCAAAGTTTTATGCTCCCCCCAAATTAATCTCAAGTTTGAAGGACACATGATGGAACCATGACCAGCTGAAATATATAAGTATTTAAGTGTTGCAATGTTATGTAATTTTGTAGTGCCATAAGCATTTGAAGTTCTTCACTCATATCATTTCTGTCGCAGTAGATTGCTTCTACAGGAAAGCTTTTAGAGGGCGGAGAGAGAAGAGAACGAGTTGACTGGGGAATCCAGATTCAATACGTCTGCGATTTCACGATAATTCATTAATCAAACAGATAAGCGCAATGGTTGACTTCTCAATCATCGGCGCGGAGAGCCGATATATGCTCGCCTTGCTTCTCGCTACCGTGGTGTGGTCACGCGTAAAGCTTAACAGTCTCTCCACTGGTCATAAAGCTCACGCGAAAAAAGGCTTCTTCTAACGTAACGGATGTGAGCTTTTTTTTTAATGTTTTTTTACCCCTTGTTTCTCTTAATGCGCTCCTCCCCGCTTCTTTATGCAGCAATAGAGCATGTAATACGACTTACTCCTTGTCATATGCGAAGGGGAGGAGCAAACAGCTTATTCGAAAAAAGAAAACTACTTTGTGTCCTCTACGCCTGAAGGCATGTTTTAAATGCTGCCATATATCACCAGTGTTTCTTCCTCCCAACGCAGAGTGAAAGTATGCAGGTATGACTGGGGAATAACAGACGAGCTGTTTTCACGAAGGGACTTCTGTAGCCATGGTGATCAGCGTGCACGGAAGGTGTTTGTTTGCTGGGACATTTATTTCTTTTTATTCATTTATTTTTTTATTTTTCGTTGTCCGCATCTTTTACTCTATATATGCGTTTGTAGGGTTCTCTTCACTGTTTAAGATTAGTTAAATGAGGTCGGACTTATGTAGCTTGATTGTTTTGCATTTTCATGCCGGATAAACCTGATGTATACTGGTTACTTCTTCTCTATAACTTTTTGATGTAGAAATCTCAACTTGTCTGGGAAATTTGAATAATATATATATATATATATATATATATATATATATATAGTTGCGTGCCAATCGTTTTTTTATTCATAATGTTATAAATACCGAGTAGAACAATCTTTTCCTCTGCATTTAGATATGCCATTTCTAGAGCCATGGGAAGTATGCTTCCTACCTAATTCATCAATCTTTGTATGAAGTTATGTAGGTTTTTATAAGTACTGACAAATTTTTCAATAACACAAAGTTAGATGCTTCAATTCCTTATCTCAAACAAAATGATGTATCTTGATTTGTTATTTAATTTGCTAAATTAATTAATTAATCAAAAGAAATTTATCTAATAAATTAAATGAGTCACTTTTCTTAAGCCAATCTCAATTCTAAAAATATTTTAATATACCATGACTAGAAAAAAAATGTCCTTTTAAAGGTTAAGTCAGTTGCTGAGAAATTATTCTCTACTCGAAGATAGGGTGTATTTACTGTTGTTCTAAACCTTTAAGATTTTTTTTCTCCTGTCGAGGTTGTACTATCGAAATATAAATTATTTTATTCTCTTCATCTACTCTCAGTGATTGAAGATGAGAATAAATAATTTCAAAGGATCACATGCCTTGACTTCCATTGACTTGAAAATAATTTGAAGCATTTTCCTGTCTGTCAGACACAGCAATTTTAAAGAACACCTTGAAATTTTATTTTCTTATAATGTGAAGGTTTATGAGCTCGTTTTACTCTTAAGTTGTTCGTAGAGAAATGTGTACAATAAAGGTTTTTCATCTTGCATTATTTGTCAGAAGATTCGGTAGTATTTATTATACTTATTTCTTTCTCAGATTTCAAATATTCTGTGAATTAAATTCATGTATTCTATATTAAGCTTCAAAACGAATTTGTAGTTAGTTTGTATTCTGCCTGAGAATTTTTTTTCGTAGACTTTCATAAAACTTTTTGAATAAAATAAGAACAGCATATGAAAATATTTAGTTTTGCTTTCGTATTTTTTAAAAATTTTGATAAATGCATGATATGAAATTGATAATACATTTTCATTTATGTAAAATATAACAAATACATTGATTACTAAATCCCAGTAATTTTTCTGCTTCTTCTTCGATGATGGAATGCGTTGTAGGTACTTTGTTGTTTGCTTCAGTATTAACAATTTATATTTTATTCTTAATATATTTAACTATCGGTGAAGGAATTTACAAATTATGAAATAAAGAATTATTTCATAGAATCAAAAAGTAATTAGAATGCTACAATAGTTTGAACAATAGTTTATCGCTGTATCTCGTATTCTCATATAGTTCAGTAGTGTGATGATTTTCAGAAGCAACTAACTGTGGCATTTCAGCATGCTAGTGCTCTAACGATACAAACGTCATTGAAGAAATGCACATCTCTCTCTCTTTCCCACTCCAACAAGTCTGGTTAGTACTAGACCGGATTAAATTCGACGTTTATCTGCAGCCCCTGGAGAATTAATTTACCATGTGGTGTCTATATCGCGGCTTGGGCACAGCAGCAGGATAAATATACTGCGCCCCATCGCTTTTCATTCCCTGGAGCCGTAACTATAGACTTGTTGGTTGGATTTCTCGCCGTGCACTCAAACAAAGTGTAATTGATGAGCTAATAACTTTCGCGGCATCAAGTGTGGCCGAGTCATTTGTCAATCTGCACTCCCCCGTGGTCAGCGTCGCCCAATGGTCAAATTCACCTGCTCAGCCATCCGTCCCGGTATAAATATTTCGAAATTTGCATTAATCGTCTTCTCATTTATTCATCGCTTGGATTCCTCGGTTAATTTTCATAATGCATTTACTCTGTCCAGCTCTTTTGCTGGACCACCCAGAGGGACGCTGGGTCTGCTGGCCCTGACAGTCTCCTCCCTCGTGGTCCAGCCCTCAGAAATCCCTCGACGACCGTCCGTTATCTCGTAAAAGTAATGAACTTTGCAGTGGCTGGAATTGGTGGAGGTTAAATGATGTCTTTTTTTTTTTTTTTCCCTAGCCCGTCGATTTCTAACTAGGAAGCAAAAAATGGGGGCGTATTTTTAGATGGGGTGTTGGAATTTAATTATTCAGCTATTTCGATGGTCGTATTAGTGAAGAAAATTTATGGCCGCCCGTTTTTACGCGGACCTCACAAATGGAGCGTAATGAGAGGGTTGAAAATAAGGAGTAAAGCATTTCTGTTTAATTGCGATTAAAATCTTCTCGTACGCTTTTCATAGTTTCAAGATGGCTTTTCATACGCGGATGTGCTGGCTGGTTAAATATATTTTATATATGTAATGTGCCTGATGTTTAAATTAAATATGCCAAGTGATTCATTTGATTTTACTGATTAATGAGATGACCCACAAAATTCCAACTCAGATTTCCTTTGTGACAGTATATTTGCTAGTAATTCATAAATTCTATTTATATTTTAGTTTTTAGATTTATAATGCTATTTTTTTTTGTTGGACTTCGATAGTCTCTATTATACAGGCTGAATGTTTCAACTACTGATGCCTACTATTTAATGCACTATTACTGTATGAACTTTTTTATTGCATAAAAGTTCATGATATTCCTAAACAAAGCAACATCACATATATCAAATATCTTTATTTTTTTCGCAGAATCAACGAGTGAATTTATATAAATTTAATTGAATTACTGTAGATAAATATTGCTAATCACCTGAAGAAATTTGTTTCTTTATAATATGTTTGTTTTGAAATTTTAAATTTATATATTGTTGATTTGATTGAAGATCATTGCTAAAAATTTCTAATGTAATAATATTTATAAAATATAGTAAGTTTCGGTTTTATTGTTGAAAAGAAAATTCAGTTAAATATCGTTAAAAATAATTTTTTATAACAGTTTCTTGTATACAATTTGGTAAATATTTGTTTTTACTTGTGTATAAATTTTCAAAGCCTTAACACGTCGGACATTTTTAAGAAAGTATAAATAGATTAAAAAATATGACTAGTAATTTCAGTCTTTCATTTTTTTTTCCTTCTCTATTGGTAGTAAATGATACTCTTGGATGAGAAGCTTAAAACTAAGTATGAATTTCAAGAAAGCATCTTTTCTAATGCAATCTCTCTCTCTCTCTCTCTCTTTTTTTTTTTTTTTTTTTTGTATAAGTCAAGAAAAATAGTATCTGATGATTATTTTCTAAATGGTAACCCATTTACTCATTAATCGCTGAGGTCTTAAAAATACCTCAGCGATGACTTCAGTTTTGTCACGATTTTGCGGTATTCCTTGCAACAAAATAAAGAACGAAGTGCAATAGCGTAAAAAGAAACGATCATCCACTTTGTCAGTGATTTTCTCTTTCCGCCTTTTCCTTCTGTACCTATACCGCCTCCCTTAAAAAGAGCTATTAAGTATTAATTACCCTATTCGTAGCACTGAAGAAGCCGGTGAAGAGAAGAAATAAAAATGGCCAATCTAGGGACGAGAGACGTAATAGTCCATCATGAACCACTAATCCGATGTACATAATGACACCTAACGGGTGACGATCGCGACGAACGTGGAGACAGACAGACGGACAAGCATACAAAAACTCAGATCCGGGTCTCCGATTGTATGTGCGCCTATGTATACAATAATCATAAAGGGGGGAGGGAAGGGAAAATAACTACCATCTTACTTCCAAAGTAAGTGGCGGCTTCAAGTGCTCCTTCTGTCCGCTGTGACCCTCAATTAACTTGCGAGCTCGACTCCATTTACCTGATATTAAGTCGCGACCCCCACCACTTTTCCTAACCGCCGATGGTTGGAAAAGCGTAGCTTTTTTGCCCGAATGGGATCCTCGTATAGATTTTAGAAATTACCTTCGGGCTCTCCGCACACGATATAAAAAGAAAGCAATAATGATAATAATGAAGGATGGAGACGAAGTAAGAAAAGGGAAATTGACAAAGAAAATAACAAGAAAAAGAAATTGATGGTGACTATTTCAATTTGGACCCGATTCTCCGTCACCCTAAGAACATGGTATAGCCTTGGGCTGAAAAGTTGACTGTAATCTCGGCTGTTGATCTAACTTAATCCAACACACGCACGTGAGTAAGTGAGGAAGGCTAAAAAAAGGACAGGCTTTGGCTCTAATTTAACTTGGCGAATGGCTAAGACACTGTAATTATGGTTGTGAACACAGTACCACGGCTACTGTGTAAGTGTGGTACAGAGGGTAAGTTTTATCTGCCCTCTTGTCTTGTTGCATGAGGGTTTACATTTGCTTTTCTGACAATTTGATGTCCAAACAATATATATATATATTTTCCAAGCCGAATTAAAGTAATTTGCATGTCTTTTGAATTTAATTTTAGTTGCACACGTGATTAATGTTTGAATTACATGATGAAGTCTAATGTTAAATTCCCTGCGTTGGCAAATTGCGTATTTTGTATTGAAGTGAAGCTACACTTTCCCAAATTTTCTTTAAGCTAAGAAGCGGACATTTTGTGTATAGTTCATTTTTTAAAAAATGAAATTTATTTTTGTCAGAGGTAAAATTGAAATGCTTTGTTTTATTTTAGAAACTTTACTCTTTTCTTGTGATGAAGGAATAAAGTTTATAAAATATTTGAAACGCAGAAGTTATTGACAGATTCCTGATTTTCTGTATAATTACAAACTGAAAAAACCTTTTAAGTTGTAAGAGAAATTCCCGAATATTTGAACTTAATTAATTTATTTTTATTTATCATTTTATCTACCTTTCATACTCCCAATAGTTAGGATTGTGAGAAAAAAAAATGCTTCATACATAGATAGCGTAAAAACAAATTAAAAATTTAAGAGACCCTGAGTTTCACTAACTTATTATAGAGTTTTTCTTCATCATCTTGTTTGTAGTTAACTCAAGGCATCGCAGATCGAGAATAGTCATTTAAAAAAATACATTAACATTAGCTATTGGGATTTTTTTTTAAGTTGAGAAAGTTAGAAAGCGAGAATTCTCGTCTTGCAATAAGTACAACCATTGAAATACTTCATCGGATGATAAACATTTTTCGCCAAATGTACAAAACGACAACATCAAAAACAACTTCATTCAGAAAATAAATGATTGCATATATCCTCCTTAGCATCGGCCTGTGAAAATGAAATTGGAGTGAACCGATTAAACGAGTTATTTTATAAACCAAATGAAATCGAAATGTAAACAATTCTTTCTACTTACCAAGCATTTCAGCACGTGTTCAGCAATTCAACAGAAAAAGTTTCTATCTTTTCTTTTTCTCACAGAAACGCGCAAAAGACTGTTTGTTTCTTTTTTAAGATTTTGTTGAATTGCTGTTTTCTTTAGCACGAGCGTAATATATCATTCATTTTCCTGACAACCTTTCTGCAAGTGCGTGCGTGAAAAGACATGGAACTGAATTAAACTTAACTTGCTTATGAGTAAGTTTTAATGCCACTGGTCACTATCTTATGTGACAAAGTGCGCAGGACTTGGTATACAAAGTCCAGACCACTTTAAAAGCACGTTGCTATTACCTATCTCATAGAAGATAAATGAAATCAAGTGAAATATCTTTTGTAATTAATAGTTTTTGAATCTCCAGTTTTGTCATTTGGAATATCTTTGTGGGATGATGAGCATACAAAGTTTTGGACTTCCATTTTTTAATGATTTTCTTTTGTTATTGTGGTTAGAATTTGTTTGATTTTTTTAAATGCTGAATTTCTTGTCTTAACTGTTTGATAAACAGCACTTTGATATTTTTTATCTTTTTTTACATAACAATGGAAAGGAATAGGGTAAGTTTGGTACCCCTTTGTAATATGCATTTTGCTGCATTATCATTTTTAAATGTTATCAGAAGGATGTGAAGTAAATGCTTAGCTAAATAATTAAGTGATGCAGTAGAAAAAAAGTAACGAATTATCATAATAAAATTATTGCATGGAGACTTTTTCAACTTTTTTATACTCATTTTTTAATAGTACTCAAATAAATATTTATTTTTTTGCAAAATTGTTGTGCTTGTTATTTATGCAGTTTTTTCAGTTATTTTGCTAAATTCAATATTTATCTAGATTTCTAAAAATATATACACTTTGAAGATTAAAAAAAAAAGCATTCGTTACCAAATTTTTCTTTGAAAGTATGCAGTATTCCATTCTTTGTTATCAGTTAGAAATACTTTATTAACTTTTTTTCGATAAAGTCCAATTTTTATTTATAATGATATTTGATGCAACTGATGACAATATACTAAAACTATCAATTTTTTAATTAAATTTTTGGTGAATATTTCTTTGATAAAAATTGAGTCTTCTTATAGTATTTGTCAAATGTTTTAGTTAAAATTTATAAACTTATGAATCTAATACCAAATATGTTATATAAAATTTAGCATACATATATAATATGCTATATTATAAAATTAATTTAGTCAAATTTTTAATTTATTAACGTTTTTTTAAGTTGTAGTTAAACACGTCATTACCTTCAAAATAAATTCTTACTTATTTGAATTAAAAATTCATAAGCAGATTTCTTCTTTCTTGTGAAGGGGAAATGTAGAAATACATTTTTCCTAATTTTAGTCTCTGGTTTTCTAATAATGATTTCAATTTTAGGTTATAATGATTAGGTATTTTTATCAGAAAAATTAGCAAGGCATTATCTTTAGTTTACTCTAAAATAAAGTGTGAAATATATGTTTTTTCATGTTCTTTTAGTACGTTCTTAAGGATTATTATTTTTATTTTACTCGTGGTTATATGCATTAACAATTTTTCAAACATGAATCCAGTGCAGGAGTTTTGCTATTATCAAAAACCTGTCACTTTGACGACTATGTAAATGGTTGCAGCTGATGAGTTAAGTTGCCGCTATCACTTTTTCTTTTCTTTTTTTTTTCTTTTCTTTTTTCCGCAAGCATAGGAGATTGGTGACTCGAATCACCCAAATCCCACTTTTCAGCTGAATGATGTCACGCTTGTGTCCCAGAGCCAGGTCCAGTGTCCGATAACTTTTCATCGCTCCCGGTTCAAGGCCATGGGAATCAATGCGATAGAGTGTATCAAAAGTCCTCAACGTCTCTCATCCACATTGAAACATATCGAGAGAAAAAAAAATGAATTTTTCACGGGGTCGTCAGCGAATTTTTCGGTCGCTGACAAGTGGCTTTGGTGATGTCAACATGCTAGGTCAGCGCAGCATAAATGGAAAATAATTTAGTCTTAATTTTTTAATCACAACTTTTGGCTTTCGCAAGAATGCTTGAGAGCATTTAGAACTTGTTTCTATGGGCTATTATCTCGACAGAGGACTGATTTGGTTCCGACGTCGCGATCGTTAGGGCCGATCATACTGCTGAACGATCTTGACGCATTTTACTTTCTGATGACGGATCGCAAAGGATCTTGCAATCAGCTAAAGGTAATGCTATCTGATTAAATTAAAATTTGAATGCTATTGATGATTTTTTTAGCAGTAAAGAAGTGTTGACCTAATCAAACAAACTTGTTTTTGCGTGTATTGAATTCTTTTGCATTTAGAAACACTTGACAAATAGTGATATTAAAAAAGATATGCCCTTAACATGCTTAAAAATACTTTGTTTTCCTTCTTAGAATAAAAATTGATTTGTGTATTTATTTCTTTAAAAAATAATATTCTTGTATTAAGGAAATAGTTACAATTGTGACTATTTAGAAAAATTACTACAGCTAATTCAACCTTTACAATTTAAACTGTTAAATTTATATTCCTTCAGATTCTCCATGTTTCTAAGTTAATAAAACATTATTTTTTTAAATTCATCTAATGTAAAATATAAATATAGAAGCGCATATATTATATCGTCTGCTAGTTTGTACCGAACAATTTACTTTCTCAACTATTGCTTTCACATTTCTGATGATATTGAATGTGCATTCGCTATTGAAGACGAAAATTTTTTTGCATTTTTATAAATCTAAGAAATTCTTGTATTTAATTAAAAATTTTCTCAACTAATACTTTTCTCTTATGATACTGATTGGACATTCGCTATTGAAGGCGAAATTATTTATATATTTATAAATTTGAGAAATTTTCTTATTTAATTAAAATAATGTGCAATAAAAATTATATATCGCAAAATAGATAATAATTTTGATGAGCCTCTGTTTAAAACATTTATTTGATAAACATTGATGGTTTATGAAAATTAAATTTATAGAAATGAATGGATTTTAATTAAAAAGAAAAAAAACAATAAATTGAATTTTTAATAAACAAGAATGAAAAAATGCTTCACAATCAAAATATGAAATGATCTCTAAGTTCTCTTTGTTTTCTAAATCTAAATAATTATAGAGTAGATGAAAAACATTTCCAAACCTGTCGAAGGGCCGGAATTTCAGGTGTGATGGGGAAGAGGGGGATTAGGTTTTAAACGAATGAAAAATTGATCGAAATTTCTTACGACTACAATGACTAAGTGCAGGCAATCACAAATATTATATCCTTGTCTCAGACTTATACATTTTTTGAACATAATACCTATTCTAAATCGTCCAACTTATTTATTTTTTATTTCATCTAATTACAAATCACTTACATGAAAAGACGGGACATGAAGTGATAATAACTGAACTTCAAATTATCTTTGTGTGTGTGTGTGTGTGTGATGCCAATTCTTCCAGGTTTTCGGCAAACTTAGCAAACGAAATTGCTCAGTAGGGGGGGGGGGGATTTACCCTCGGTTTGGGTCGTGTTAGCCAACGGCTGTGCGTGTTTCAATCATCACGTTCTTGCTGTTCGAAACGAGAACAAAGAGGACCTTGAAGTGGGAGGGGGGTAAAAAGCTATCCCCTCCCCTCCCTAGATCGTCTTCTTGTGTTCGGCTCAGTTTCCTCCAGGCCCAACAGGCCAGGTGATTCTTCTGACTGATTTGATAGTTCTGATCGTCCGAAAATTTCTTTATGTTTTATTGTTTTTGTTCAGACTTTTTAGGTTTTAATTTTGGGGTTATTTATGAAGAGAAATTCTCGTCTGCAGTGAATGGAGTTCCATCTTAATTGTCTTCGCTCTGAAACTTGCTACATTTGTTTAGTTCTTGAATGTGTTTTTAATTATTGTAAGTTCATGAGTGTGTTCTTAGGTTCCCTGGGGCATTATTTTGGGAAATATCATAAATCTGTTTTGTTTTTTATGTTAACATTCGATGGCTTATTACTCAAATCTTGCATGTTGACTTTATGTCCTGTACAAATATTGTATAACCGTGAATAATTCTCAAAAACAAGAATTTGAAATGTTACATCATATTAAATAGTAACTTTTAAATAATATATTTCATTTTTTTAAGAACTGTCTTCTTTGCCTTTTGCAGATGTTTGTGGGGTTTTCTAAATAATTATAGCGAACGGCATTATTATTTTTCTCTTTAATTTTGCTTGCATTAGAACAATTTGTCGAAATTCAGAAATTCTGGAACACAAATCATTTATGTATACATTCATCTAAATTCAATTTTCAATTTATTAATGTAGCGAATAATCGAATAGAATCGGATAATTAATCGATTCGAATAATTAATAATCGAATAATATTAATTTCGATAGTTAATATTATTTCGATATATAATAATTATAATTTTGATATATCAATCCTTTAATTAAATGTTTTGAAGTCGCTATTTTCTAACAAAAGTTGGGTGATTTTAGAATTTTACTTTTTGTTTTGTGCCATCTTTTAAAAATTATATTCATCCAGAAACAACATCCAAAGCTTTTTTCTTCAGATAGCAGCTGAAAGTTTTCAGACAATACGGCTTCATATGTCAGTGACTTTTCATCACTCAAGACATGTCAGTGCCTTTTGAGTAATTTTCTAAAAACTGATCAAGTTACAGCATATATGGAATGATACTGAGATATTTATAATTTGAAGTTTTCAGTTGTTTTGAAACTTATAATTTTTTTTGTACTTTATATCGAATATTTATTAAGAGTAACAGTATGAAAAAAAAGTCAAAAGAGCGAAAATGAAAAGGATTAAATTTGCTGTTTCTCCGATAAGAACGAGATAATTTTTGGGACGTGCTGTTTATACTTCTATCTTATTGAAAAAATTTCAACTTAATATTTTTTTTTTAAATGTGTGCATTGAATTAGACCAGCCTTATACAGCATGCTTAACTTGAGCGCGATTTAAGTTTGGAGTGTCTTATATAGTCCATTTGATCTTTTAATTTATTAATTTAACAATGCTCTGCATTTGGGGTCGGAATATACTTGATGGTTTGAAAATTTCTCAGGATAAATTCATTTCACATCATTTTTATTCCAAATATAATTTTATTTATTTTCATCAAGATATATATGTAAAATAAGGTTAAAAATACTTCGATATTTATTTTCGTGTAATTAAAAGTTAAAAAAAAATGCTTTCAGGGATGAAAATTTTGTAAGCGCTTTAAGAAATATAGTGACTTTCAGAGAAAAATTATTTCTTGTTTATGTTTTTTACAATCAGCAAAATATTGTCTAAGGTTTATTTTTAAAGTGCCCATTAATGAAATTTTTTATTTAAAATGAATTTATTTTTCTTAAACTTAAAAAAAAAACTAAATATGAAGGCAATGCTGTTCTTTTGGTTAGCAGCATATCTGAATCTTATTGAAAGCTATAAAACAAATTATAAAAACATTTCAAAACACATTATAAAAAAAGTTGCGTAATGAAAATATAAACTAGTTAATTTCATTAATTGTTAATTTTTTTTACAGTTTATATTTGTCTACAATGTGCAATACATTTTAACCATAATTTTTAAAAATTAGTTTAAACTATGCTTTTCTATTTTTTATAATCCGACTCAGTTAATTAAATTTTCAATAAAAATGTCATTAATAAAAAATGCATCTGCAATTCAAAAATCTGTGCATTATTAAATCGACAAAATCAATGTATTCTTCTAGGTGATCTTCCAACAATTTCTGTTTACCTATAATTCCAACTAAATACATTCCTTATGTTATTCATCTTCATTATCCAATCCCAATATTAGGCTGTTAAGTCATTGCAAACTTACACAACATTGTTGAAAATTACCGGAAAGCAATTCGAACGGTGTAAATTTTACTTTTTAAGCGAGCCCGTTCAGGGATGAGCACTGTGATTATCGAATTAGGCGTAGCGCAATATTATCTCTTACTGTTTTACAGATTATTGATTCTGATAATTGGCAGTAGAAACGATCCAGTTCCTTTAAAGACACAAAGAGAAAAGTCCTCGTTCGAAAACTAGTTTTTTAAAGCAGCAGATCCGCCCTCCTGGTAGGAAGAATCTTGTCACGGACACACCTCTTACTTTTCTCGGCGATTAACGGATCTGTTTCCTGCCAATATCCACAAGCTTTTTTTTTTTTTAAATCCCTGATTGGAATCGTGAAAGTATATCATTTGATTTCTATAAAACAATATAATTAATTTTGTGATGTGAATTTTTGGCGAAGAAATGCGCATTATTTTTCTCGCCTTCAAATTAGCTGGAAATTGGTTTTTCAAATAAAATATTCCGCAACAATTTCTTTTTTAAATCCGTTTCGAATTGTAAAAGTTTTGTGATATTATTATTAAAACAATTTTTTTTCATTATATACAATTTGAAAAGATGTTAACTTTATGAAATAGTGACGATATGCACATAAGTTATTTTTTGTTTAATTCTTTGTAGGTTCAATGCCCCAAAATTAGGCATCAATAAAGTATGCATAACATATTTACTACTATAAATGAAGAAATTTTGAAAGGCGAAATATGAATTTGTATTATATTTCAGATTGATTTATTGTATTATAAATAACATACGTTTTATCGCTAGCCAAGGAACATGTGCAATGAATTAATTCTTTGGAATGGAAGTGATGCCAAATAGAGATATTTGTATCTCAGTTGTATTTTTGTACAAGAAGTTCATTTGATGGTAGATCGAAGTATTCGATTTCTTAACCCCTTGTCATCTTATTGTCTTTCTCTTAAATCTCTGTATGATCTATTATACTTACCACTGTCAGATGAATCAATAAATCGAGTAATTTAATAGCCAGAAATTCGTCTTTGATTAAATACAGTACTGTGCAATTTTATTGGAACAAACACAAAAAGTTTCACCTTTGTTGTTTAACAAGCTTTAGTATAGGTTCACTTACATGCATGGTATAGCAATCTAGTAGCAAATATGTGTTCATGTAGCTTTAATGGGATCCTGCACATGCTTTAACATGGATTCCACTAATTTATAAAATACGTTTTTGATGTCATCAAAATGAAACCAAACTTTTATGATATTCTCTATCATATTTCTCTTAGTTTAACAGTTCATTTTACTCGCACGTTTCTTCACAATGCTCCAGAAATTTTTGATGATATTTACATCTGGGGAATTATCAGGCCAATCCAAAACTGTTAATACCTTTTCTTGAAAAAAAAAATTCTTTACCACCTTGGAATCATGGTTTGGAGTAAGATCTTGTTGAAAGACACCAACACCATCAGCAAACATTTGCATCAGAGGCACAATTTTTCTTCTAGTATTGAAATGCATTTTTTAAATTTCGTTATCTCTTCAACTGGTATTAAGCTACCAGATCTTGCAGTTGTAAAATGACCCAAAATATCTGCTTCTGAAGATGCTTAACTTTTTGATTAAGATGTTGTTCTCTGATGGGTTTTCCAGCACTTCGGCTGATAAATGTTGATTGAATCCCTTGCACACAAAAAATGTTTTGTCGCTGAATACAATCTTCTACCAGCCGTTTCCAGTTCAGGATTGATATTTTCTGGTCCAATACAAACGTTTTCTCTTGCTGGTGTTAACAACTTTTTTTAAACTGGTTTCCTACCTATCCCCAGCTTCAATACGCCTTCGTCATATTATTGATGAATCAATGCTCACACCAGTAGCTAATAATTTTCTCTGAAGATCTGCGAAGGTGCATTTTACTATTTTTTACAAGAAATTTGTCTGTCTGAAGTGTATTGCGTTTGCATCCACATTTACTCTTTCGTTTTGGAGAAACTGTCCTAAACTTAATTTGCAGATTAATAATCCTTGAAAGCTCAATTTTCCAACTCCAGCTGCTGCAGCAATATTCCTCATTGTCATCGAAGTGTGCTGACTGAGGATACCAATCCTAGTCCTATACATTAGAACTAGACAATTAACACAATCAACTTTCTGCAGCAACTGAAACACAACTGATGTTAAAATGTTCTACATGTGATGATCACATGGTCAACCAGTTAGATTAGTTAAGAACAACCCTTTTTTGTAAGAAAATGCAGTTGAAACTGTTCCGCAACAGAAAATTCCTGAGAAATGTAGAGATTTATAAAAAAAAAAAAAAAATGGTGTTTGTCCCAATTAATTTCCACAGTACTATGATTTTCTATGATTTACTAAATCCTAAATTCCTTAATTTTTGTATACGTTTGTGAAATATATTATTATAACTTAAAGAGAAACTTCATCATTATCATAATGAATTTTAATCATAAGTTCAATATTTTGCCGCAAATATTAAGTATACTCAAATTTATTATCCTTCAAATATTTTATACTAACTCCCCGGAAAGAAGATCCTCTACAGATGCACTCGTTAATTAATTAATTAATTAATATCAAAACTTTTAAACCTATTAAACAAATGGCATTTTTTTTCTTTGTTAACATACCAAGCATATCTTTTGAATCATTCAAGAAATCATTCCCAGGAAATTTAACACATTTGTTAGAAATAACAATTTCTCCGTAATATTTACCATATGATATAAAAATTCTGAAATTTCTCAAACGTTTCCATATTACAAAACTGAGAAACAGACTGATTTCTCTAATATGCTTGTCAACTTTAAAATTAGTGGGTTGAGGATTGGAGAAATTATTAGTTAGGGTTTAAACTGATGAATCTTAAATAATTAGCATAAAAATTAGAGAAAAACTTTTGAGTATATATTTTTCTTTATTTTGTGATCATTTAAAGGACAAAAAAAGAATTTTTTTCTAGTGCTTAGCTGACTTTGATAAGCACTCTATTGATAGATTTAAAGAGAAATTATGTTAATGAAAATCCAACATCGAAAATTTGCATATATTTAACATTAACTAATATGAAAATGATTAAATGTTTCAAATGTTTTCGTTAAATATTTTTATATCTTTCATCTGATATTACAATTCCTTAACTTTTAATTATACGTGCGCACAACTTTGCGGATATCATTTATTCCACAAAAGTAATATTCTTTCTTAAATACAAGAAAAAAATCACTTAAGGCTGTTTACATTCTACTATCTCTACTAATGCATTTTATAAATGAGTTTTAGAATCTTCTGCTAATTATGTTACTATTAAAATAACTTTCTGTCGAGACAAAAAAGAAAACCCATTCGTGCTCTGAAAGATAATAAGATCCCATAAAAAAAACTGAAGGACACTCATTTGGCGACATTGGTGTGTCATCTTGTCCTTCCTAATGGCTTATAGAACTGAAATATTGGAAATTATTTAATCACACTGGAGCCAATTATCCAACGATCAACTTTCTGGCCGACGATCATTCGCGAGATAATCTCTGTGAACATGCATAATTATCGCCGGACGTGGCTTCGATTTAATTACTGGACCGAGAGATTAATAAGGGAAGGTATTAGCATGGGTCGTACGCAACGGGAGAGCGACCACACCTTATGGTCGCCTGGAGAAAATGGAGAGTGTGGGTGATTTGGACACAAACGCGATCTGCATACTAATGATTGAGTCGCCCGGAATGTGATCCGGGTAGCCTATTAGAGTCAGGCGGGGTCCTGTCAGGACCAGACTGTCCCACGTAATGGAAGCCCTCCTGTGATTCGTTTTTAGTGCTGTTTGCCCTTCGTTTTATCATTGCATACTTAATGTCATAGTTACGAAGAATAAATAATGCACTGGACCGTGAGGGAGGGTACTTAGCATAAGTATGCCAATGGTTAGATTACGTGTTGACCAATACTATCACCCACAGGAGGAGCTCTTTTCATTATTAGAATATGCATGCATGCAGAACCATTGTGTTCATCATGGAATGCATATATTATTGTAGGACATTTTCGGGCTCTTTTGTAACATATTGAATGTTTAAAGAAAACATGATGGCTTTGGACTAGTTATTGAAGAATGATTTATAAATGTATAGATTCCAATGGGATGAACTTATTGGGAATGGGGGGGGGGGGAGAATGGGATGAACTCTTTATATTTAAATTGATTCTAAGTTCTGTCGTGGAAATCAAACGATACTTTCAGTAAATTCTCCGTTCTCCTTTTTAACCTTATTCATTGTTTTTATTTTTTAGATTGCAACACCTAATTCCTTTTTCAAAATCATTGCCCTTATTTTATTCCCTAAATTTTAAAATGTTATACTCTTTTCGTTATACATATACTCTCAGTGATTCATTATCTTTTATTTTTATTCTTTTGATTGTAAATCTATTTTAATCTGGGCAGATGACAAACAATATGCTTGGCGCAGTATGACTACGGATGGCTTTTGCGCCAAAAAACTAAACGAAACCAAACAGTAAATTCTCATAAAGAAATCAGGAATATTGTAATAGTTAATTACACAAATAAGAAGAAGCGACTTAAATTGAATTCAAGTTTTATGAAAATGGAAATTTCTGCTGTGTTTATTCTAGTTATAAGTACCAATTTTTATCATCAAAAAATCAAACTGTAAATTCTAGGTAAAAAGGTTTTTCAGATACTTTATCCAGTTCAATTGAGTGTTCTGATAGGTTTGAATTAAACGAAGGGTAAAAATCATGACCATTTATAAAGATTTGCATAAGAAATGTAAGTAAATTTTGAAATATATTTTCTCATAAAAGAAGAAAATATTTTTCAGGAATTTCTTTCAAGGAAATTGTATCTCATTGAGTGGAAGACAATAAACTTCATAAAAGTATCCTAACTTTATGAAGGAAACACGTAGAATTAATACTTACATTAAGGAGCATAATATTAAATGTATTTAAATTGCAGTAATTCCTACTTGATATTGAACCATAATTTATAATTTTAATCGTATTGCAGCTTATACATATATGTAGTGTTTTGACAAGAATTCGTAATTTAAGACTTCGAATACCATCAATTATTATTAAAATATGAAATATAAAAGCAATTTTTCTATTACATTTCAGATTTTTAACAGTTTTCATATACTATAAAAAGTTCTTTATTTTAACATTAATTTTTCAGTACGTTTGTAAAACTACACAATTTTATGATCGATTTACTTACATATGGGAAAAAGTTAGGAATGATTTAACTTCTGACACCTAAGTTAATTCATTAGTACTCATATTTCTATTTACATTTCTTTTTAACAGCAATTTCATTATCTGTTGATCCTAAAGAATGAATCTTGACATCATCAACAGAAATTCCCAACATGAAATCCAGTTATAGCAGTTGATCTTGAAGGTGTGGATAAGATCGAACGCTAGTTTGCGTGCCAATACAAGAGGCAATAAAAATCCAAATAGCTTTCGGCCTCGTTTACTCGAATATAGAAACCGTGGCTCATTATTAGCTGAGAGTGAAATCAACTTCTTTCATGTTGAACGAACTGGACATTTAACCCCCGGACAACCTCGTAACATTTCTTAAGTGTGAATGGTACGCATCAACGCTTCTGTCGTCAGAATCGTGCAAGTTTATATTTTTTAGATATATATTTCTTTCAGTCCAGGAGGTTTTTATTGTCGCTGTTCCACAGAGGGGAGGGTAAAGGGAACGTCGCTGATGGATGATTGGGTTGTGTTAGGGCCTGGCACAGTTCTGCGACCGATTCCTGTCGAATTTGATGACAGGTTGTTGGCGTTCCCAACTTTCTAGCGATATCAGATTTCGTTGCCGAGACATTGTTTGAGAGTCACGTCATCATAACTAGCTACAGAAATACTGAAAACAAGCACCTTTACTGCCTTTGTTGCGGGGAAGTTAAGATGACGACGGTAGGAAGGCTACTTTTTCTTCGTCATAATTGGTTAATTGCTTTTTTTTTTTTTTTTTTTTTGACAGAATCCTGATTGTTGCGGGTTACCGAAAATGGATTTGAGTAAACGATTTTGTTTTCTTTTCATTAATTCGATTTGACTGCTTATTCATTGCCACTATGTTTTTTAAGCATATTGTGCCGGCTCATATTTAATAAACCGACATATTTTAATATTTAAATTTATGGATTAATCAGAAAATATGATTAGTTTTAAAATTATGAATTGAAAATTCAGTCATTTTTTGTATGGCGTTAAAATTTTTCTGGGTGGAATTTTAAAATGTTAGATAATTTAGTAATGAAGATTTTCAAAATAAATATTAATTTATAGAGTTCTTACTACTAATTAATATTGTTGATATTGTTATATTCAGTCATTTAAAAATGCGATATTAGGATTTTTTTCTGTTTGGACATTTGATAGAAGTTTAAAATCTAAATGGAGTCTTATAACAAATTGTTTTCACTATTTCATATATGTGTCTATTTTGTTTGAAAATTAAATTTAAACCATTTTTTATATGTAATATTTAATTTAATTACATTAATTACAAGAAATTTCTAGCAGCACCAGGGAAAGAGCGTTTTAATGAGAATATTATCAAATATTCCCAATTACTAATTGGAATTTCAAATTATGAATTATTAATCAGCTGGGAAATTTCATGTCAGCATATAATTTATCATCTTTTACCAATATTTTTTTGTAGGAATTTTTAACAGATAAATAAGTTCATTTAAATAAATATGAGTATGTAAACATTTTGCCACCTGTTACAGTCTTACACTAATGAATTACTAAAAAAAAATTGGTAGATGCCATGTGCAGATAATTGTATCAACTGTCGTGTTTAGCGATTCTTTTATTTATTTTTGAATTATTCACTGCAAAAACATGTGAAATTAATCCGCATCTAACGTCTTTTTAAAAAATAAGAACAGAAAAAAATTAAATTTTCAGTTTTTAAATTGCCGGGGAGAAACCTTTAAACTAAAGGCATTTTCCAGGAAAATTATCTTTGTTTTAGTCGCTTATTTTATAGTTATTCGAAAATTATTAAATACAAATTAAAAATTTGCAGATCTTAATCTTAAAATTTTAATTTTCTTTACTTTTTATGAAAATATCAAATCATGCTACGTAAAATATAGTCTATAGTTCTGCGTTATATTTTATATTAAAAAAATATTGCAATTATTTAATTTTACGAGTAAGTTTATTAACTGTAGGCAAAATACTGCTCAGTAAAAGTAATTAACGCAGTCGAGATATTATTATTTATGCGAAGTTACCTGCTTTATGCAGATTAATTTTAAATGGATCCTCAATTATATGCTTGGTTTAAATATTAATCAAAATGCATTTTAAAGGTTAGTTGTTATATTTTTTCACCCTACGTAACGACATTTAAGTAAGAAAATTAAAGTAATAACTTAAAGTCCTTTCTTGCACAGGAATTAGTTCCTCTAATAGACTAGATAGAAACAATATTTTCATTGTAAGTTTCTTTTATGGTTCAAACAAAAAAATTTTATTGTCCTCGAAATAATCCACTCTAGCACCTGTGTACTTTTAATGTGAATTCTTCTGGTTAATTACGGCTTTTATAAACAGCAGATTTTTTTTTATCATCTAACTTTCACCTGAGTCGAGGGTATTATTTTTACGATTGTGTGACAGTCACGAATTTGCTGTTATACCATATAGAATGACATTTCTTTTTCTTATCAAAAGTGTATCCTATTATATTTTGCGTGATAAATTGTTTTTGTTCTAATTAAAAATCAGGTATGAAATGTTGTTAAAATAATGAATGTCATGTGAAATTTCAAATTAGAAGTAAGAAGTGTTTTAAATTGGAAGAATATTTTTCAAAATCGGACATTGTTATGTTCTTAGTTAAAAGATAAATACTTTCTTATATTGTAAGATGTTTGCATTTTGGAGGTTTGCCTACAGAAGATATTTGTTTGTTGATTTTTTATTAAAACCATAAAAAAAAAGCTATTTAACAATTGGCTGAGAATATTTCTATAACCATTAGAGTAAAACTTATTGCTATATGAATAAAAAAAATAGAAATTATTATTTTAAAACACACACACACACACACACACACGCACGCACGCACGCACGCACGCGCGCGTTAGAAAATTGAAATAAAAACAGGAATCAATGTTCTCCTCGAAAATTTTATATCTTTAAATTATTAATCTCAAATCTTAGTTATTAATTTTAGCTGTGAGAAACGAATTTATTAAATATTTTAAATAATTGATTACGCTTTTGCATCCAATAATGCCCTAATGCAATCCTGTTTTTGTTTCGCGAGTAGCAGCTGCTCCCCTAAACTTGTCTTTTGGTCTTAGTAAAAATGTTTTTCTTATTTATTTTATTAAACTAAAACTAAACTCAGTGGCATGACAGCCCTATGTGGGCCAAGGCCTACAGTGCTCATATCTGCTTTCTTGACCGAGGGCCGTAGGTGCGAGGCATATGTTCCGGTTATATGGTCAGCCTAACGCGGTGTTTAGTTCCCAAGCATGCTTGGTCCTCAGTTTATCGACCCACTGAAGGGATGAAAGACATTCATTGTATTAAAGTTGTTATGAAGTTTACGGTGTCCTATTAATATTATGTCAAAGGTGCATTTTTTGTGAGAAAAAAAATTAGATTAATAATTTCATAATCCTTGTGGTGTTGCAACTTGTTTGATCGTAAATTGATATTTATTTCGATTAGGAAAAAGTTTCATTATAAAATATTTTGCTCAATTTTCCAAACAAAAATATTATGGAAACTATTTTAACTTCAGTTATAATTATCAAATAATTGTATTGAACTGAATTTCTTTTTATTTATCTGTTATTAATATACCTATTTTTCCCCACGTATATATTCAACTAAAGCGAAAACATTTTATTGGATATAAACAGATTTAAAAAAATTTCACCTTTTAAAAAAGAACCCAAATACAAAAAAATTAAAACATAGTGTAAGCCGATATTTTTGAAGAACGTATCTTATATAATATTATATTATAAAAAGCATAAATAAGCATTTATAAAATGTGTCAAATGGAATAAAATTTGCCATGTGATAGCGGGGTTAAAGTAGATAATTAGTATTTGAAAATTAGACATTTGACACTCCGACAATTAACATTTGAAAATTCAAATATCCTGAAATTCTAATATTCTGAACATATTTTGTAATTTATCGAAAAATTAAAACTGTTTACTGGTTAAATTATTATTTTCGTAATTTTATTTTAATAAATATTAATGCAACCTGTCCTATTAATGAACATAAAACGAAATACTTATTAACACTCCACAAAATATAAACATATAAAAACATAACTTAAACTTATTGATCTATAGTGTCTTATTAAGTCATGACTACTTGATGTTTTTTGTGTAATCGAATAAAAGTCATCAATACATGTATATTGATGTATATTGATGTTCTCTATAAACTACAATATCCTTAAGTTTTTTTCCTACGTACCACTTCTCGAAATAGAAGACATTTTTTCCAAAACTGTCGTTATCAAACATAAAAATATGATTGTATTGGAAAAGCAAATATAAATATTGATAAAACATAATTTAAACTTACTGACTGATAATGTATTGTGAAATCGTGACTTATTTAATTCGTATATTCCTGCATATACGAATAGAATTCATCAATACATACCATTAAACATTAGTAGTATGGTATTTTCAAAACAACAGAAACCACTATTTTTTCCCTACCTACCGTTTCCCAAAGAAAACGGAGGCATTTTTCCACAGAAAATTTCTTGTTGTTTCTTCCAATCCTCCTTAGACTGATGACTGCACTCGAGTTTTATGACACACCATCGCGGCCAGCCGCTTCTGGCTGTCGCTTTTACCGAAATAAGAAACAGCAGTTAGTCGCCCCAGCAAGAAAGGAGTGCATAATTTTCGCGTGACTGCACATTTTGTCCATCCCTCCTCCGACGTTCAATATGTAAACACGGCGACCGGCGTCGCAAAGTAAAAAAAAAAAATCTGTGCTGGGGCGCACGCAAACTATCGTGACTGAGGGGCGTCGTAGTAAATGCCGCCCCCTCCGTGGGAATTATCCTTCCAAAGTGGCGTATGGAAGGGGCTTTTGATTTCATTTGCTTTTGCTAAAGATGTCAGACTGGGAATTGTTCTATGCCTGCTGCGAATGGGTTGCTTTGATTCGAGTGTAATGAGGTTCCACGTAATGTGAAGTGTTTTCTCTATCGGATTATTTGTTGGCTCGATTTTTTTTTCTCGAATTTATTTGCTTAGTACGGATTTTTTAGTTCTGATGGCAAGCGGCATTTTGGATCCAGTTGCACCGCACATATACGATTGATAATGTAAAATTCTAGCGAAGAAATTATGTAATAATTAGTATTGTTTTAATGTGCGGATGAGTTTATTTATGTATTAATTAATATCATTTATAAAATTAATAAATTGATATTTTTCTTATTGATTAACGTGAGGAACGGATGCATTTTTCAGAATTCTGCTTTTATCAATAATGTGAACTGAAACTCTTTTTAAAATGAAAAAGTTTCTGTTGTGTTTTATATTAGTAAGTACTTTTTAAAAAAATATTTTTAACATTACGTATATTAAATTTCTATTCTCTCAACATTTTTAAACTTCTAAAGTATTTTTATGTAATTTATATGGCATTAAAAGATAATATCAAGAATAAGAAATCAATCATTGATCACTGTAAAATAAGTGACACCAATATAGTATATTGCAATCTAATTTCCCTGCATATAAATTTGGAAGTTTTATGGAAAAACGATATATAGAAATTTCAGTGTTGTGAAGTAGATTTCAAATTTTTATCATTTTCCTACTAAAAACAATTATGGATAGTAATTTTTTTAAAGAAAAAAGACTATAAAAATATGATTATTTTAAGAAATGCACGAATAGCAATAATTTTTCAGAATTGTTCATATCATGTGAAAATTATTTTATTGACACTTATTAATCACTCCGCACTCTTTTATTTAGCTAAATTTTTCTTTCATATGTAAATATTCCATTTAAGAGACATACTCATATAATTCTAAATTGGAACTGAATTAAGTCTTGCCCCATGTTAGGAAAAATATTAAAATATGATTCATTAACCAATTATTTATCTCTTTTTTGTAAATGATTTCCAGTATTTTGGAATTTCTGTTACAATAAGAACTAGTAAACTCTATCCTTATAATTAATTTGCATCCTTATACATTAAATCCAAGATTTGAGCATATGTTAGAAACTTGTTTCTACTAATTCGTTCAACACTTTTTTTTTAATTATGTGTGTTTTTATTCTTTGTTAAATTGTATTTCGTTTAATTTTAAGCATTATGAAAGATAAGTTACCAGGAATGCATTTTTTTTTTTACTGCCACATATTTTTCTTTGTTTCAATTATTTTGCACAAAATTTAATTTGGCAAGTTGTTGCTACAATAATTTAGAAACGTTAATTAAATATTTCTCTCTCTCTCTCTCTGTGTTTTTCAAATTTTGATACTAGAATTTTCATATGAAAAACAAATTCTTTCACTACAATAAAGTATTTTATTTTATTAAACAATGTGACAGGAATTCTACTCAGAGAGATTTTTTTCTTAAAATACGAGTCATTTTATTAAAACAGAAATTGATTATTTGAAACAAAGGTTATCGATGAATAAATATTCTTTAATAATGTTTATAACAAGTTTGTATAAAATATTAAGTAAAAGCACTTTCAGTTATCATTGAATTACATTAAAATCTCGTATTATTTCACTCGATTAATTGTTTTAAAAATATATTAATCGTTTAATGATATCATAATCATTTATTTATAAAAAATAAAATTACTTAATTATTGGCTTCAGTTAATCAGATTTATAAAATAATATTATTTGTATTTATACTAACTTGATAACAGGCTTTAAATTGTCTTCATGCTCAATGCAAAAAATTCTCAAGAGTAAGTAAAAAAGCAAAGAGTAGGTGAAAAAGAAAAGACACATAATATATTCATTAATAATAAATATAAAGAAAGTATGTATTTATATGAAAACATTTTAGTAATAACTTTCAGACCTCGATGGGTTTTTTATAATTATTTTTGCTTACTTTTAAAATTACTGATACACTTTTTAAAAAAACACTCGTAGTAAAAACTTTTGAAAAAAATCTTCTAAATTCATTCACACGACTGCAATTGAGGCTTTGATCCATGGTTTAAGTTCCATTTCATAGCAATCGTACAGATCGTCTATCTTCTTACGACATATATTTCTGAAATTTTCAATTTTTGCACCTCCCCATCCACCTGCATTGATTTTCGTGAAATTATTCAAATATTCATTATTTTCTTTTTTTTCTTCGATTTCTTTTTGCGCCATTTGCTGTTTCTAAATGGTTGTTTCAGTACCGCTATCATTGTTTTATAGCGGCTTTTATTTTCCCACTCCGGGACTCCTCAATCGAGATGTGCATAAGGGAAAAACCATGAAAATAATAGCAGACACGTAGAATGAAATCAACTCGAGATTGCTTTACATATACGATGGATTTCTAATTCGCGTATTATTTTCAAGACAGCTGAGATTTTTCTTTTAATATTTTTGTTTTTGTTTTTTATATTCTGCCTTAGAATTTATTGATTTCATTTGACAAATATTTTTTATTTATTTATGTTGAAGATAAATTCCCTCCCATTATGTTCATGATCTGATTTCTGTTTCTAAAATTTCTGTTTTTGAAATTTGTTCTTTAGTCCAGATAATAAATGCTATTTGCATATACTTGTATGCTTTAAACATTTTAAATAATATCTCTTTAATTTTACTTTTAATTGCTTGTAGCTATTTTTTACCAGGTTTTCAGATAACAAAATATAATGATGCTATTCTTTTCTTTGACGCAATCTTTTTTTGTTGTTGTTGCGAAAATTTATTCATTAATATGGAAAATTCACTAAGTCTCATCCCTCAAATGCAGTAGTGTTAAAAATGGTGTTAAATGCAAAAAAGAATGCGTCAAAAATTTTCTGATAACACATCATACTTTGTATTTATGAGAAATAAATTGCTGATAACATTGAAATAAAACTACGGAAGGAATTGTTATTAAATCAGAAATTAAATATTAAAAAAAATGTTCGTTTTTATGTATCGAATATTAAGCTTGTTTTTTATGTCAAAAAATTTAGGAAAAAGGTTATCGTGAAATTAGATATCTCAGAATTCAATAGAATTTGAAAAACATTAAGCAGACAGCACTTTACAAACAAGATATAAAAATAAAACAATAAGAAATGTTACCATAAATCCTGGTATTTGAGTCCCTTATATGATTAGCATCTGGTATGAAATGTAAGTTCAATCGTAATCAAAATGGAGACAGCCAATGTCATCAATAATTGGCGTGGGTCCCTGTCATTCAAAATTTGGATTCATTTAAGAGTACAGACCATCATAGACTTGGATTCTAAGTTAACTTTTAAGCCTTTACGTCCAGTTAAATAGTTAGCTTCGGTGACATGGATTGAGGGAGGGATAAATACATTATTGAAACTCTTGCATGCTGATATATATATCTTTCCAGAAGATGTCACACAAGAAGATTTGGGGTGGTTGGTATAGTGATTCAATATTTTCTTAGAATAAACATTAAATATCAAATCTGTAACGCTTGTGCTTCTAGCATAGCTCTTTGTTTCTTTTTCCGTTATGTATTCTAAATGCTAATTTAGTTTCTAACAATTTAGCCCACTATTGTGAATTACAGAATGTCGCACAATCAATCATCTTGCTCCTCATATAGGGATTTGCCCATTTTCTATTCGCTTGTGACACATCATCGTAATTCTTCAGATAAATGGTATTGATATTCAATTAAAAAAAACCCTCTTATCTTGAAATTTCACTATGCAATTTTCACTTGCAGAAATAGCAGATGTTTTTATAGCCATCTTTGAGCTAAGGTTCTAATGATATTTAATATCAGCTTCTTCGTTAATTTTCGTATTGTTTTCTAATATAGCTTTGCATTTAACACTTCTTCGTTGTTTTTTATGAAAATTTGCTTGTATTTAACATTTTTATCTTACGTTTTCTGAATTTTTTAAAATTTTTGTAAATTAATCTTGCTGTCTGGTTGGCTAGTTATGGGATTTAGAGGTGAAAGAGCTATGTTCTTGCCAAACTGTAGGTCATTATTGCTATTTTGAAAATAAAACAGTTTAGAATCTCTCCCTATAATTTTTAAGTAGATTTCTGTATTAAACGTGCATATCATATATCGGGAATCTTTTTTTTTTTTTTATTCAAACATATTTACACTGCATTTTATTCAATGTAATTTCATAATACCTTTTTAATCAATTTAATCCTTTTTTTTATTTATTTATACCCAAAATAATGTCCACATCCTTTAGTTTTTGAGATACTATTCAAAAGAGGATTGATAATTATAATACAAAAAAACTCGCTATTAGGATATTAAAGATTCTGTTCTTTAAAGAGAATGATTTACCGGTCTACCCTTTTCAAATAATGTTTGCTTTTTATTTTATGTAAATCTTTTTTAAAGCATAAAACCATCTTCCTCCCGGAAAATATTCTCTGACCGAGCCGGTGACCTCAGAAAAGAAATGCTGTGTCATGTCCACTACACTTCCCTTCGGGAATCACCTTAACTCTCTTGAGATTGTCCACAACAAAGGGTCCACAGATTAACGCCCTGAGTAATAACAAAAACGTTGTTATTTGGTTGACCACCGGACAATAGCCTGGGCCGCACCAACCTTGCTGTAATCAGAAATTATCCCCTCACACCCTCTCACTGCATCTTTCTTTCGCGAAGACTGGGATAGAGGGAGGGAGGGGGTGGGTAGGTCTCTCTCTGGATATTGGGATACAAATATGGCCCCTCTGAGTGCTCTTTGGGGGACCTGCACCATCAGCACGTCCATTCCCCCGACGCTCGTAACCCCATCGTGGCGAGAGTTCCTTTCGGTATGTGCAGTTTTGTGGCTGCAGTGGTCTAACAATCACACTGGACAAGACCCGTAGATAGGACGAAATGGGAAACCCGTTAACTACGTCGGCAAATGAAAGATTCGCTAGTGTGGACAAGTCTCTCGGGAATAGCTTTAATCCCACTTGTCAACGTTGGACAGGTGCCTTTTTTTTTATGTTTGCTTGCTTTTATGGGAAGCATTGTAATCTCCAAAATTTTTTTTGAATAAATTTAAATTTTGATTAAGCTCGTTTTAGACTTCCCTAGATCCAAGAAATTATGATTTTGATTAATATCTGTCTATGAACACTGTAACTTTAATAATAATAATAATAAACAAGGAACGGATTAAACGTCAAATTTCCAGCAAAATTGTGGATTTGAAAGGAAATATTCTTGCAAAAACTATTACTCAGAGACGTAGCAAGCTAGATGCAATAATCGTTATTCGTAATCTAAATACTATAAATGTAGATTTGCATACAATTCTGGTGGGAATCGATTAAAAGGAAAAAGTGGTGTATTCTTGGTTTCTTCTCGTTTTGTAAAGTTAGATTTAATTTCTTATAAAATTTAAACTTCTGGCTTTCACAGAACATGTGGAAAGTTATACCTTTGATGTAATTGCAAAATCATTTGATATTCTGAATAAAATTTTCATGAATATAATATTTATTTTATGCGTAATGTTTAAATTGAATTTTATAATATAATTAATGTCTTTTATTTACCTCATTCATGAATAGTATTGTAGCTTTTAATAGTTAAAAAAAACCTCTTAACATTTAGCTGCAGCTCTTAACTGCAGCATGTTATGCTAATTGATGGCAATGTCTAAAACACATGATTTCATTTTGCTCAATCTACTTATATTTAATTTTTTGATTTCAAGGGCATGAAAACTATTACACAACTAGATTTTGTTGAAATTAATTGTATAGTAGTTAGTAATTATTTTGTTTTGTTTATTTTTCAACTATACTAATTTACATCACTTATCATTTTACTTAATAATTCAACATTTTATTTAAATTTTCTGGCTTTTAAGAAAGCATTGATTTATTAAATACAGCCATTTTTTATTGACTGATGAAATTTTGTAGAAGATTTCTTTCACTGATATTGTATTTCAACTGTAACTCTCGTGTTTTTCTTCTAAACTGGCAAAACTCTTGTGTCGTTTGTAAAATATATAATATAATATTTTTGTAAAATATTTCTTTGTTTATTATGTAATAGGGTTTAATTACATCGACATCAAAACTGTATTTGGACATAAATATCGATAAATGCATTCTGATTTGTATGTATATTGCTTTTAATACTCATATTTGAACATAATATTTTTGTTATATAACTATTATTTAAAAGTACCAGAAATGTACAGTCGATTTTCTCTAGAAAATTAGTATTCTGATAATACATTTAACTTCTTCAGATTAAAAAGCTGACTGATTTTCAATACCCACGATCTTTTTTTAAAATGCATTTAATCTCAATAGACAAAAAAGCGCGCTCGCACGCATTCACTTAAAAAAGTCAATATATTCAGAAGTTAACTTCTAAAATTGTATTCCTCTCTTTATGAACCATCTGTTTCGTTAGATGATTTTCTGAAGGAATTATTCCCTCAATTTTTTCCATAATTTATTTGACTCTAGTAAATGCTAATGCTGTAACAAAATTGGATTACAATTTTTCAATTCTGATTTTTTTTCATACATTTTAAGAAAGTGTGCGTTTATTGTTTGGACTGAATCCTCAGAGTTGATTTAAAGTAAACATTGAAAACTGATTGAGCATTTCACACTTGTTTTTATTTCTTGGTGAGTTACATTTTTTTAAAATCTAAAACATACAAATAAATTACAAACGATAACAATGTAGCATAAATTTTTAATAGAGTTAAAAAAAAACTTTACTGCAATTTTAATGGCTTCTGAACAATTTTTTATTTTTTATTTTCCTTTATGATCTACTTAAATAAGAACATAATTGTAATAATTATTGAAACATCTGGCGAAATACAATGATACCAAATGTTATAGTTTTTAATGTTTTGTTAGATTATAAAAATATATCCTATTCTTATACGATTTTGAACTCTTTCATTCATTGTCTCCTCTTTTATATTTAACTATTACTTTATTGATACCTATTCTAATAATTTCGAATTATTATTAAAAAAACAGGAAAAAAAATTTTTTTTTAAATCATTCTAGAACATAACTTTTCTAAAGTATCTGAACTCACTGTCCACTGGCATCGTTTCCTCCGGTCTGCGGATCATCAACCGATTACATCATAGCTAGGGGCAGTGAGTGCACGGTAGCAAAATCGTCACGCACCTTCTCTTACGCAGCCATATTTATATAAACGTTTTGGAGGGAGGGGAGCTCGACCATCCCTCCACCACTTTTTCAGCGAAAATGATGTGGTCGTCCCCCTTTCTGATATCCGTGTTGCTTAGAATAATGGTTGT
>JAPMOR010035758.1:55143-74430 GCA_026543865.1 Argiope aurantia
GGCAAAATATGCTTCATACAAACTTTTTTTTTCCGGTTATTTTGCTTTATCCAAACTTTTTTTTCTGGTTATTTTCTTTTTAAACCTCTATTGCATGATGCATTTCGGAAAGTTTTTTTTATAATTATTAGAACGACTTATTAACTATTTTGCATAATTTTTCCCCTATAAGTAGTAATTGATGAAAAACATTTTACATTTTCTCTCTGCACGTTATAAAATTAAAAAAGAAATGCGTTAAAGATTTTTTTTTTGAAATTTAAAATGTAATTGTATATTTTACGACTTGTCAACAACTCCTTTTCTTATTAATAAAATTAAAAATTTATTAATACATCCACAGCTTATGTTTGCTGAAATATTATTGAAAAATAATTTATCTTCCAATTTCCATGACTTGTTTCAATAAATTACCTCATTAATTTTTTTTTCTTCATTTTCTGGACTGTTTTATCCTTACTTCGTTATAGATCTTATCTGTAAAATTTTCAAAATAAAGCAGCTTTTATTGAGACACACAAGTTCTGCATAAGTCTAAGTCGTCAGTCTTTCCCACTAGTTAAATTTATTTTGTGTATTTTTGCCAAAGTCTTAAGTTAGAGATTGACGATAGAAGGAGCATCAATTACATTACACCAATTACATTTTTAATTCGTCAAAGCGATCTAGGGCACCTAGACAGTACATCTGAGTATACAGATATAATTACTTTTTTATTTGATATAACTTGAATTTCAAAATCTTGCTGGAAGAAATTGCCCAATATTATGCTTCATTTGGAGGAAAATTTTAAACACTACCAGAGTCAACCTGAATGTTTAAAATGCGCATATGTTTGCTAGTTTATGTATAAACTTGTCTTTGAACACAACCAGTGGATAGGGCCCATAAATTTCTTTTACCGATTCAAATTGACCTATACCATCTCTTAAGGCCTTTTGTAAGGAAAGTGTTTATTCTTATAAATTAATATACTTGTTTTTTTATAATTGAGTTATTGAGCTTTGAAGTGAACATTCAACAACATTGTGGAAATATTCGTTCATTCTGTGTTTTAATTTTTTTTAAACAAATTTGCTGGTCAACTCCAATGACACTTTTAGATTTCAGACTTGCTCTCTTTAAATTATAAATTACGAATGTTGTGGATTTATCAAGGATAAAGATGTTCATGACCTAATTTTTATAGATATAATGCAAATAAATAGGTATTTTAATAAATGAAATTGCATTTATATTGAAAATTTTATGTGATTATCTAGTTGCAGTTTTTAAAGATTTTATTGAGTTATAATTAAAACATCAATAATGAAATGTTGAGTTTTAGATTAATCATTTGGGAAGCGATGGTTTGGAAGAGCGACTTTATTGAAACTATTTATTGGAAACGTGCAATATATTGCTTGTATAGCATTAAGAATTATTTTATCAAGAATGTTTTTTTTATTTAAAATTATTAACTATTAGTACTATTTAATCAAAATTCTGATATACCATGTTTAAATTTATATTTATGCTTTTAGACTTTTACAAATTTAATTCGCATAGTTGTTTTATTCTATTTAAATAAAATTAGCATAGACATTAATCACCCTGATTTAATTTTTAAATTTAGGAAAAGATTTTATTTAGTGATTGTGAAGAGTTTTCCTGTCTTAATCGTTATTTACAAAATTCTGTGAGATTCAAGAAAATAATAAAGACAACATATATTCATATTATCATGATATAAAAATTTTATTTGATAATAATATTCATACTATTATCATGAAATAAAAATTTAATCTAAATACTAACTATGAGAAACAATTGTTCACAATAATATTTTTCTACCGGAACACCTAAAAATAGATAAATAAGGGAATTTAAAAGACTGTGGCTTTTAAAATGGCTTTGAGTATTTATTTTCAAAACCAAAATGTTGTGAAAAATATAGAAAAATAAATGTTTCCTTAATAAATTCTGATTCACTGCTTTGACATATATCATTTATTTATTTCTGTCATAATCATCTAATTATAATTTTCCAAACAAATAAATATTTTATAAATTCCGGAAATTTTTTAAGTTCAGAATATGATCCAAATTATTTAGTTCTTTTCGTATAAAACCAAATGTTGTCTCAAAAACACGCTCTCCGAAAGTGAAATGTCCCGCTAAAAAACTGGAATCTCTTGTTTACCACTTCGTCTGACGTGTACTATGTATCATTTGTTTATCTTTCTGACAAGTGCTCTTTTTTGTTAATTCCCACTCTCATCTCCCATAGTAGCTTAGTTTAGACTTTCCTGTCAACGTATTTTGTTGTTGTTGCTGTCACATATCCTTCAATGCGGTCGTTAATTCTGCATTTTTCTCTTAATAATAATCGTTTCGTGAGAAGTAAGCTTTTTATCAAGATATTTCTTAAGAAGGAAGAGACAATCTTTCTTCTTGCTTCTATTCATTATAACTGTCAAAGATATCACAAACTTTTTGATTTATTTTACTTTTATTGATCAGCATCTCCTATCCATTTTTTGAAAGAAATCATTAATTAAGTTTCAAAGATAGGTGCATAATAGCGGTTTATTGGAAAACTCGATTATGGATTCTTAGGTTCTACTAGAAGTATACTTGATGAAAGCATTGTAAAGTTAAAAAGCTGAACTTCGGTATTTTGGTGAAAGTCAGCCTTTTGGATGATAAGTTAGACAGATAAGTTTTCTAGAAATATAACGGTGTGTTTGTATGCCAATATGTAAGTGAAATTATAAATTATGAGCTCAGGTCGATGAATGGAATTGGTAATGCATTTTTAAATATATAAAATATAGATCGTAATCTAACTTAAAACAAATGTATCAATAGACAGGGATACTTTTTCTGGATTGATAGTTACTTCTAAATAGAAAAAAATCCCATTTTTTTCACGTTAATATGAAGCTATCAAAAAAAAAAGAATAATAATTATAAAATAAACAACAATTGAATGTAAAAAATAAAGTAGCTACCAAATAATAAACATTTATATAAAATGAAAATATTAGATACATATTAGTTTTAATGAAGTCATTTTAAATAAAAGTAGTTATCTGGCAAATATCAGATGCCACCTAACATATGACGAGATATTGTCTTATGATTGGATCTGTTTTTAAACTTTAGAAAATGAACAAATCATTAAAAAATTGAATCCGATTAGAATATTTTATACTTGCATGTGAATTGGATTTTCTGTTATTTGCCATTTATTGATCGCTGCCAATAAATTATAAATTACATTTACATTATTTTATTTTAAATTACTCCGTTGGTAGAAGAATACCTAATTTATCCTAGAAAAACTATGAAGAAATTAGATTAAATTGATTTAAGTTCTGTATTAAAAATTAATGTGTTTAAAAAGGCAGAACGTTTGTCTTTTTATGACACAAGCGATATTAGAGTCCAAGTTGCGCCAAAAATACAGAAATCAGTATTGCGATTTATACTCCAGATTTTATTTTTTTAACCTCACTGTCTCTATTGCTTAATTTGGAACTCATGATTTTATTCAGTATTTGAAAAACCAGTTATATCTTCTTCTAAAAGGCATTATTTAATTTTATTGTTAATTTTATTCAAACAATAGTTATATTTAGCATTTGTTATAAATTGTTTATCTTGGAAATATACATAATTCTGTAGCAATTATTACTTGTATATGAAAATATATGAGAGAGCAGAGTATTTTTGATTTATTTTTTTCAAATAATTAATTTATGCTTGGTGATACCCAATAAACACAGAATGCCTGAGATTGTCACGCAGTTTGTTAATATTATTAGCTGCCTGAATCTTCAGAAATTTGTGAGCCTGTTACTAGAAAATTCCCGAGATTGTCACGTCGTTCGTTAATTCTACTAACTGCCTGAATCCCCAGAAATTTGTGAAGTTGTCACCAGGAAGCTACTGAAAGACTGGTGTTAATGACTTCCGTCATTTGCTGGTTGCTCCTTGACAATTGAAGACGATTTATTGTGTCCGGATGTGTACTAGCAGTCAATATATCTGAGTATTTGCGAATGCGCAATCCTTATAAGTAAATTTGAATGTGGTTCCTTATTACAGGTTGAATTACTTCTTGTCACAAAGCTGATTGAATTTTTCTCGTCTCGTCTTTAATCTGGTGGTCTTGATATAAAACTTAAAGAACGTTAATGACAAATAATCATCTGTGTTGCTTATTATTCTAGTTCAATTTGTTGTCATCGAGTAGATGACAAAGTATAGAGATTAGGAAATCAAAATGATTTCTTCTATAAAGAAAGATGTTGGCGATTTATTTAAATAAAAAAAAAATATTTAACAAAGCTTTTACAATGCAGGTTTTCAATTTTGTGTAATTTTTTTTCTTCCTATAGTAAATTAAGGTATCAAAGAAAGGACATATAATAAAATTATTAAAAATAAAAAAAATGTGGGATTATTTATTAATTTCTATCGTATCATTGACAAAATAAGAAAATATGATAGATTTAAATTAAAGAAGAATAGTGTATAGCGTTATTCGATAGCGTTTGCTGTATCTATAGATGAATTGTTTGCATGGAAAAATTTCGGCTATTACATAAACGGTTAAAGAAGTGTTTCTTTAGATGAATTAGTTTTTTTAAAGCATTTCTTTAATGAATGAAGCTTATTTGTAACATTTTCCTTTTGAAGAAAGTTTTTTTGGACTTTTCCAAGTTACTTGAGTCACAGTAGTGGAGTTTCTAATTAAGAATGAGGAAGCATGCACTAAAGAAATTGTGAGTCATTCTTTAACATTGTCGTTCTTTGCGTTTGTAATCTAAAACTTTGATTGACACTGTCCAGCCTGCATGTTTTGTTAAGTTTGTTTCTATTATATTTGATTTTTCTTTTAAACTTCTACATGCTTTTATTACGAATTTTTTCCCCAATCTCTTGTTTTGTATTTTCTGACATATTTTATTGTAACTAAATTTAGAGTAACAAAAACTATATTGCAATTCATTGCTCATGAATGGTTAGATCAATATTTACATGGCATGTAATTCAATGCTTTCTGAAAGTCTTACCCTTTATATATTTTAATTATAAAATTTACTTATAAAGCATGTTAATTAGAACCGGAATGGAAAAAACAGAGATAGACAGAAATGAATTATTTTTAAAGAAATCTCTTATGCTTAATTTATACTGAAATATTTAAAGTTATATTATTTACAAATGCAACAAGTAAATTGTTACATGCCTTGAAAGAATTTCTGTGATTTTATTTTGAATCATACATATCATTACAAAAATTGATAGTAAATGTTTTCTTAAGATTTGTAATTTAGCAGACATAAACATTTAGCAAATAAAGAATTGTTATCATGAAAATAAACTACTAGATTTTTTAAAAATCCTACGGTGGAATAAAATTGCATTAATTTTTTCTTTAATTTGAAATTCTATGATAAAAGTTTTCACATTCAAATTTTGAACTTCATTGAAAGTTCTAATGTTCATTTATATAATCTTTAAAATCATTTATCTTGATCATAATCAGTTAAATTTGTGAAATGGAGTATTGTATAACACTTGCATATTTTAACTTTAAAAGTATCATACTCTTTCTAAATCTTTAAAGTTTCAGTTAATATATCTTTGGTTATATTTTCATCACTAATTTGATGACAAGCTATTTTTTCGAGTACTAGTTAACTACTGTATTGTAAAATCGCATACATTTTTTTTTTACATGACATGATCTGTACTTCATGATAAAAGAATTTTACGTTCCACTGATCAAAACAACGTAGAAACATTTAGAATTTTTGATTTAGCTTCAATATATGGGTTTAGTAATTTTCTTGAGATATTTTTAATTCTTCCATTTCTTAGATCATTCGGGTTTAGGTATTTAAGAATACTGGAACACTCGAATTACTTTTTTAAAGATTAAAAAAAAATCCCTATTTTCTAAAAAAACCGTAATGACATTCCGTGTTCTTAGGAGGATGATATACAAAAGAGAACCTCGTTTAACTGATGACAATGTTAAACGTCCTTTCAGAGTTTTAAGAAAACCTCTGTTCTGTCAACTCATCTGGGCTAGCATCTCGAACAAACAAAGCGTACACCATGGGTATTCAACATCACTGAGCGAAAACAGGGAAAAATTCGCTAGACATCTCGCGTGCCTGCCGTAGTTTTGTTGAACGGATTTTGGAATCAATCAATATTGATAGAATTAAGTGGAAATTGGCTAACCTTTCTGTTTCATTTAAAGGTAAAGCCTCCAGCAGCTATCCCCTCATCTCAATGAACATTTTCTTGATATTAGTACTCTTTGTTCTATCTTGAAAACAATGCTAGTTAAAAGCAGAGCCAAAGATATACTTTTATCTTTTTTCCCAACGATTTATGTTTCTCAGTCGTATCATGTATTAATTCATTAAACGAATGATGAACTTCCTTGATAAATAATTAATAGTGACAAAAAGGTTTAAAAAAATCATTATATTTATTTAGGCAACTCATGGTGAGTTAGTTGACTATCAAGCAGATGCCATAAAGTTAAATATGGTGTTTAAACTTTTGAAGGTATGCTTTAGTTTCTTAACGGTCGACTTTGTTTTTTATTCTGTATGCAAAGTTATGAAGTTCATCTCAGTAGCGCATAGTTTTGAACTCAAGATGATTAGCTGGTTATCAGAAAATTAATTAAATAATGCTGCATTTTATTCTATGAAAGGAATTTATATATTAAAATAGAAAATAGCTTTAAATTGCAAGAATCTGATATACGTAAGAGGAAACTTCATTTTTAAAACAAAAATTGTGTAATGGGACAGAAACACCTATGCTTGTATAGTTTATAGTTTGCCTACGCTTCAACGATTCATAGTTATACTTACTGTCATCCTGAGTTGCCATCAGTTTGAATCCTTTCTATTTCCTAAGACAATATCTTTAATATGAACGATTATTGAACAATTTCCAAACATTTTCTTGCTCAATTAAATCTTCTTCCCTAATTCAGAATCATTGCCATAAGAAGAGAAGAATGCTACAAACTTTATAACTAATCATGATTAAAATCTGCAAGCAAAAATTTTTGTCGTCTATAATTAATTACCTCGGAAAACTGATGCAGGCAAAATTTCGAGGAACAACAAACACGCAGAGCGCAATGCTTGGGGACAATACCGTCGGTGTGTGACAAAGAGTTGCGCGCGAAAAGGGTGTTGTCCTTCGTGGCGAGATTAACGCTCCATAATTAGTGGTGGCAGTGGGTAATTAAAGAGTGCCTCATATTTAATTAAGCGACTCATAATGAGTGTGCCAACTTTATCGGGGTGGACGCCATCCTTCTTCGTCTTGGGTTTGCTCTTCGAAAGCGGTCGATACATTCAGAATGGGAAACCCTTTCTGAAAAGGGTGGGATTGAAGGTGGCTTGCAATTATGATCGTTTGTTTTGAGTGGAGTGCTAGATTGATTCGAATTGCGATAAGAACTCAATATATTTTCTTTTATCACCAGGAATAGAGGAGAGAGTGTGCACTGAAGCAGATTGAGAAGCGTGTGAAATTCCTTTTGAGATAAAATTCTCATGTTCTTAATGTCGTCAGAGAAGTAATTGTATCTTATCGATGGCGGTTTAAAATATATACAGTGAATTTGAATACTTGTGTACTTAAGATTTTGTTGTTTGGTTCATTTGTTAATTTGGTGTTTTCTGATTCTTTTAAGAATTGCAATTGACTTTTATGCAGATTAATATAACTGTGCTGACAAAAAAAAGGCATTTTTGTAAGATATCATAATTCTTATGTGTACTGAGATCTCACTCTTTATATTTTTTTAAGGATAGAAATGATTTTTTTAAATGAAAAAAATATTTATCCAGTTACTAGTTATTCGTTTTAAACCATCAAGTATCCAGTGAACTATAAGCGAAATTCACCTTTGTCTGCATTTTTATCCAATAAAATATAATTTTGGCATCTAAAAGTAATTGTAAATTAAAGGTAAACGTCCAAATCTATGGCATTGTCCTTGCTGTATGCTTTGAACAGAAAAGTCCTCTTTTGTAACTGAGAAAGTAATAGTAAAAAAATATTAAATATTTTCTGTTTCATGATTTATAGGATTTTTCAATATAATTTGAATAATTAATATTTTTAGTGGATCTGCTAACATTAATTTTCTATGGTGACATCCCATTTTGAGGCTATGGCTCTGTCGGGAATAATGTCCTAATTTTAAAACTTAGTCAAATAACAAGAATAGCAACACAATCTTTAATCTTGCATACAACGCAAATATCAGATTGTTTGATCCATAAAGTCAGATTTGACAATAGTATCTATAATACCTGATTTTCCAATCTACTTTTAAAAATTGAAGAATCATAGAGATAGCTTCCTTTTTTTTAAGGACATGATACTGATGTCAATCTTATTAGATTAAATTGTACATCAATTTTTGTGTTTGTTATATTATATTTTACCATAGAATTTTATAAATACTCAGAACTAATTTTCCGACCTCCTGCTTTTTACTTTGAAATGCATAGTTAACTTTAATCTCGGATTTTTATAATGTTCCATTTTTTGTTGCTGTTGTTTGCAAAATCAAAATTTTTCTGTGTTAATTTGATTTTGAATTACCTGAACATAATAAAGTGGTGTTTGATATGGCATCTTAATTACAATGATTGAAATTGAAAAGAATAGTCAGTAATTGTCTCGCGTCTTTCCCGATTTAATGAGAATGGTTGTACATAATAGTACCATTAGATTTAAATAATTTTGTTAATTGCTTCTACTTTAGTATTCGCATTTGTTAAAAATAGGTTGAAATTCACAATATTATATTTAATATACTTAAAGTTCGTAATCTTCTTTTGAATAATTTTTACTTTGCGAAAGAGATATTGCAAACAATATATATTATTTACTATTGTACAACTACATTATATCTTGTCTGTATATAGTAAATAATGTATTTCAGAAGCATTTGTGGAAGAAATTCAATTGCATATTAAATTTGCAAACGCACTCTTGATTTTTTAAAAATCTTTTTACTCTTTTTTAGCCTTTGGTAATTAATATATATTTCTGATTTTCATAAAACTAGTTTTCTTTTATAAATTAGATTTGTTCATTTACAATTTTGATTTTTGTTAATTTAGTGCTAAAATCTTTTGATAGATAAGATACTTATATACTTCACAGTAAGTATTTCTCTTATTAAAGTCATTGGCAAACTAAATTGGAAGTACACAACAAAATCTACCAGTAACTATGTAACTAGATAAATAATATCATATTTACGTCGACGCAAAAAGAAAACCACGAATTTTAACCGATGGCTTAGAGTTCGATAAAAAAAAGTAAAAGTACTCCAGTAACCAAACCTAAGAGATGTTTTAAAGGCAATATTTTTGAATTTTCTTATTTTATAGCTAATAGTTGATGAACGAGACTACACGAAATAGTTAAAAATAAATATCCTGCCTTCCCTTTCACATTACCATCTTTTCTGCGCAACAGAATTAAATCACTTACTTTTTAAATATAAAATTTCTGAATAAAAATATCGAGTAATATTATTAAAAATAATTAAGTTCAAATACATCAGTTAAGTTTTAAATATATTGAAATCATATTCAGAACTATTTAACTGAGCGTGCTGATGTACCGTGCAACTTGGTACTGTTTGAATTTTAGTCTGACTGAAGCAGCTTTTACTCCGATGATATTAATCCGTCCAGGCGAAGAAGTCTCACAATGACTAATAATATACAATGATATCGAGCATCACATTACTTCTACCCTCGTCTGTAATCCTTTTCCATTACAAGTCAGTTTTATAACGGACCCAATTCCTGTCGCCGGGAAACCCGTTCTACCCTAGCAGCAGCGACCAGATTAGCCATGTCATCGGGGACGGGGAAAAGCCTCCCTAATCCGGTTAGGTGTCGCCAAGTGAGGTGACGAGCATTGACGTCCCTGTCCTATCTAGCTGGATCATCAGCTCCCGAACTTTTGCCTCTCCCCGATTGAGAATGACATCCCCGTGTACTTACCTCGTTAAAGGGTCAGGGATGAGGTTTTCCTGGCCTTTGATATCTCTTTCATCCTTTTTGCAATCGTCGCCGAAACAGATCAGGTTTCTTATACCTTCTGAGATATTCGAATGATGTAGAATTCGCAGATATTTGAATGGTGTGGGTATCGCCTTTTGCGATTCAAGGGAAAATATTGAGAAAAGGCGTTGTTAATTGGAAGTGCAATCGTTGTTATCTTTCTTTTTTTATTTCAAGTTTGTTTAGAAATAGGTTATCAAAAAATGAATTGCTATAAATATTGATTCAAGTTATTGCGAATTGGATGTATAATAGAAATTTTTAAACAATAAATATATTTTCATAAGTAACCAGTGGAAGTGGTCTCTGAAACTATTTCGTTTATATGGTACTGGTGTAGTAGTTATGAAAGAGGCTAGTAGTGTGCAATCTTTGGCGATTAATCACTGGGGTGTGGTTTTATATATTATAGCCAGATCACCGGATGTGTATTTTGGATGCCTTTTTGAGACCGATTGAATAAAGCTGAAGGCTGAACAGCAGTTATAGTCACAAAATCACATACTAAATTTCATGTATTTAAATCATAGCGTTGTTACATGCTTGTTAAAATATAGATCTTTTCGCAGATTTGGTAGATATGTATACTTTGGATGTCAGATCTGTGTGTCAAATTTTATCCATCCAGCTCTTTTTGTTTTATAGTTTGCGTGGTACCTATATTTAAACAGCCGGACAGACAAACTTCCTCTGATGGATTTTGTTCAAAATTTGATAGATATCTACAAATTTGATACGATAACCATGTACTAAATTTGATCTTTCTAAAACGTTTTTTTGATTTATTACGTTGCTACCAGACATAATTCCAGAAATGTGTTTTTCAGTCTCATGGAGGCTTGAAATATGTTGATAAATCGAAGACTTGTTTTCGAATGACTGCAATGTTTGTGATTGTGATGGTTGCAACATTTTCTCTGTGTAAGAAGGTTGATCCAAAAACAAAACAGTTTACAAGCAGCAGCATTTGGAAAGTAGAAATTGTGGATGGGAATATTGTTACCCAGAGCGGACCCTAGTTGTCTTAGACCGGTCGTTCGAGCAGATAGTGTTAGTACTGAGACCTGAAACTAGTACTGAGACCTGAAACAGCGACAATAAGGGCAAGACGTCTAGAGAAGTGGACTCGCACAGAGGTGTCAGCCGTGATATGATTTCTATGGGCCAAGAATGTGTCCCCATCGCACATTCACAGACAAATAGTTGAAGTGAACGGGGGCGAAGCAATGAGTAGACAACAGGTGGATAAATGGTGCCGTTCTTTTGAAGCGGGTAGAGAGATTACTGGAAACGTTTAGGTGGAAGATCTGGAACGACCCCCATACAGTCCCGATTTGGCTCCCAGTGACTATTCCCTTTCCCCGTCATTGAAGAAACACTTATCCAAAACAAAGTTCATATCAGACGGTGATGTTTAAAAAGGTGCCGAGAACTGGCTCAATAACCAGGGACCAAGACCTTAAAAATTAAACAATGAACAGGAATAAATACTAACAAAGGTTATTCCTAACTAAAATATAACTTTAATTATAGTAAAGATGTTTTTTTTCTGTGCGTGTGGGTATCTAATTCCTATTCAAAAGTAGATTTCCTATTGTAAGAAAAGAATGGGAGTAAACGTGATTTTGTGAAATGGATGTGCAAAAGAAATTTTTGTTTTTATTATATGTCATTTCAGTGACAGAAAACTTCAAAAATTAAAAAGAATAATGAACGGAAAGAAGATTTTTGGTCAAATTTTACTCATTGAAAATTTACATCTAAGTACTGCAACAGTCGATAGATTTATTTATTTTATATTCTTCAAATAAAATATTTTATTTATTAAAAGCAACTGTAATTTCATCTGAAAGCATGTAGAATGATTTTATTTTTTTTAAAGTTATGTATTTAACTATAATTTTTAATTTTTATTTTCTCACATGCGAAATAATAAAAGAAGAAATTATTTTAATTGCCAGGAAGCTCTGCCGAGATATTTTGATGAATCTTTAAGTTTTAAGTCACCTTGATACTGAAAAAAATACACATTTTTAGAATTATGTATGTCTGTTGGTCTATGAATATAATAACTCAAAAATGGAATGAGCTAGAAAAATAAAATTTGATTTGTAGTTTTTAACTCAAAAATTGTAGGTATAACTTATTAGTTTCTATATGGATGCATATTAAGCATATCAAAGAGAAAAGTGAATCGTCAAATCATCAGAAATCAGAAAATTACTTATCATTTCAGAAAGTTAGATTTGTTTATCTGTGTGTATGTGAAAGGGCTGATGACGATGGACACGGGACTTGTGAACATACCTGTGTTCCTGGAGTCGGGGGGAGGGGGGAGGTTCGGCCTCCCCCAAGCCTGAAAAATCGGGATCGAAAAGTTGGTATTTGGTGCTGCTGGATGGTAGGTAATATATACTAAGAAAAATTACATCAATTTTGCCGATACAGCGCAGCTGCGTTGCGATCAACAGCAGATCCTTTGTGAATGTGAATACGATCTCAAAAAGATCATGAACTAGATAAATGAATTTTGGTATATGTGTTTCCTGATTATTTATAAATATATATCAAATTTTGAACGAAATCTGTTAAAGATCAATTCTCTTATCTGTGTCTTCGCCTGTATGAGAAAGTGTTAATTCAAAAACTAAAAAAGATAAAAGGATGAATTTATGACTTTTGCTTCAAAATAGGAGTTTGTGTAAAAATTTAAACAATTTCAATCAAAGGGAAAAACTGTATAGCCATGTAATGTGGTCACGATATTTTAAAATTATGTAAATGAAATTTAATATATAACCAAATTTGATATAATATCTAAATAGTAAATCTGTCTCAAATTTTAAAATTATCAATTAAATCGAATCGATCCAGATTGCATTTGCAATTTTCTTAACTCTATTACAATGTTAAATAAAAGAAGAGCTGTAAAATAAAAGAAGAGCTGTAATGTGGAAATAAACAAGAAAATTGAAGGGAGTACACGCTTGTTGATTGTCACATCAATTTCAACCTAATCCTGTGCCGAACAATAACAAAATTATTTTGTAATTGAAAATCGTTGAAATTCAGAAAATTATTTCTTATGAATTAATCTGAAGAAATTTAATATAATAATTTATTATTTTATTCTATTTTATTAATTCTACATATTTATATCATTCGCCTATTAGTTACATGCAAGAAGCATTTGCAACGGATCTATTATGTGGAAGTGTCGTGTCTAAAAAAAAGACTATTAAAAATAACCCTACGTTGAAGAGTAAAAAATCAGAAATGCTTACAACACTGTCTTAGAAAATTTTAATATGCATTTTATTTACAATTTTTGAGTTAAATATTTTAAGCTAACTCAAAAAGTTATTAAGCATACACATACAAAGCACAAGTAATTTGAGAGAAGCAGAAATATTTAATAATTGTGAGCCTTAATGTAATATTTAGAAGAAAATAAAGTACTAATTTAACACAAACTATTTCTAATACAAGATTTACTTATAGATGATGAAACACATTTTAGTGATAGAGTTTTCTATGAATGCTCATCCGAATCAATGAAATAAAGCAAAATAATTTGGCATCTTAATGAAGATAAAAAGTGTTCAACATACAAACTTGATTGAAATGCTTTACCTATTTTATAATTGTTTACGTTTAAGAATTTTTTTTTTTTGAAAAATGTGAAAGGTAAATGTATATATAGTTATTTAAATAAAAACATTCTGTTTTAATAAGAATCTAACCTAATCAAATGAACATTTAACGTATGTCCCCCCCCCCACATAAATAGCCCAAGGTTGAATCGAAATTGAATGAAGAGCTGAGTGAAGAGCTTCCTTCTTTCCATGTCACTGTTTAATACCATTCTTTGAAACTAAACGAGGTATAACTATTTATCGTTTAAAAACTCGAAATTTATAAACCTTGAACTCTTTTATCAAACTAGTTTAAACTTTCGTTAAATTCAGTAAATCAGTTTTCATCAAATGATGCGCTGAAACAAGTGCTCATCAACTTCAAGATAACAGGATGCAATACAAGTAACGTTAACTGAAAAGGTTAAGAAATTTCTTTCTTGGTTTTTTTTTTTTTTTTTTCCTTTTCTTTTCATCTTTTGAGAACTGGTTTGTCCAGAATGTGAGAACTTCCTTTATTATGTACAGCTTTCTCCTTTAATGAAACATTTTTCCATATATTCTGATGCTAATTTAATGGTTTTTGATTTCAGCAAATAAGTTGCTACTTTACATAACAACGGGTAATGCATTTAAGTACTATGAAGTGAAAATGGAGAGTTAATATTGCATTTGTACTGTGATGTTGAATTGATATTGCTGCAGAAATAAGAATAAATTAATGGAGAATTTTTTTTTAAGCTTTTTGTGGGAAAAACTCAAGATTATTATTTAATAGCTGATAATTCGATATAGATATATTAATTTCATTGGTTATTTAAATATTCTGGACTTTTTGCTATCAAATTTCTTTTTATAAGCAATATTATGACTGATTTGTGCACAGAATTACAGATTTTGCGAATATTTAAGTCAGTAATTTCGTTAAAGTTTTCAAATAACTCAATAGAGGAAAATCGTTTCCACAAACATATCTCAAATATCCTTTATTTTCTTATATAGATTGAAATAGTAATAAATTTCTCGAATACGTTACGCCTTCTAATTAAGAAAATAAATAAATTCGTATTTAGAGGAGTTAAATAATTGTAATGTAAAGAGCAACAAATCTCTTACGTATTTTTGAATTAAAAAAATATATATATATATTTTCCCGAGCTCTGTGACTTTTTGGAAAATTGAAAATTATGTTTTTATATATTATTGGGCTAAAATTTCTAAATGGGTGCATAATTCAAGTTATTTTGAGTTAACGGCTACTATGGAAAACAGTTGTAGTGGTAGGAAAATATTCGTATGTAAAATTAGAAAATCGTAAACTTTTAACAGTCAGAGCCATAATTGAAATAATTGTTATCATGTATAATTTTTATAGTGTATCAATCATCATTATGTATCGCTTTTTTTTTCTTCAAATTTTTATTTCTCGCACATTTTCAGTTTCATATGGGATTCCAACTACTAATTTGTTGTATAATTCAAATTATAAATAAAAAAATAAGTTATATTAAAGTAATTTATTGGCGAATATTCAAAAATTTTATTAATCAGTAATATTAATTAAAAATAATATAGTAATTACTGTAATGTTATTATCGCACTTAATTGCTATCCTAATTCAAAAATATTCTTTTCAAATCCTAATTCTTATCCTTCTAAAAAGAACTTACCGATTAATAAACAAATTTCATAACATCCGGTTATGAGAAATTCTTAGCTATAAAAATCATGCTTGTATCATAGTGTTAAATCTTGTCGAACATTAAATAAAAAATAAAAGTGAAATCCCAGTTAAAGTCCAAGTTTAAGAAGAGGCGGATCCAATCATCAAAGGGACCGCTTTTGCCGACGACACCGAGAGATTATCCACCCGTGTAAGGGATGTCATAATTTGTTGTCGATCGTTGGACTTCGGGCATCTGCTGCCACGAGATAAAGTACTACGAGAGATACTTGCTGCTCGACATACCCTACCCTTCTTATCTCTTCTGGTTCATGGTGGGAGGGGGACAGAGAAAAAAAAATCTGCTCATGTATGTGTTCGATGAGAAAAAAAGTCAGAATCCTCCCCTGCTACCCTCTGCGACACTGATACTAAAAGAGATAAAAACTGTAACCATGTTCTGTGCACCCGACCCTCGGAAAAGACGTAACTCGTCAGTTAGGATCGTTCTTGCCGACAGAGGGACAGGGCGCAAAATGTGTGCCGGGGCTGTTAAGTTCAGTTTCTGATGGGCAAAAGTGAAATTCTTGAGCATGACAATAGATCATCGAATGTTTATTATTATTATTTATTTATTTAAAATTGTAGGTTTTAAAGTTAAGAAAAAATTAGTTTACTTGACATTATTATACCATTCTTGCTGTCCATATTTATTCTATTGGTGTTTTTATATTCCTTTACTTAAGTTTTTTTTTTTTTTTTTTTTTTAGTTTTTTATTTTTTTAATTTTAAGAATTAAAAAAAAAAACAGGAACTGTATAACCAAATTCACTTAGGCTGAATGAAAAGATTAATTTTGCTGTTTTGGACAAAATTATCATTACTCTATGAATAGTTTAATTAGCGAATGATTCAAAGCTTACCTTTCTTTGACCTATAGGCAATAAATGTTCAATTCGATTTTATAACCTGAGATGAGCCGGGGCCCGTGATGCCCTGGATTCGAGACTTGTGGGGAGAGGGGTAGTCGCGAAAGTAATATTTTTTTACCCGCTCTTTTTTTTAAAAGCCAGGAATCGGCAAATAAGCCTGGGAAAATTGACGAAGAATAATTACTATGCTTTTGTTTATCTAGCTATAGCTGTGATCATGTCAAGTGTTTTGGGGAAACTAAAAGCGGTCGATCACACATGAATTTCGTAATGCATGTTTTAATGTTTCTCAAATTTAAAAAGAAGTTCTATGAAATGAATAAATTTGGATTTAATATGTGATAAAATTAAATTATTGGATTTAAAATATAGATGTATAAAAATACATATATGAGATATAGTGAATTAAATTTTATTCAGATTAATCAATTAATTTTAAATATACATAATTAATTTTGAGATGACTTGCATGCTCATGCACCATGTTGCTACGCTTTTTGAATAATTTGAATTGTGTCTGATTTTATAATTTCCGATGAAATTTATTTGGAACCCTGTGCTGTATCTCTCACATGTACATTTTCACCATTTGTCGAAGGAACTGTGCTGTGTATATTAATTCCCTTGCTATTCAAAAGTATGTGCCTTTTTCTTAACTAATAATTAAATGTAATAAAAATTGTAGAAATGTATTGTATTTCATAATTTTTATATAATTGCTCGAAAGCATTAGATAAATGCAGCTATGCAATTATATTATTTTTCTAAAATTTAACGGGCAAAAAAAGAAATGTTGAAATTAATAGTATTTAGAATTATTTAAAAAGCAGTCTAGTTTCTATAATTTTTTCAATGAAAATAATTTACTTGGTTTACATATACTTAATCAATATTCTATTTTCATATGAATGCTATTTTTTAAGAAACGTATTCAGTTTTAAAAAAATATCATATAAAACAAATGGAATACTTTTGCATTTATTTCAAACAATCTGATTTTATAATTAATTTAAAGATAAAATTTAAACTTTTAAAAAATTCAGATACGATTTTTTTCTTTCATCAGATTTAAATTATGCAATATTTTGGTGAAAGGAATATTTTTGTAAAATTTTATACATGTTTTATACTTTATTCCACATATTCATAGCTAAAAACCACGGTTTGGTGACGGTAAGATCTCGAGGATTGAAAATTTTCTGGTTCAACCGAAAGTAGAATATGTGCTGCTGATTAATTAATTTATTAATTAATATAAACAAGTTAAATTTATCATCGTGCATCAAATAACCTTGACTTTGATGATTTATGAAAATTTGAAGATTGATGGTTAAAGCTCAGATACTGTTCTCTTCTTTTGATGTTTATCTTAAAATAAATTATGAACAAAAATGTGTTGTTAATCTAATCAAGCAAAATATCCATAGCGTTGATAATAGAAGTTTTCGAGCATTTAATGGGATGGAAACGTTCTCGATTCTAACTAACTTCAGGTTGGAAAGAAATTTTACTGTAGTAATTTTTCATACAGCTGTAAAATAATTTAATTTACTGATAAAAATTACAACATTTGTTTATTATTATTGCAATATCTCAGAATACAATATTTTAAAGTTGAAATTTCACTAATTCTTTACGAAGCGATCCACCGGCAAAAGACAGTCCTCCGAAGTCATTTTCTTCCTAGTCCGCCCCCTCCCAAAGAGTCGGGATTTAATCGCTCCCCCAGGGCGGGTACTTTTGACACTTGAGTTTTTATACACTTCACCCTTCGCGATAAAAACACTTTGCAGCTCCTGGGTGAGAAGGTCGCCCCTGGGGTAGACGGAGGCACTGTTGCGTTGCGGTTATCCGAGCCCGCCAGACGATTCGGGTGGGAAATCTCTTCTCTAAAATAAAAGAATGGAGAAATTGGTTAGTATTAGAGAATACATTTTGCGAATGAAGAGTAATTGTTTACTGTGTATTTATATTTCTTATTTGTGTTATTTTTGAGACAAAAATAAATAAATAAAAGGGTGGGGTGGGATTGCTCAATAGGATACCATTTTATTTATTATATTTGAAGTAACAAGGTTGATCAATAAAAGAGCATTTTATCTCTTTTATTTGAAGTTAGCAGAATTGATAAATAAAGGATTATTTCGTTTGAAGTAACATTAAAAGCATTTATTGAAAATGCTATTAAATCACTATTAGAATTTTAAAAGAAGATTGTTGTAGCTCCAACCTTAATTAATGCTTTAAGTTGATTATATTTTTATGTGAAATTTTAATTAGTTGTTATTATGGTGTTGCATCTTTAATATTTGGATTTCAGTTAATTGTAATTACAAAGTGATTTAAAGTGAAATACATGTCAGCATTTTTATAGTAATGAAAAGAGCCGTAGCAAGCAAAATCATGGTGAATATAACTTGTAAGATTCATTTCGCGTTAAAATTTTCTTTATTGTTAAATATTTCTTTATTGTTCATAAAATATGATATAATAAATTTGTTTTAATTTAATCAATTTATTCTAGTTTAATTAATCGTGTGATTTTATTCTTACGAAAAATTGGAAAATCTGATTAATATTATTCAATTTAGATTTGTATTATAGATTTAATAGGTATGTATTTATATTCATATGCATGCATATCGTATCTATGAATTGAATAAACATGTAGGTTTACATCTTAATTTTCTTAGTCTCTTCGGATGCAAAAACTGATAAACATGTACAGCAAAAAATATTCGAAATTCTTTGTGGTAATTATATTGGGAATAAAATGATTAATCGTAAATTATTAATAACAACCGACTGTTAATAACTTACCAGTAATAATATCAACCAATTATTATTAATTTAGTAGTTATTATTAATTATATCCAATAAATGTGATTAATGGATTTACCACATATACATGATTAATGGATTTACCACAT
>JAPMOR010035758.1:74440-85587 GCA_026543865.1 Argiope aurantia
TGATTAATGGATTTACCACATATACATGATTAATGGATTTACCACATATACATGATTAATGGATTTACCACATATACATTTTTCACCTTCACTTTATACGATTGTGATTACATTTTTCCACAGTTAAGATTAAAACTGTTAGTATAAATTTAACGAAGTTAACACTAAAGATTTAATTTTTGGTTATGATTGTGATTTTTTTTCCTACATGATCAGCTATACTACATCGTTTTCGTTTTTCTCCCATACATTTTTATTTTTCGTTTTCGTTTTTCTCCCATATATTTTTATTTTTTGTTTTCGTTTTTATTCCACACATTTTTATTTTTCGTTTTCGTTTTCACTCCATACGTTTTTATTTTTAGTTTTAAAGAATATAGTAATTTATTTCAACTAGAAATATGAAAGTAGCTTTTTTCATTATGAAATTCATTAGAATTATTCATTATTATAAACTTAATTTATTTATTTTTACCCTTCGTAGAATCTCTCATAGTTTGCAGTCTTAAAAAAATATCTTTGCAAAAATATGTTACTATATAAATTTGATAATTTTAATTGTATTAAATTGTATTGTTGCAAATGTGGTAAATGGAATTTTTTAAATGCATGCTTGTATAGATTTTGTTTATATTACTTGTATATGCTAATTATATGATTATTTCCCTCTTCAGGCTATTCGATGTACTGCCGTGAGTTGTTCTTGTGATTGCTTCTCTCCATGCAAGGCTCAAATTCGCATCTGTGACGGCTGTGGACATGGATGGGTCAGTCATGGTAAGTCTATTCAGTTTTTTCTCCAGACTCCTAAACAAGGATTTTTTATTTTTTTTTTTCGCCTGCAAAGTAGACCATTATATCAAACGATAATGCAGGACGTAATGCGCATAAGTTATGGAATATCAATCAGTTTTTGTGAATTATATATTCTGATTCATTCTTTATTTTCTTTTTTGGCTTTTGAAAGAAAGGAAAAAAAAAAAAAAAGTAAACGAGTTCGACTTAAACTGTTAAAAAATTTTAGAGTTTGCATTTTCCCTCTGTATTTTCTGTTTTTTATCTGTATTGTGGGATCAGTGGCGTAATAGGGATAAATTTCTTCTCGGCATAATATTTTTTTCTCCTCCAGTTGTTGCCAGTGGGTTAGCAATAGCTGTTAAAACAAAACATTTTCTTCACGTCATCATATTTTGCTTCAAAAAGTGAAACACTTGCAATAACATTTAATTCCATCTGCAACAGTGTCCAAGTTGTTTGATAAAATTTCTTATGCTAACTTTTTTCTTTCTTTTTTTTGAAGTCCATTTAACTTATTTTTGATTTGAGGCTGATTTGAGATTTTCATAAACTAGAAGCAAAAAAACTTTTTCGATTCTTCTTTTATTTCATTCCCTTTTCCCTCATCCAGTTCTAGCCCAAAATGCGTGGTACACTTTCTTACTTGTAAGGTCATTTACACATGGATCTAATAAACTGTAAAACTTTCTACCGTTCCAAGGAAGGAAGGAAGAAAAAGTCTTCCTCTAATAAATGATTCATCCATTCCGCCTAAGGCGAGCTTTAAGCCTTACTTCAATCGCATGTGAATTCGGATGACACGAATAACAAGACACTCGATCGTCATAAAAATAGAAAGAATGAAATACAACAGACATTTATTGCATTATCTTTTTGTAAAGAGGCTGCCGATAGTATTATGTTTACGACCGTTGAAGCAGCTTTCTGTTTTGGTCTCGTTTTTGTCGCACCGAACCTTAATAATTTAAACATTACATTGAGTGTTGCAATTTTTTTTCCACTTCATTTATTTCTTTTTTATTTCATTAGAGATGAGTCGTATGAAAGATACATTGTTCTTCTGCGTGGATCCATTAACGAAGAATGTTGTTCTTATTTTCGAATATGAAATTATCTTTTCAGAAATAAGACGGAGAAATGTAGGATTTAGCAAAATAATCGTTATTTTGTTTACATATATTTTTATATATAATTAAGCATAATTTTAAAAAAATTTTATGCTTATTTAAATATTAAGATTTATAAGCAAGAACGGAGAGAATATATTTAGTCCTAAAACGAAATCTTTATACTTTGTATTTTATTTATATTTTGGGATCTGTGGCGCAATAGGGATAAATTTCGCCCAGACATAATATTTTTTTCGCCTTCAGTAGTTGCCAATGGTTTAACAAATTAAATAGCCGTGTGAGCAAGACATTTTTTTCCCCCTGCGCCATCGTATTTTGCTTTAAAAAGTGACACAATCTCAATAACGTTTTGTCTTCATAGTATCCTCCCATCCATACCCTCCCTTGACCATCCATCTCTAGAGCACTTTTTTGAGTGTCTCTAAAAGACTGATAATGAAATCCCGCACAGATTTGTAAATATACCTTTGCATTGCTGAATAACCGTCCTTCAGATGCCATAGAATACAAACAACTCTAAATTATTTAGTTAGTATTATTTTGTTACTATCTTTTGTAATCCATCGCTTCGGATAACGCGCATTTCCGGTATTCTTAATCCACATATTAAGAAATTATAGCCAGTATATACTTTAATAATGTTATTTCTCTTTTTGAATTTTCTTCGTTTTATGATAATTTTAGGTCTCATTCTGATTCTTCTGATTATTTTTATAATAATTACACATCAGCATTCAAATTTACCAATATTTGATTTTTTTTAAATATATCCTGTTACTGATTCAATTGAGAAACACCGTTTTAAATATGAAATCCCTTATTTTTATAAAAAAATATTATTTAAATATTAACTATATTTATTTACGTTTCCTTTTTTATATTGATCTTGTTATTGTAAAGCATGATATTAATTAAATTCAATATTATCGAAAAAATGAGGAGGGGGCCGAACAGCTTAGGTCAAAGATTTTTCTTGTCAAAGTTTCTGTTAACAATGCCAGCATAAATGTGAGCAAGATATAAAATTTATTTTCATTTACAAATTTATGGAATTTTCTATGAATTTTATCGTAGAAACATAGTTAAATCCCATAATTTGTTAATAGTGTTTTTTGAAATTTTATTGCTTTATTATTTTATTATAAACAGAAAATATATTTGTTTTCGTGCTAGAATTATTAGTGTAAATAACTGCATTTGAATAGAGCTGTATTAATTATTTGAATTTATCAAACAATGTCACTGAATATATCTTTTTTTCCCTAAATTAAATAATGTTCAGCAGCCGAAAATATGCTTAAAAAATCTTGTGAGAAGTATAATACTTTGAATTTTTGAAAATTTTTATCAACAATTTCTTTTCTACTACAAACGGCAATTTTAATTAAAATGCCTTCTACTATCTGCAAGATTCTTATTTTTTGCATGCACTCCATTTTTTTCTTATGTTTAAAAAAATGTATAATCGTAATTATAGATTTGTGTGAATATACATTACTTATTCATTATTTAATCTAACAGCATAACTCTATAAAAGTGTTGTGTACTTAACCGGTTAATTGCTTTCTTTGAAATTAAACTTAAAGCGGATTTACACGTCATTTTATTTTACTTTATTCATGGAAGATAATATAGAAGATTTTCTCATCAAAAAATTACGAATTTGATATTCAATAATAATCCCTCCATAAAATCTCATGGAAGTATTCGGTGTGCAGTTTTCGGTGCGTGCCCAAATCTAATAAAAAAAAAAAAAAAAAAAAAAAAAAATTATAAAAAAAGAAAAAGAAAGATGGCATTCGGCTTCGGAAAACAAGTATTAAAGTAGAATTATAAAAGACGAAGGAGTAGGTTATCACACTCCAAATGTGTTCGTGTTGCCATGTTTCATGCTTGAAGCATTTAATGCCGCAATTAATACCACTTTACGGAACAAAATACTCATGTCCAACAGCGCCTTAATCCCTAGTAAACTGGAGGCTTCCTGAAGAGCCGTGTTCCTTTTACCCTGTTGCTTCTGAATGTCCTCCAGCAATGGAGCTTTAAATTATTTTCTCGCTTCTGATCTTAGATGAAAAGGTCATCAGTTCGTAATCCAGTAGCAGCAGCTTGCAATTCTAGTAGCTGCTGCTAACCGCGGTGCGTGGCACTTTGGCACGCAAACCGCAAAGACAAAAGACCGTCTTAAATCATCTGCTTAGGACCAAAGAGCAACTGATTGTTACATTCCCCTCTTCATGATCATTTCATACGCGGAATTTGTATTGAAACTTAGTTAATTTCGTAGAATAAAATGATGTTAAAAGGAAAAATCGGTGCTGTTTTGTTGAATATTCGTTTACGGTAATTGACAAAGATAAAAATTGGTTCCACACTTCAGAGAAATTAATTCTAGTATTTCTAAAGCGAGCAATTACATCTGGTACCATTGGAAGATGAAGCTTTTTTTTTAAAAATAGTAATTTCCAAAGTTAAAATTGAAACCACATAATATTTTTTCTATGCGTTACTATACCTTATTGCATTTTCAGCAGATGCCAAAGGATGTGTATTCTGTATAGCAAAATAAAACTGTCTCTCTCTCTCTCACTATATATATATATATATATATATATATAGAGAGAGAGAGAGAGAGAGAGATAAATGATTACTTATATTTCTTTTTTGCAAACAACATGCTTTTATTTTTGTCAAGTTGATGACAATTTAGTTGTTTATATTGTATGCATTTTTCCTTTATTCCTTATTATTTATTTCAATTTTTCAGTTAAGCTCTGTTACCGATTATACATCTGAGGAAATTGTCTTCATTTAGTTTAGTCTTATTCTAACCCTACTGCACGTTTCAGGGATAAAAGAAAAAATATTTTTGCAGTAATTTACATCCATGTTCTTTAGTGTATTACAATAATTGAAATCGTAACAATGGAATAACAGTATTTTAAATTGTTGCTGGTTAATGCATCTCTAGAAAAGAGTTTCATTTTTCATTGTATTTATCATAAACGAAATGACCAATTACCATCAAGAAATTGTTCATTTACCCCAAGTAAGTTATCGCTTTGGAAGGGCATAATAGAATATCATGTTTGTTTTTCAGTGAAAAAATTCATATACATTTCTTAGTTAATATAAAATTCAGCGTAAAACAAAAGGAATGGAATTTATTTTTATTTCTATAAATCTTTCGACGTTAATGTTACTTTTTGCTTAAAAAATTAAAGTTTTTTTTTCTTTGTTAATTTCTTAATTTAGGGATTTGGAGTTTTTTGATAACGGATGATGCCAATAAAAATTCGAGTGTCCATTTTTTGCGCCCCCCCCCTCTACCGCCAGCTAGCAGAAGACGTTTCGATTCTATTCGGCTCTTTCAGAGATTAAATGATGTCATGAAGAGAAGGGGAATAGTACAGTAACCATTGTGTTTTTCTTCTTACCTTACAAAGAAATTACCGAAATAAAGTAATTCAAATCTCGTTTTCTTTCGCTTTCGAAATCCTTTATAAAGATGTAATTCGAGAGTTTTTCTACCGATTTAGTTGATGAAGATTAGGTCATGGTTAATTACCGAAAAAAAATACTATGAAACAGACTTAAAAACTTCCAGGTAGTAATGAGATAGGAATTTAATTTGTACTGGATATCTCCTATGATGTTTTTTGCCTTCCTCTGTAGAACCTAGGGTCTTTTTATTAACTTTTTTTCATCCCTACCGTGCTTATTTCTTTCCTTAAATAATCCTCTGTTTTACCATAAAACTCATTCCATTTTAAAACTTGTTTTTATCACCCATCTCATAGGAGCAATTAAAAGCGGAGGGCTGCTGGACACAATCTTAATCCCACTTTAATGATGACCTTCCCCTGAGTCAACTTTATCCCTTCCTATCCAGATTTGCATAAGGCTAAGCTTGGGGTTGCAGAAGGGAAAGGTCTAAGGTTCAGTAAGGATTGATAGATTTATAAGAATCCGGGGCATCCATAGCTGTACTTTTTTTTGCATCCACCCTCCCAGTGTGTAGAACCCCCGACCCTCTTTCCATTACGCTTTCCTATTCATCTCTTTGTTTTTAGGTGGTCGTCCCATTGACCTAGCTACCTTTCAAAGAATCCCCCATCCCTCTCTAAGTCTTAACCATCTTGAACTAGACCCATACACTGCTTTTGAAATGCACTGCCGAAATGGGATTCCCCCCCCCCCCCTACCCTCTATCGTGCCAGAACCTAGGGTTTTCTTTCTGTTGTTTTTCTTGAGCATCACTGGAAGAAGACCTGAAAGATGAGTGTCTCCCTTGTGGACAATTTGACAGGGCATTTTCGGAATTCAGATTTATCGTGGCAGAGCCACGTGCAAATCAATTTTTTATGCAGCCCCCCCCCCTCCATCCCTACACATCGTCTTCCCCACAGCAGCGGAATAGAGAGAAAGTCTGCGGCGCTCTAAATTGACAGAGAGTACTTCGGCAAAGTCTTTCACTACATTTATTTACTTTTTTTCACATTTAAGTCCTTTCTTGTCCTATTTTTTAAACCCTCTGTGTCCCTTAAGAGATGCGTCGAGAGGACTTAAAAACCCATATATCCCCTCGTACTATTCCTCGTCGTGGTATGTACACTTTTTTAAAGTACTCGCTGTCTATCCTGGGTCCAGAGAAATGGATGCCCCCTCCCAGCAAAGTTTTTTTTTTGTTTAGTTTTTGGAGTGGTGCATATACATGTCTATATGGGAGGTGAGCCGCCCTTCGTGGCTTAATGATTCCGTTGGAGGATTTTTCTTCCACACTACTTTATAGTTGAGCGCGAAAAATTGCGCGGCGAAAAAGGACTCTAGACCCTTTTATCTTCGCCACCATAAAAACCTGAGCAGGATAAAGGATTATTTCCCCTGCCTCTTTCCAACAAGCTATTATTCTCTCGATACAGGAATGGGGAAAAAAGAAGGAAAGTTTTTTTTGTGTGTGTGCATTTCTGTAGTGGCGTGTATGTGTGGCTTGGAGAGGTTTAAATTAGGTAGGAAGACCAAAATTTTCGAAGTGAAATGAATGTCTTCCTCGTCGGATTTAGGCATTCTATCATTCCTTCCAAGAATTTGTCCTTGATTGACAAGAGAAATTGATACAGTAAAACGGATGGGAGGGCATTTTTTTCTTTTCTTTTCTGTAATTTATATCGCCAAATACTTTTTGAGAAATAACACATTTATTTTTCCTTTTTATATTTTGAGATAGATTACTTTCAAACTAAAAATCAAGTTTATTTTGTCCGCCGAGTTCAAATAATTCAAGTGCTTATAATTTATTTATAAAGGTTTTGATCTTAATTGCCAAGTTTCATTTTAATTTACTACATTAAAATCTGCCTTGCGAAATTGGTAAATAATTAATTAAATTGTATTGGTTGCTGCGAGTAAAGTGAGTAAAAAAATACATTTTTTGTACTAACTTGCGAGCATTTCTGTTTTTCGTATGCAACAATCTACGTTGATTAAATGCTTTAATCGCTATATGCATTATTAAGTATTTATAAGATTATTTATTTATATTTTATCGTCACATTTGCAGAATTTCAAGCTGCTATTTAGATACAACATTTGTAAATAGGCTTAAATTCGAAAGGGAAGGAATTGTTATTTGCGTACAACATTGTGATAGTGTATAGTGATTCTTCCCTATAGTTGTTAAACGTTATACCCCGTAAAGGTAGAAGGATACGTACTCAAGAGTTAATTTTATATTAAAATTATTATTTTATTACACCGATTGTATGTTATAACTGATATATTAAATAAATCGATCTAGCTAATAATCATAATTGAACACATTTTTGGAGGTAAATTTTATGTTCCGTCGCAAAATCTTACTAGGACTTATTTTCTTGTAGGGAGTAGTAAATGATTATTAGCAAGAAAAATTCTCATTTCATTTTAATGACTCATTATTTTATTTAAATATAAAATTATATTCAATTAAATCATAATGGAATTATTCTTTTAATAGTACGAAATATAAAATATTTATTAAAAATATTTCAACATGGAAATAACTTTCTAGTAGTTTTATTTCAATAGACAAATTAAGTTAATTATTTAGTATTATTAATTGATATATTTTCTAAAAAATATAATTTCATTAAGCACTATTTCATTTTCTCCTATTAAAAATAATTTGTTAATGACAGAAAATTAAAAAGCAGTGATCGGAATAGAAATAGTAGGCTGAAGAGAACACTAATAAATGCTCCTTTGATTTTTTTTTTTTTTTAAGTTCTACCTTTTCATGGGCGACGTGAGGAAGGAAAGTACCTGGTGGCTACCATCGATTACCTCTTTTCACTTGCTTCTGCTTCTTATAATAGATGTCTCTTTCCCGCCAAGTGTAATTAGGTCTGGCCTCAAGTCCAGACATTTTTACCTGCCACTTATCGTCTTCATCTTTCTTTATTTCTGTAACGTGATTCTTCTAATCAATTGCAGAATAAAATTATCGCTGCTTTAATTTTTTAATTCAAACTTTTATCCGTAGTGCTAATTATTTTACAATTTATTGATAATAGTATTTTAAATGGGTTTTCTGGGGAGTGAAAATTTGATTGGAAGGAAAAGAGATTTTATGAATATAGATAGTTTGATTTCATCGTAAAGATTTTAGGAAATATACATCATGTCATTCGTATTATGTATTGATGTGTAAAATTATGAAGTTTTATTTAATGGTAAAATGTTATGGAGTTAATTAAAGAGTCTAAAGCAATGGTTTTAAACTATTTAAACTGAAGGCAGCTTTTGAAGTATATTATTTTGTGGCAGAACTTTACAGTCTTCTCCATAAGTATGTGCGATTTACTTGTTTGTTGGTGGAATGGACAAAAAATCTTATCACTGATTCTCTGACCCGCCCGAAGGCACACATATAAAGAATACTGAATGACCGGAACGTCGCCATAGCAACATTGGCGGGAATTGTGGTTTTGGCGGGAATTGTGGTTGAGTCCTAAGGGCTTTCACTGGCCACGGTACAACCCTTCCTGAAGGAAGTACGTCCCGTCGTCAATGAGAGAAGCCCGATGCCCCACCTATTTATGTACCCACCAGGGTGGTGAGATCCAACCACCATACCGGAAGCATCTCATCCTCATTTCGAGGTACTCCCCCGGAGGTTAAAATGAGCATAAAGAAAAAACTGCAGCTGAATTTAAAATCAGCATAAAATTACTCTTTTTATCGGCTTAATAATAACATAATCTGTATTACTGAAGTCATTAACTCTTTATCTTCGCATCTAATGACTAAAAATGTGTTTGTGTTTTTTTTAGCACAAAAATAATCGAAATTTACTTCTGTAATTCTTATCTGTAGGCTACATTTCATATTTTTCCCTAAGCTTTCACTAGAGCTTACGTTTTTCTGGTATTGGATAAATTGTGCACTTTTTCCAAGTAATCGCATTTGAATATCATTGATCTTCAGAAGTTTTTGAAAATCACTTGTAATATAACTGGCTGAATGATTGCAATCCGATTGAAAGGATTTGAAAATATTGAAATTATTTATATTAAATTCTTAAATTTCATATTTTTTTGTTAATGATCATCTGAATTCAGTTCTGATTCTCAACTCTTCATCCATTTTAAATCGATTAGTAATAATATCCTTCAAAATGGCAGATAATCTAAATAACTAAACCAAGGGGAGGAGGAGAAGAGGAGAATTTTGCAGTGCAGACAACTGAATGGGTTGATTCGAAACACGATTTGAGTAAAATTGTTTATTTTATTATTAAAAAAATACTGCATATTATTGAACTTTTTGATCACCTATCGAAGCTTATTTGGCGTATATATTAAAATTATTTATATTCAGGTTAGAAAGTTAAGGAATAGAGTCTGTTAAAAGTATATATGTTGAATTTTACAACTGTAAAAATAAAGTCGATAATGACATTACAAGTATTGCATTGAAAAATGTGTAATTTGAAAGCAGCATGACAAAATGACAACAGATGTCTATAAAGACATTAATAACAAGTAATATTAAATTACTTTGTGATTAACTTTTAACCTAACAAACTATTTGTTAAGCTAAAAATTATTTTTTTGCAAGATTATTAGGTGTTTATAGCTTAAACATACTATACTATCTGTATAAACTGCGACATCCTCAGTGCGACAAGCCTGATGGAAAAATTGTTCAAAATGCCTTACAGGTCAGATCATGAACATGATTTAATAAATTCTGCACTTCTTGGATATCAGGTATACATTAATAAAATTTGTAAAAAAAAAGTTTAATCGATCTTTAATTAAAAATTAATCATATTTTTAACGCTTTCCCTTACTAACTCCGGAGCAAATTGTTGCGCTTTTTAACATCTTTAAAATAACAACATTAAACATTTTAGTCATATTAATTTTATTACGATATAGTGTTTTTCCTTTAAATTAAAAAAAAATTAAGGATTTTAAAGATATTTTATAGCATTATTTTTCATTCTTTTATTCACCAAATTTGTACTTAATGCATAGTATTATTTCTTGAGTACATGTTATCGCTTTTATATAATTGAAAGCAATTAAAAAAATAGCTAATTCAGGCATAAAACATTAAGATGTTGTGATGTTTGCGATTTGAGGTTGGACCCTCTTTTAAAATTTTATTTATTTATTGCAATAAAATGTCATTATTTCACTGCTGTATAGGAAAATCTGATTTTCCTTTCTTCTCCATCTTTAATATCACATCATGTAAATATCTTAAATAATGCAATATTGTCGTGAATATAATAAGTTATGGAATGTTATTCAATTTTTACATTGACCACGCGGAATGTACATAACTTTTGAACACGTGCGCAACAAACAACAAAAACTTGCAAAGACGCTCCTATGGGCAACATACAACCATGCCTTTCATTCATTATTATCAGTACTTTGTGCTAACAATTGCTTTTTATTGTGTATAAAACCGGGGCAAAGTAGAGGGTTTCTGTCCTTCAAATCGGATTTGATCCCTGCGACATTCTCACGCAAAGATCAGTTCAAGGATCGTTTGAATGATAATTGTGCATCCAACTATACTGTATGTATCTTTTATTGAACCCCATCGGTGACTCGGTGGCCTATTTAATCTTCTGGAAAAACCTGTGTGGGTTTTTGTATTGCTGCTTACTCTACCTAAATCGTTTTTTATGGAGAGAGAGGAAGAAACAGTTTAAAGAAAAGTTGC
>JAPMOR010035758.1:97165-125413 GCA_026543865.1 Argiope aurantia
TCATTTATTCATATCCAATCAACCTTGAATGCCAAAAAACCCAAAAGTCAAGTCAACGGCCGCTCTGAAACAAATTTACCAAAGATTTTCATCGTAAGGTTTCATCTCAGTTGAACATCAAGCAGGCGTGAAATGCTTATTCTTCTTGACTTAACGACCTCACTTAATTAGGATTCGAGTTTCTTAATAATGTTACATCTGCTGGGTCGAGCATCACAAAAGTAACAAGAATTCCAACATCAACCACCACTGACGAGTTCCAATATTTTTGCCTAAGGCCGCTGCAATGTGGGACTGACTTTTCCACGGTCTACCGCTCATAGACTGCTGGCACTTACTTAGTTCTGCCCAAGTCTATATATATAACGAGACTCTTTGGAGGCCGCAACCCTTTTGTGTACCGACACGGTACGATGGTCTCCTACTGAAAGGAGAATGTTTTGTCCTTCCCCCCATTTTCCGGGCTGACACTCGCGACAGGATGATTATAAAGGGCTGTGCGATGACTGATGTCACGCCTTTGTCTTCGGATTGGTCCACCACGCCGGACTCTTTTGACTCGCATTGTCCGCCTATTTACCGCGGACCGCGTTTGAGTTAGTTTGGCTATTGTTCTGCCGGTATTTTTTTTTCCTTAGAAGTACCTGATGAGGTATTTGTACCTTATCATACAAGAGTTGACTCCTTAAAGGCTGCTGGTAAAGTTGGTCATCACGTTGTGTTTCTTTTTTTATTGTTTGTTTTGTTTTTATTTATTCCTGAAAGTTTTGAAATAGGTGTTCCATCTTATAGTAACACCATTTATAGTATAGTATGGTAAAGTGTTGTTTTACATTTTACCATACCAGAAGTTATGTTTTTGAAGTTGTTGGTTGATAGGATCTGTTTGTTCAAATTGTAACATAAAGGTCAATGTTTTAAAATTTTTTTATTTTTATTTGAAATACCAGCATTTTTTTTTTTTTTTTTTTTTTGGCAGATACTGAATGATTTTTGTGGAATTAAGTTCCGGGTTTTCGCTTTCAGATTTTTTATTTCTATTTGACATATTATTGAACAAATGTTTGTAGGTGATTAGTAAAATTGTCCAGCTTTTTGTGTTAGATTTTAATAATCCATAGAACAAGATCCTTACAAATTGCTGATTTTTATCCATATTTTAGTGTTATTCAATTATATATTATTCTTGATCTTACGCCCCTTTTAAGAAAGTGAAAATAATAATAATAATAATTGCCTTAGAATCCGAAGATAGATTAGATAATTTACTAAAAAAATTAATTTGAGACAATTATTTTAAAAATTAAATTTTAAATAAATAATCTGAAAATCTTATTGCAAATATTTTAAGTCAAAACTTTTTACTTACTCTTACAAAAAATTAGGGGGCAAATTACTCTTACAAATTACGTAAAAATTACTCTTACGTTCAAATATTGAAGAACCTGAAATAATAAGACAAAATGAAATCGTTTATTACTATTTAAGAAGCTCTATTCAGCACGTGCATCAGTAATTTCAGTCAGATTAAAGATAACTAAGAACTGTAATTTGAGAACAAAATACAAAAGAAAACTAACACTATAAAGAAATTGTATTTTAAAATTCAATTTGTTTCGAATAACGAATTGCATAGCAGCTGAAAATCTTTGTTCCATTTTTGTAATTTTTTCATTAATTATAATATAAAGCAAATTAATAGTAAAATTTTATTTTTTCTAAAAGATTATTTTAATCTTCTTTAATACAGTGTTTTAGTATTAAATACTATGCAAAAATAATTTACTAAAATCTTCACATTTTTATTCATGACAAAAAAAAAAAAATCTGTAATGAAATTTAGCATAAATTTAGAATTAATTCTTCGTGCCTTTTTAACATATTATTCATCTTCGTTTTCTTGTACCATATCCATTAAAAAAAAAAGAGCTCATATTTTTGTGATAAAGCAGCCAATAGTTAGCTGCTGTTCTTTAGTAAATCTTATTCATTTTTTCCCCCTAATTGCCATCTCTTTCTAAATTGAATTGCGAAGAAAAAAATATTGGATTTTTTTATACTATTATTATTATTATTTGTGGGAGGGAATTTTGTTATTGTTCCCAGGGTTGGAAAATGGATTTTTTTTTTTAAAAAGTGTATAAATTTATTTTTTATTTTTGTTGACATATTTTGCCCCTTTTCCCGAAATTGGAAAATCAATAAGAAAAGGAGACATTCTTTAAATACACTGAAAGGAAACTGGCTTAAAACAAGATATTTTGGAGATTTCAGTAATATTTTTTAACCCGAGATTTTTTAGAATAATATATACATTAATGTTGTTATTTCTGAAAGACCTTGCAGAATGCTTTGTGACATAAGCTTAAGAAGCTTTGGTTTACTACCTTTTTAAAGTTTATTAAAAACTGCGTGTTATCATGGAATCTCATAATTCATTTATCCAACAAACATTACTGATAAAGACTGAAAATATTTATACTGATTATTAAATCGAAATTTGAAGCGTAGTGATTATTTATAAATATTTAACTGAGAATGTTGTGATTTTTCTATACTGTATTAAATTTTTTCAATCTTATTTTCATTAATATTTATTTAAAATAAAATTGGAATTAATATTTCAAAAAAGAAGTTCAATGCAGCGAGGAACCGTCTTATAATATTTGTGCTAGTCGATATATTTATTTCCCCATGATGTTTATTTTCAGAAAGACGGATGAATTCTTATTAAACCTGAGTAAACTATACTATCATTATTTTTTTTAAATTGCTTTACAGTCTTTGAAATAACAATTATTAAAAAATTCAAATTTTGCATCAAAAATAAAACTTGAAAACACTAGGACTGCATTCATAATATCGACATAAAATAAAAATTTTATATCAAATTTATAAAATAAAATAAATAAATTTGGCGTCGTGTCTTGTCGTCACTCTGAATTTCGTCACGCCGTCTGCATTCTCTTGTCCTGCTCTATCATTAGATTCGCTATAAACTCTTAAATCACACAAAAGAAATATTATTGTGCTATCATTCTCACTTTCAATATACCGCTTGTGTACTTGATGACGCTTAGACTGCGGTCACACCATTATCTTTAGTGGCAAGCAATTTCCTTCGGCTTTATTTTCTTTTATTTGTATTATTTTTCCGAACTTAATATAAGGTTTATTATCTTTGCCTTTGTGCCCAAGTTCTTTAGACAAGACAATATCTTTGCCCAAGTTCTTTTTTGTATTCTATGATCATATTTTAATTGTTTTTATAAAAAGATTAAGCTCCACTCTGCATAATATTTCACCTCAAATATTGTATAAATAGGTACCTAAAAATTATAAAGAGTACAAGGAAAAATATTAGTTAATTTTAATCTCATGTTTTAAGTAAAACTAATTTATAAAAATATAAGCAGCGATATTCATAAAATGCTGTTTATTTTGTGTCAAAAATGTAAAACTGGAACATGTTGAGGAGTGGAGTACGATGAAGATGATATTGCTAATGATATTAGATTATTACATAGTCTGCCATCATTTCATTGACTGTTAAGTGAATTTCACATATTTTGCCTAACGTGATGCAAGACCTGAACACCCTAATAATATTTAATTTTCTTGATTATACGTGATTACCTTAGATTATGACTTTCACAATGAATATTTATTTACATATTTTTATAAAAAAATTTAAAAAAAAAAAAAAAAAAAAAAAAAAGGTAACTTTTAAACTTGCTTCAACAGCCGATTGGAGCAAGTTGACGATTTCATTATCTTTTTTCATGTGGCTTTTTGTTTTGCTCCCGTATTTGAATTATGCATTTTATGTTAAATATGCATTAAAGCCTTTTATGTTAAATATGCATTTAAGCCTTTTATGTTAAATATGCATTAAAGCATTTTATATTAAATATGCATTTTTGGATGCTGCTGGATGTTTTAGTTTTGGTGCCTTACCTTTAAAAAAAACTATTACAGCCAAGCTTATTAAAATTTCATCGTCAAGAGATGGCATTACTGATGAAAAGGTTAATGAGCTATTGAGTAATGCTTATTTCAAAGAAGCTACAATCAGCAATGTAGTTACAAAGTTCAAAGAATGTGGAATACAGCTTTATAATCCCCTAATATTTAATTAACATGGTTTTGCAGCTGCAGAAACAATATATCATATACTTCTTGCAGAAAAAAAAATCGAAAGTGCAGTATTTATCCTAATGAAATCTTCTGACGAACATGAGGCGAAGCAAAAAGAAAAACGGGAAACAAAGGGAAGGGGGAAATTATGAGATGAAGAAGACAAGAGGCTCGAGATGCAGAAAAAGGAGTTGCTGGTAAGAAATTGAAATTGTATTCCTGTATAAGAAGCAAAGAAATCTATATTTCCGACATTCATACTGTTAGTCCCAAAGGAAATTTAGTACAATGGCCTACGTGTGTTGAGATCTTTGTTAATCCTTTAATCAAAAGATTAGATAGAATCTTGCAAATGCTAAGCAGGTGACAGGTAGACTTCTCTGAAATAACTTATCATGAATTTTTATGTTTTTTCAAGGGAAAATATATAATGATAATAAATTAATTAAAGTACTCTCTTATAATTTCTGAGGACAAAAATGCTATCAACTTTTATTAGTTTGTTTCTTCTTGTCTTGTTAAGATAACACTTTTGCACATTTTTTAAAATAAAAAATAACTACGAGTATATTAAAATAAAAAAATATCTTATTAGATGCAGAGGGTCAGGGTGGCCTGGTGGTAAGGTTTCGGCCTCGGAACTGGAGGGTTTCAGGTTCGTGACCCGATTCCACCGAAGAGCCCTCGTGTAAGCGGGTCTGGTACACGTTAAAACCGTCCGGGCCAAACGCTCTCCTGGTGATGTGGTGTTGAAAAGGGGTGTCAGTTCAGGTGTCGTCCTCGTCATCTGACCACAGTTCAAAGTTACGAGGTCCGTACCAGAATAGCCCTATTGTTGCTTTAAAACGGGACGTTAATATAACTAAACTAAACTAACCTATTAGGTGCTTTATAATAAGAATCCATTCTAATAATACATATATATATTACGGTAAATATGATTATTCTTAATCACTACTGGTGATTATGAATAATAACCGGTAATTACACATAATCACCAATGTATTACATTTACCGTTACATATACAAATAATAGAAGTGTATTTCAAAAAATGAATTTATGATGAATGGTTAACTGTTAACATCGTTTCCTTACCCCTAGTCTTCCATAAATAAGATGTAATTAATTAAATAATTAAATTTAATATTTAATTTTGGAATTGAATTTAATAGTTAATGTTAATCTTTAATAATAAAATTTGGAAGAAAAATCAAAAATGATTAAGATTTATTTATGAAAATATATTTTAACTCCCCCTGCATTTTTTTTTTTAAATCAGCCATTAGTTTTTAAGAAATTAAGTAAAAACTGAACTGCTTTCCTGAACACTGCAATGTTCACTCTCTTTGCAAAAACATTTAACCATTAATTGCAAAACATATGAAGATTCTTATAAAGTATTACATTTTTTAAAATTAATTATGTATAAACTTAAAAATAATTTTCAATTTTTGTTTAATCAGTGGAGTATTATTTAAGCCGTAATAAATACAAAAATACAAAGAATTTATTTAGGAAAACAAATGAGTTGCATTTATTCGATAAAAATAGACGTAAAATAGATAAGTCTTTGCGACTTTCATTAGTGTAAATTAATTTTATCTGGTATATAATAGAAGGAAAAAAAATTGGCTGAATATTCAATTCCTCATATGAAAGTCCTATGATTAGATGATTTGAAATAAGATAATTTTTCTGTAATCGAAATTTACAGAATGTTGTGAATGTATTTTAAACATTTTTTTAAAAGGGAAGTGGATTGTTGAGGGTTGGTGGTATGGAGTTGATTGTCCTAAATGGCTTGTTTGCATATGCTCCACCAATTATATGTGAATAAGAAATGTCACAATAATATATAAAATAATTTTTAAAATAATAAATTCTGATGAGATTTTAAGAAAAAAGCGATTAAAAGAGATAAAAAATGAAGCAACTTGGAAATAAAATGCAAGTGAATGTAAAATTAGACAGATAGAAGAAAGAATCAAAACAAAATCAAATTTTTAAAACTCATATCTGTAACACTAAGTTGAAACTTAAAATATAAAATAAACCAGTCGACCATGAAAAGTTTTTAAAAAATTATGGACATTCATGACAATATCTTTTCTTGTAATTCCGAAGATTTTTTTTTTCTCTTCATATGACGATGGCGATCAAATATCATCTAATTCCTCAAACGTGTCTAGACATGTCTTATCTGGAACAAGAAGGTGTAATTTTTTTTATTGTATTTATAAGAAAGTAGGTTGGTCTTTTTCTTTCTTTTAGAGTCTCTTGAAAAAAGAAATGGTAATAGTAAATTGCGCATTAAACTCTTTATATTTACTTAAATGAAGTTCAGTATAAAATTTTCGATAATATTAGAAAATTTAAATTCCAATTATTCTAAAATTTAGACGCTACTAAATCTAAAATTATACTTGAAATTGAGGGATATTTTAATTTATCTATTGAAATTCCCTTGAGATAATATTTTTGAAGATTATTTTAAAAATATATCAATCCATGTTTTTTCATGGTATTGTATTTATTGTATTGTTTTTTATAGCAATAATGGATCTTGAAATTGCTTTCTAAACATCTATCTATCGCTGTCATTAATTTTGAACTGTCAATATACTTTTATTTTTGATATTTTGTAACAAAGCCTTTATAAGACAAGTAGAAGCAAACGAATAAAATAATTAACTTAGTTCTCTATTTTTCATTTTCTACTTAAAACAATACTGTAGCGATATTTATTAATGCTTCTCAAAAATTTCTTACTGAATTTTAAACATTTAGGGAAGTTCCATCATGTAAACGAAATTTATTTTTCTAAACATTTTATATAGAATTATTCGAGTTTGTTTACAAAAAACAATGCTACATATCCCTGAAGTTCATTGTTTCCATACTCTCTTTGTTTGCGCTCAACGTGCCTTTGAAATATCTTGGGAAGTGATAAAAATAGGTCTCTGTGCTACTTAAGTAGCTTATCATCATTAGAGTATTAAAAATATTATGAGAGTCTATTTGCATTATGTGAACACTTATCCGCTTTCGCCTTATTATCACTCTAAACTAGAATGGGTCTAAGCAAAAGATAACCGCAGAATATGCAAAGCAGATGTCATTTATCTGAGGTAAAGAGCAGAAAATTCTAAAATTATCCGCCTCACCGAGACCACCCTCGTAGATTCGTAGAAATGCAAGATCTTTTTTATAAGAACAATAAGATGTTCCTGAAAATAGCTGCACCTTTTATAAATTTTTTTTATTTCGAATTTTCCTTTATTTTTAGGTTCGCATTTAAATATTACGTTGCATACATTTATTGTAGTTATTATGGGATTTTATAGCTGCGATTGGGAAGAATTTCTTTTGAATTTTTTTCTTTTTTAGATGTTGCTACAAATTTTTGTATTTATAAGAACTTAATCTAGATTTTTAACTTAGTTTTAAATTTAATTATTTATATATGTATAATAAATACGTGATAATAGACAAAATACAATAAGCAGACTGTATTGTGCAGTTTGAAGTACTGAAATCTTAATTGGGATATTAAAAATAAAGTAGCACAAATTCAGATATGGGCTCCAATTTCAAATTTTGTGGCTCACAATATTTTAAAAGCAGAAAGTTAACTAATATTATTTAAGGACAATCAAGTAAGATAATATAAAACATGTTGTTTTGAACTGATTGTTTATAATCTAACCAAAAAATTATGCTAAATAATGATTTAAAAAAATTATCATGTCAAATCTTTATATATATATATATATAAACCTATCTATATTTAAAGTATATAAACTATTTGCAATGAAAATGGGGGATTTTGTCATTTCTGAAGATATCTGAAATTGAAAGATTAATGTTACAGTATTCACATATTTATTTCAAATACTTATTTTATTATTTAGCACAGATTTATTTTTATAATTGCAATTATTATTTTCTTCGAAATATCATCACATTTTCACGCTGTTCGTTTATTCAAATCTTTTATTATATAAAGTAAAAAACAACATTTTTTTTTATAAAACTGGTAAAGATATAGTAAAGTAAAGATGTAATAAATTATTAAAAATCATTTCTGACTCAAATTCCTTCATTCTTGGCTTTCAGATAGTTTGTGACATGGAGAGTATTAGTATAATTATATAATTTAAATTCGCTATCCTAAATCTCACCGAAGAATATCTATAAAAGGCATAATATCCGTTATTCTGTCCTTTATTTCATGACTTATGAATGTTTGAAGAGTAAACTAAAGATTTAACTGTAGTCGTTGCCATTTAATAGTTCAAAATTTCAAAGCTTTTTTTAAAATTTGTATTATTTCTAAAAATTCACTTTTAACGAAAAATTCAAAACATTTAATTTATCGTGCAATATTAAATGTTTTATTTATAAGATGCATCGTAGGGAATCTTGTATTTGCTATTGTGTGGTTTTTCATCTAGATCAATCATCATTTTTCTGAATTATGTCGTTGCTGTACTCACAAATGTGTAAATACTGGGAAAGAGCATCCTCAGAGATTGAAAAGTAAACGATTGAAGGAAGCACCTTCGATTCCTATACTTCTTGAAATAAATTTAAGAAAAAAGAGCATTCTTCTTTAAGTACCAGGAAGTATCTTCGGTAATACCGCTTTCTTGATTATAAAGTTAAATAGAAGCACTTAATCACCCTTACAGAGACGGAACGGACTTTTATCTGCTTGCATTTCGCGAAGGGGTTTAAAAGTGTTTCTATCACCGGGCGTCAAACAAATAGGATCAGAAAGGCCAGCATTTTTCGTTTATAGCTATTGAAAACCTCGGCAGCTATCTATCATGCCCACAATCCAGCATCGCCGGCATATGGAAGATTTATTCCCTTCCACTTATTTCCACGGTAATCCGAAAACAAGGAAAGAGTATAAAGAATTGTGGAGGATTTTCTCGAACGCTGCTGCATGTTTGCGAGCGGGCCCGGTGTCAAGGTGTTAAAACAGATAATGTAACCATGGGAAAAGTCAATCTGTCAAAACGTGGGGCTTTAAAACCCCAATGACAGAGCGTCGCTATTAACCTCTTCGTCCCTGATCCTATAAGGACGGCCCCTTCGATAGGGCCGTGTGAGGGCGGAGGATTAGTTAAACCATTTGACATCTTGTACTTCCAAATAAAGGCCCTCATTAATCTTAGGCGACTCGCGTCTTTACTCTTTATCAGCCCCGAGCACCCAAACCCTTAACCGCTTAAACTTGCAGCACCCCTTCCTTTCGCCTTTAAGCCAGCCTTTTTGGTTTCAGGTGTGGATGTGGCTCTTCTCCAGAGTTTTTATTTTCTTTCTTGAAACTCCTTTTCTTTTCTATTCTATTCAAAGAACACAATTTATTTTTCAAATTTGCATTCGTTTAGGAGACGATAATTTATCATAAAAAGATTTCGAAAGGATTTCTTTTATTAATAGAAATTTGCTTTGAATTAAAAATGCCATTTGCAATAAAGTAAATAGAGAACATATCAAGTCGGGTTTTGAAGCAAAAATAAAAATTATCAAATATCAAAAAAGATTATAAAAGGAACATTTCTTTCCGATAGTTTTCTATTGTGTTGTAATGCTGTTGTTAAATTTAGATTCCTTTTTAAATATAAAAACGAGAATGTATCATTTTATAAATAATTATAGCTTTGTGTGTTCTACACATTTGTCTATTTATTACTTTCTCTTATACGAAGTATATAGAAAGCATTGAAATCGCCAAAAATTTCGAACTCGAGATTTTGATGAATCTCCTAGTTTTTACGTCCCGAGTTCGAAAAACTAATATTTAGAAAATTTCTCTCCGTCCGTGACAAAAATAACTCAAAAACGATTTGAGCAATACGAATGAAACTTGGTATGGGTCTTTACAACAAATTTTTAGATTTCTACCAAGAAGAAAGAATTGTAGATTTCTATCAAATTTTGATCCAAGTCCATTCCGAGGAAATCTGCCTTCTGTTAGATTATAAGGTAATACGGTAATTACAAAACGAAGAGAGTTAGAAGGATGACATTCGGTGTACAGATTTAATACTAATAGCATAGACATCTATCAAATTTTGAACCAAGCCGAGTAAGGAGTTAATTATCTGTAGGCCTGTACTTTCAGAAGCATGTAAACGCGATCACACAAAAACGCACAAATTTAAATACATCAAATTTATTATGTGATTTTATGAGTACAAATTAATGAGTCCTGTGTCAAATTTTTGCTTTAAACAATTGTTACGTTTTAACTTTAAACAATTACTTTACTTTAAACAATTGGACGTTTTAACAATACGCCCAAAATACAAATTCTATTTTCATATATTATTAACTGCATGTCAGGGATTAATCGCCAAAAAACTCGCCAAGGATCATGCATTTGTTGTGCAGTTTTCTTTATCTGCAAATAATGATTCCTTGCGACGAATGCGACTAACAAACATTTTAAATTTTCGCGCGCTTTTCATGCATGAGTTTTATTAAAACATCCTAATAATGTTTTTTCTCCCCGAAACATTGGCGTAGAAATGTTAGTAGTTCAAATTAAATAAAATTATTTGTCTAATATCATGCAGGCAACTTTTAAATGATGGTATATCGCAAATAAAAAAAAAAATTATGTTTAATTTGGTTCGGGTGCTTCCAGATGCGATTTATTATCTCAAGATTACATTTTCAGTGCGATTTCTTTTTCTTTTTTCGTTAAATTATGGTGAGTTGCAAGACTTGTCTAAATTTTTCTTCAAGCTGATGATCTTTGGTTTGAAATATGAATGCAACTCTTTAACGTAACCCTTTCTATTTAAATAAGATTTTATTTTTAAAGCGTTGAAGCCTTTATAAAACTCGCATTCATTAAAGAAACGAAAAACTACGGAAAAAGACCTAGAGGAGGGAATAATTTAGAAAAAGTTCATGAAAAAAAAGTTAATTTGTTGTAAATTTAACTTATTTGGGTATTTCGAATTTATAAGTAGTATAGTCGGATGCCTAGATGTTTGCATATGCAATTTGCTAACTAACTACACTTTGCTCATTTTGGAATATTTGTCTCAGATATTTCATCTAGCAGCTGTTACCGGCAATTGGAGTGAAAACAAATTAGTCCTTATTCTAGATTAAATATGCTTAGTTAATCTGCAGTTACAACCATCATAATGTAGACTAAACTGCATTTAAGATCTAATTGTCTGGTTTCTAAGATGAATGCTGGCATCTTCCTTGGATTTTTAAAAAAAATTTAAAATTGATATTTCTATTTGTGTGTTTGAAATAGCATAAAAATAAATATAAAATATTTAAAAAGCTTTCCTTTGTAAAAATTCGATCGTTTTGCATCGTATAAAAATCATCCGTAGTTTTCTGAAATTCTTAATCTACACTGATACAAATGGGAAACGAACTTGGAAGAGATCGGAATTATAGTTTAATAGATTTCATGCGTCTTTAGTTCAAATACAAATATGGTCATAAGATAGAACGGAGCTGTGGTTTAATTGATAGAGCTCATATGTAAGGATTGTTACTAAGCTCTATCTACTTAGCTTTTGCATATTAATTATGAAAACCAAGATTGGAACAATTTTTTTGACATTATAATCTTTTTATTGAAGTCCGTATGTATCCTCAGACTTCAATAAACATATATTGGAAGAAGTTAATGGTTATTTTGAATAAATTTAATGAAATTAAAATTAGAATAATAATGTAGTTATGTTATTTTAATTTTCAGTTTTAGTAATTCATTTATGTAACTTTTAATTAATTTGCTGATACATTCACTATTACATGTATGGGTTGTTAATATTGAAAAGTTTAATCCATTAGTTGCTGTTTCGAAAAATCGAATAAAATATATAAAAAGAAAACCTATTGTGGTTCCTTTTTTGTGTCGATTTTGTAATGCACTTGTTTATAATTATTTTTGAATTGAAGAAATCTGATTAAGTTATTTTTGTAATGACTTGGAAAGCTTAATTTAAAGAGGGTAGTTATATGCTTTTTATAATTGCATGCATCCATCATTATTATGATTACCTGTTATTGTTAATTAACGTCTTTTGGTATTCAATTCAAAATGAATGCAAAATTGTGCTAATCTATAGATTGGGATATTTTTTTAATTTAATTTAATTTATTAAATGATACACATTTATGAAATTTGAAAAAAAAATTTCCAGTCATGTGGAAATAGTTTGTTACTGTAGTATTCATGTTCGAATTTAAGGGCGGGGGGGGGAGGGAGAGTGATTTTTGTAGATTTAAACATTTTTAGCAGAATTAGTAATGAAAGAAAATTTAGACTGCAGCCGATATCTTTTCTTTGTTCAAGAAGACAGATAGATTTGCTGCGGAACGTCGGGGAAAAAGATTACCTAAAAATGTCTAACTTGAAGGGTTGATTTTTAGTTTTCTTTGTAGACAATTCGCCCCCCCCCCCCCCCATCAAACACACGTTCAACTCTCTGTGGACTACTTAGTAATTTTCTTTGTTCCTTATTCTGTTATTGCGAAAATTAGGAAAAGGCAATTTTAGTATTACCTAACCAATTACCTTAGTTAGGTAAGGTAATCTTACCTGACTAAGCAAAGCAGCGCAAGGAATCTAAACTATGACCAGTATCTTTCCATTATTTAAGAAGATAGGTAGAATTTCTGCGGAACTTCGGAAAAAGGTATTACTCTAAAATATTCGAATTCGAAATGTTGATTTCTGGAAAATTCTTTCTCCTTGTAGACATTTTTTTTCTGTCATATTCATGTTGTAACTCGATGGGTTATCTGATCATTTTCCTTGTTTTTTATTCTGTTATTACGAAGACTAACAAACTTGCACAAGGAATGCACTGAACTGGTAACAAACTTTTCGTTACTTTTGTAGATTTTATTATTTTTTGCCATGTCAGGAATGTCGAAATATTCTAAACTGTGGATAATATTTCTTCATCATTTTAGACAATTTGTAGAATTTTATCGGAACTGCAGTCAATTATTCATATTCAAAAAGTTGATTTCTGGAAATTTATTTTTCTTTCTAGACAGTTCTGCTTTTTTCTGTCATACACATGTTCTATTTCGGTGGGCTGGCTGTCTGGTCATTTTTCTTCAGACTTTGAGCTGACCCAAACTCTTTTCTTTTCTGTAATGTACAACTATAATTACGTAGACTCAGAAGGTAAGCATTCGGTATATCTGACCGAGGAATGCACTTAACGTGCAACAAAACTTCTCATTCCTTTTGTCGACCTAACACTTTTAGCAGAAGGGAAAAAATCACCAGTGCGGGCGATATCTCTCCATCGCGTGCCGCCTTAGCGATTAACTTTTGAAACTGCACTCTGATAAATGGATTTGCCAAAGGTGAAAAGAGAGAGAATTCCTTTGTCTGTTTCTTTGGCGTCTGCGTTCATTAATCTTTCTTTGCGTCTGCCTTCTTTTGGAAATTGAACTTTACCGATGGTTTTGTTTACATCTCCGCTCTGGGTTCCACCTCTTCGATTAAGTCCATCCGTCCACGCGCATGATCCGGATGCTTCTTCTCCCAGAGAAATAAAAATGAACCTCCTCTGACTGCGAAGAACAAATACGGCCATGGGCTAGGTCGGAACTGTGGTTTAATTCATGGATTTCATGTGTGAAGGTGATTACTGAGTTCGGTCTGACATGTGAACGTTCTTTCAGAAATGGCAAAAATAAATGTATATTTGTAATAGAGGGAATAAAACGATAGGTAAAACGACCTCTGCTTGATTTTTTTTTCGCTTCGTACAATACTTTTTATAGGGATGGGTCAAATAAAAACGTTCACGGAAGGATTTATTATTTTATTTGTACCTTTTACTGAGCACCATGGCATTTAAATTAATTCGTATGAGTGGACATACATAATAAATTGTTTGAAAATCCTGTTTAATCATTTTCTCTGTGTCTTCCGTACTAGCCGAGGTTCTCTGTCGTTTTAGAAAGATACAAAAGTATTGTTTAAAAAAAGAGTTTTCAAGGAAAATCAACATATAATATATAAGCTCACAAAGGGGTAAAATGTTTTATTTTGTGATTATTAATGAACAAAACGGCTACATATTTTATTATTCTAGACTTGCTTTCATGTGAATCACATTGATAATACAGAGAAACCCAAAAGCGTCTTGAAGTAAAAGATTTGTATATTATAGTAATTAATCAAGGTGAATATCATAGTCTTGTTTAAATGTTTGAAAGTATCAAGAAAAAAATGTAGAATAATATTTTTGACTACTTGTAGTGTTATTGAAATAACATGTCACAATTTCATTTTTTATTAATTTTTAAGAGAAAATAAATTTGTTATTTAAAATGTTTAAATTTATTTCCGAATTATGATAAATGTTCATTGTTTTGCATAATTTTAGTGATTATAAACATTGAGTACTGCAATTTCATTCAAAACTAAAAACTGATCTTGAGATTCTTTTCATCATAAATTTATTTTTATTCTTTTGACTGCCACGCAATAAATTTTTGTAAAAGCATGACAGCATTTATACTTAAATTCTGTTATAAAAATATGCTTATAAATTCAGATAAATAAATGTAGTTTTTTTTGTGCGCAAAGAATTTTACGATTTTCGGACTAAATTTTGTTCATCACTGGTACGAACTACTTAGTTTGATTACGAAGAGGAAAGCGCAATTTAATTTGCAACATACAAGGCCAAAAGTTTATAAATGTAGTATGTTTATTTTTATTTAGATGTTAAATGACAAAGAGTTTTCGTTTTTTTGCTTGGTTTAGCTTACAGCAGAAAAATGCTTGCTTATTTAGTGTGTAAAGATCTTACCTATCTATGCTTAAGATAGTCACATCAGGAATTTCACAAAAATGAAAGTACTTTTATTTACTACCCTTTGTTTATTACCGGACAATTAGCATAAATATTACCCATCTGTATACCCAAACAAGTAAATAAATAAAGCTGATGTAGTTCCTCCATTGTGGAAAAGTTTGACCAAACATCTTTATAACCATTAATGAGAACTGTTAAAAATTATAAAAATCGAAGTGAATTTATTTAGATTTTTTTTTATTTTAATATTTCCTTCTGAATTACATATTATTCTCGTAACAAACTGTTAACATTTCATACTTGACTACTTCAGCAAAACACAATACATCCTAATTGTTTTAAAGTGCGTAACAGAGAGCCTTCGTCACGCTTACTTTTTATTCAATACATACCCTAAAGAGAACAATCGAATGGTGAAAACAGACAGTGAAGTGAATTTTCATTGGTGTCGACCGCCCCTTGTTCCACCCCTGATGGATTTGTGCATCTGCTTTCTCACTCCCCTAGGTAGTATTTATTATTATCTTTTTGATTATTTCGTGTTCGGCGAACAGAAAAACCTAATCATACTATCTATCCGCTTCCCCCCTCCAATTTTTCCTCTACAAGGAAGATCTCAACCGTAATTTTGTACCTAGCTTTATCCAATTGGAGTCTGTCTGTCTTCCCGTGAGGAAAGCTGGTTTCGTAACGATTCGATCAAAAAGCGAAGTTTTCTGGGGTCGTAATTGAAAACGTTTAACGGCCGGAAACCAGGAAAACGTGGAACTTGTCATCACTGTCAAAATACTGATCACGAAGTAAAAATTGCGGCTTGTGTGATTTCTGCACATATATTTCGATTGCTCGCTGGATGCTGAGTTTGCGTGCGTATAAGATGAGTTATCATTGCTGAACGTAATCGGTTTATGTTGGTATCATAAAAAGGTGAATCTCTTTATTTAGAAGCGCTGGAAAAATATTTTATAAATTTTGGGCTATTTTTCCAAAATTAGGAAAAATTCAATATAATTTAAATTGAATTTTTTTATCTCTCTTTTAAATAATGCTTATAGGAATCTTTCCTATCCAGTTATTTTGCTGGTCACTTTTTGAAGTCGGTTTCTGATATGTGTTAATACACTTGAATGTCTGATGTAATATTTTTGTTTTGATCTATGATTTGCATATTTATGATCTTTTCTATATTAGAGAGATATATTATTTCTTACCTGATCTTATGAATAAAATTTTTTCAAGTAAAAAAAATATGCTTGAAATGTAATTACATCTCTCGCTTCTTCAATTAATTATTGAATCATAATGAAGAAATCAGAAAATCATAATGAATTAATATCTCTACAAACTTAATGAAATATATGCTGCCGTTTTAGGCAAACGCAGTTTTTAGTTGAATGGATGTAGATTGTTTGCGTCTAAGCAGTTGAGAATAGTTAATCTTCTATCAACAAATGAAAAAAAAAAATACTGTCACTACAAACTTAATAAGGATTTTAGGCAATGTAGTTTCTAGTAGAACTCATGTAGGTTGTTAATGTCTAAGAAACTGAGAATAGTTAATCTTCTATATCATAAGTTTTTTAAATCATAAGAGGAACTGATTCTTTAAAAGTATGTTATGATTTAGTTATTGGTTATTATTAATATTATTATTATTGAATTTTGTAATTACACATTATTTCGTATTATTAAATGTTTGTGATTTTTAAATTTACTGCCTTTCAGGACTTTCAGTATTGAGCAATTATTTTGTTTAAAAATTGTATTGATTTTAATATTTTTTTGAGAAATTTCCAATTTTTAGTTTCATTTTTGTAAATGCACAGATATTTATAATAAAATAAAAAACTGCAAGTTAATAACATATTTTTTGTACTGATATTTTTGTTAATAGACATATGAAAGATGATTACAGTGATTCATACTATTTGTGCTGATTAAATTTTGGTCTTAGAATTGCTTTCCTCTTTCTCGATTTTATAGTTTCTCTTCTTTTCCAGCCTAATTCGTTTCTGACTGATTAATTGTAAATGGCGCATTTATACTTAATAATACTATTTCCGTTCTAACTTGTTATAAATAATTGTGCACCAAAACAAAACGCTTGTAGGATAATTAGAGAAAAGTATCAAAATTTGCTTTTCCTTATTTCTGTTTAAAAAATCTTTATCGGGAGTTTCACTAAATATGTTTTTCTTTATTATGTTAGCACAGTTAGCACAATCAATGCCCAGCCGAAACGCGTAGTGAGATTTTATGAACATATGCTGCTAGTTAATGGAGAAAAATATGATTTGATTTAAAATAAATTAGTTACGATGATAGTTTCTGAGTTGAAAGGCTCTATCATCATTTCTTTTAACTCTCTAACAAGAATCTATTTGTCCCCTCCAAATTTAACGTATACTAGATCGAAAATCAATCAAGAAACACTACATCCCAGAAGTGTATGTATATATAACAAAATATCAATCGCCATGGTCTGCAATTCCGAAGCTTAATTTGCAAAATGTGCGTACAATGTGTGTGTAACTGGAAACAAGCTATCATTTTTTTTTTTGAAGCAAGCGCTATTTTGATGCAGACGGACCTTTATGCTGTGTGGTAAAATAATTTTATCTTTATTTCACTGGAAACTACTTGATATCCTACATTATCCGTATGCCATTGATATAATGATCAAATATCTTATATACTTCGATAGATAAAAGAATGGCAAATAGAAAATAATTTTAAATATTGTCGTTTTCATTGTTACAATTTGCCTTCTACATGGTGCAAGTTGTAATAATGAAAACAATATTTAAAATTATTTTCTCTTTGGCGTTTAAAAATATTTGTTTGCTAAAATCAACAGCATTGTTACATATTTTTATGAGCATTATGAATAATCAAGTTATTAAAAAGTAATTAATTGCAAATATATTGAAAAAGATAAATATTTTTCCAAAATTTGTTACAACTATCTCCGATCTCCCCTACGTGTAGCTATTATCAAATAATGTGAAAAATACAATATCTATATTTTGAAGTACATTAACTAGCTTGAATTTACGTTTTATTTTTTAATCAAAACCTTTGTAGGGTTGAAATTTATTATTATTTATTATTATTATTATTACTTTTGTGACCTTAAATACGAATTGTTGCAAATTGAGAAGAAGACATATTTCGTTTGTTCTTTCCAATTTATTATTTGTATATAAAACCTCATTTCTACATTTCTGGAGGCAACTAAAAGTCGGTACCAATAATATGTTACGATATTCGAACAGAAGGGAAGTGTGTGTGGCATCTTCCCTGGTCTGGGACTCTGCAATTAAGGAGAAAGAACACTGGAAGACAAAGGTAAAGAGCGGTGAATCTTTTGTGTCTAGCCGCGGATTCACCACAAATTCACTGGGGAGAAGGGCAATTTGTTCCGCACGTTTGTCATTGTCACGGCAGGTTTCCAGAGAGTGTCGGGACAGTTTGTTGAGACCACCCGCTGGGGTTACAAAGACGATCTATCCTTGAAGGAAGTAAGGGAAAAAATAATGAAGAGAAGGCTGATGTTTTCTCCTCAGTTCAGTCTCATACTAGACATCCGACAGGTTGTTTTTGATTAAAATAACGAAACCACACCTTTAAGGTCTTTTATTATTATTATTATTATTAATGATAAACTCTTCGATTATACAAAAAAAAGTTTGGAAGGATGTCATTAATTGATTTTTATTGTTCTGCATGTTAGAAATCACTATAGAATTAATTCAACTTATTAATGTTGCTTTGTATTTATGTTACCAACCTAATGACAATTCAGTATAATACAATCGTAAACAGCTGCTAATAACCCGTGATAAAATATTTGGTTGACTTTTTCATAGTTTTGTATTGATTATGAATAGCCTAAATAAAGAAATATAAAGCACTAAACATTACTGTGATAATCAAATCAAAAATATAAGTATCCTTTAATTTGACTTTTAATTGCAACTTATAAAATGAAATTAAAGTTTTGATAAATAATTTATTATGCTAATTTCCATGATGCTAGATTATTTAGTAAATATATTTGCCAATAAAAGTATATGCACTCGAAATCACGTTTAAAAATTTAATTCTAATATATACTAATGACAGTATATGCACTCGAAATCTCGTTTTAAAATTTAATTTTGAATTTCACTTATTCTCCAAACTTGTTCTAGCATTTTTTAAATGTAAAATGTATTTATGAATATTTTTTTAGGATTCTAAGTATTTTTACTATTATCTTTAACCGTGGTTTTACTAAAGAATATATTCAATATGCATAGTTACATTTAAAATAAAAAACAATTTTTAGAACATTTGTTTAGACCGTGCCTAAATTTAATTCATTTTTTTAAACTAAAATCGGTAATGTATATGTTTCCGCATTTTCGGTTTTTATTCATACGTAAATAACTTTTTTTTTCTAATAGAACTTGTTAAAATTTGCCAGAAAACAAATATATTATTTTCAATAGTATAAAGCTAGATGTTTGAGCGTCTTGTTCAAAATGAGTCATCGAATGGGAAGTTTATTTGAGAAGTTGCTGAAATTGTTATTATGAGAAATTAAGTTTTTAATTTGTATGCAATTTCTTTATACGAGGACTTCATGATTAGTCATTCTTAAAAGAAGGCATTTCATGAAATGTGAGATTAGTGCAATTTGTTATATTGATTTTTGAATGTTTTTAGAAACTTTTTTTTGTCATAGTATGATTATAGGTCAATTAGCAACACTTATATAGTGATTTCTGTAATTCATCGGCGTTTGTCCGCTACTGAATCACATACAAATAACCTTATCTTATTAAAGAGAAAAATTGCTAAAAATATGAACTATTTTTCTTATATACAACCCAGGGACAAATCTTTTAAAGATAATGAAGACTAATATGCGCTTCTTCACATTACCAAAGACTTATAATGATAATCCCATTAGTTAATCTCGGAGATAAAATGACTCTTCTGCTGGGTATCAGTGTCTCATCTGTCAACTCTGTCCTGGTTTCGAATTGTCTCATCTACGTGACTAGAAAAGGTGATTCACCCATTTGTGTCACATGCAGACCATCCACCATACAGATTGACATTATCCAGCAATTACACCTGATGCTCTGACATTGATGAAAATAATTGAGATAAACTTGAAACTCAAACCGAAACGTTTCCGCCAATTGGTTTCACTGATTACTCAGTGAGTTTCAGAGGAAAAGTGAAGGCATTCGTTAAAGGTCTTAGGGGGATTTTTTTTTTCTATCGTTGTTTCTATTAAAAGAAATCTCTTAACTTTCTTGATTCAGGGACTGGTGTAATCGCTATTATCAATAGGAAGGCAAGTTCTAGGTATTATTTCAATATTGATAAACGTTTTATACAAATTTTGTCTTTTTGTTCTCCACCTTTTGCTGTAAGATGCGCTAGAAGTAGCTTTTGAAATGGTGCCTGAACACGCGTACGAAGATCAAGAGGTATTCCAAGTTATTTTTTAAAATTGTGCATCTGAGTTTCCCAGTTTTGATTTTATGAATGGATAATGAATTTTTGAATTTCCTTTATTAAGACAAATCTAGTTCATAATTGTAAGTACATGAAAAAAAAAGATAATTGGAAATGAAGAACATTTACACACTTAGGTGGGTAAATAAATAGTCTAAATACATCAAAACTGTTTCAAATTCATTCCTACCTTACACAGTGGTGAATGTCTGTATCGTTTATATTTTTACCTTTTCAAAATGCATTCTAAATACGTTATGGATTAATGTATAATTCACATTTTGTATTGAACTTTAAATAAGAAATTTTTTCTAAGAAATTGAAATAAACCATTGCAGTTATTTGAATTAAATTATTTTTAATAGTAAAATGAATTTAAAATATGTTTTATTTATTTATTTAACTTTTGTTTCTTACTTTTACTTATAGATATACGTCTGAAAAATAACCTCTACAATGCCATTTTAAAAACAAATAATAACTTATTTTAAACGTTTGTTTCGCTTAATATTAAAAACAAAGTTGTTATTTATTTAAAAACACATTTTGTAACTTAAATAACGATAAACATGTTTGGAATTTCTTAATATTTTCTAAGGACATTAAAGAAAACAATTCCATCTAAAAATAATTTTAGGGCCATTTTTTTTCACTTTTTGATATATTAGTAGAAAATTATTGGGACCTATTCATTTTGCAACCTGAAACACCTGTAATTATTTTTAATTTCAAGCTATTTTTAAAATTATTTTCATAACGATGCGAGTGTTTTTTTAAAATTTTTATTTTATTAGTTTAAAAAGCGAAAGTCCCTTAAAGAAACAAATAAAAATAATTTTCATAATATTATCTCGGATATTCCAAACTTGGTTGTTATACAAACAAAACAATATTAATATGCTGCTCTCTGCTCCTGCCATTTGTCTTCTGCTAATATAGGGAAATACTATAGCAGTGAAATTCAAATATTTTTCTAACTTCGTTTTGAAAGTCAATTTTTCAATTATGAAATATATATAATCATTCCTGTGCAATTTTTAAAGAATCTAAATATTATTTCATCAACTAATTTTTTTCTAATAGTTAGCCATATAATACGAAGAATTTTAGCTGAAATTTATACTTATCAAAGATGGATTATAGTTTCAAATTTGCGAGTCGAAAAGAATCTTTTTTTTTTTTTTTTTTTTTTTTTTTGTTTAAACTTTTGATTTTGCAACATACTACGATGTCAACTTGTAATAATTTAAGAAATTTTCTGAATATTGAAATATAAATGTAAAATTTTACTTATAAATATATTTTTCTATGCATAAATATCATATAATAATCTTTATGAATCAAAATATCAAGTATTTTCTTCTCTGTAATTCAGTTGTTTGATTTATTATCCGCTCAGACGACATCGCATAAATTTTTTTGTGTTGTATACATCATTAACGAAATATACTGCAATGTGTCAAGTATGGTGAAAAGTTGGACATATTGCATTCATTTGCAGACATAACAAATTGAAAATCCGAACTCAAACGCCGTACATCACATCTCTGAAAACTTTGATTAAATCATGAATAAAGTTTAAGAGTTTTTCCTCTCCCCTTCTTATATGAGACACCACAAATGATTATACCAAAATAAAAGTAAAAACCATAATACCTAGAAGCATTGATGAGTGATAACTCGATTTAAGGCAAGGAAGACAAAAGAAATGGCGAAAAAAAAATTCTCCGTCTCTGAAATAAATTCAATTTGTACTAAGGGAGAGAAAATATAAAAAAGGAAAGATAAAAAAAGTCATGAAAAATCTCAGCGGTTTTTTTTTAACCCAAGCTTCGTTCATTTTCCTCCTTCCGTTGAATGATATAAATTATTAACGAAACTCATTACATTTGTCAGGGGCAATCCGTAACTTGCGAACAAATCCCTCCACTTTTATAATAATAAGTTTGCTAGCAGGGTAGGAGGGGTGGGAATGATACAGTGGGTGCCCCCTCATTCCCACCCTGGAAAAAAAAAAGAGAAAGGTGTTGATCTGCTGTTGTTCTTTGTGAGGAAACTGGATGTCAAGATGCACCCAGCTGCCTGAGGAAGACCCCTAAGCTTAGGCAAGCCATCGATTCACCTTCAGACTTCTGTTCTTTTTATATTTTTTATTGTGTTATGGTTTCCTGGTCAGGAACAAAAGAAAGCCACACTGAAAATCCTCTTCTATCGCTGCTCGTGTCCGATCCATGGATAAAAAGAGGCGACGCCAATATTGCGTTTCGTTCCGTAAAAAGTCTTGCGCTTAGGGACGGATCGACACGGTTATGATTTGTCTTCTGGATCATGTGGTCCACTGGTGCGGATGCTGCTTGGCTCAACTGCAACTATTACGTCCTTTCTCCTTTTCCATTTTCGTCCATCTTGTCCTTTTGATCCTATTTCATTTTTCTCTGCGGCAGCTTTCTTTCTTCCTTTCTTTTTAATAGTTGGATAACCATAGGAATTTCTTTTTTGTTCTTTTGAAATACTTGTTATTTTCAAGTGAAGATAAAACATAATTGCAATTATCTCCGACTTTTACAAATTCGTACCGGCATATAATGCATAAGGGAATAAAATAGGGCCAGTATAGAGGAAAGTTGTATTTGGTCAGCGGAAACATTTTAAAAATGTAATATAGTGATAGAGAAGTAGTTTGAATAAGAAATAAGTAGAAAGAAAGTTAATAATTTTTTTTATTTGTCTTCAAAATTATATAATTATTCTTTAAAAAAATATTGGAGTTTATATTTTCAAAGTAGTCAAATTATCATAGTTCCAATGAAAAATAGATCGCCTTCCTATAGGAATCCACCTAAAAAAAAATGGTTTCCTAACTCGGGCAATTGTTTTTTAAACATAGTTAAAGTATTTCTTTGATTCTCCAATTTATAATAGCATCCAATGCATGAATTGAAGTATGAAATATAAGGCATTCTATCATCTCATCTCCTTTTTTTTTTTTTTTTTTTTTTTTTTTCTGACGTGGGATACAAAACCATTGAGCCTTAGTTTATATACTTGTTGAACCAAGATTTCGTGTCTTTAATGACTTTTAATTGGATTTTTTTTATTTGGCTTGATATAATTCCAGTATAGTCAACATAGACTACTGGTTATTATAATGCTTTTTGGACTATTCTTATATTTCGGAGTAATTGTTTGCTTGATTCGACGTCTAATAGAAAGAACTGCTTATGATTTAATACGAGCAAGTGATGGACAACAATGACAATAGGAAAAATTAACCTATTTGTCAACTATTTGAATTATTATAGTAATTGTAACCAAAAGATTATCTCTGGGAATATAATATTGTATATCGTTGCGTACTTTAAACTAGAGTAAGATATATTAATCTTTTGGTTAATTTATATCTAAATATAAACATTTATTCACTATATGTAAACGCGTAACACTGCTTCAAAAAAAAAAAAAAAAGGTTAATATTAGGTTCTGTAGTTTATTAACTTTAAAAATTATTGTACAGTTCATTTATATTTATAATCCAGAGTTATCAAATTTCCTTCAAGCCTTTTTTTTCAAAGTTTATAAAAAAATTTCTGAATTTTTTTTTTAAAAAATTTAAAATACATTAATCCTTCCTTTTCTTCAAAGATTGGATTGGATAAAATTAAAATTTTTTTTCTCATTAATTTCCATTTTATACCGGTTTAAATACTATGTTGTTAAAAAAAATGTTTTTATCTATTTATTTAGAATTCTAGCTCAAAGAATAAAAATGAAAATTAAGTGGGGAATTTAAAAATATTGCAAGTTGTTTTGTTATGAATTTAAATATGTTTGTAGTGACTCAACGATGACTTATGACATGCAGTGTACATTAAGTAATTTCTATAGCGATTTGGTAATAAATACGCATAACCTTATTTTATACCTAACCATTTCTTAATTATACTTTATTTATTTATTTATTTTGTGATGAACTTACGCCTCCGAAATCGTCTACTATTTCTAAAATGAACTCAAATCCATAAAAATTATTATTATTTTTTTTCTTTTTGAAAAAGTGTCCTTTAGAGTTCTCATTTTTGACAGGTGCATGTAATCTACAAAGTAAAGAAGTTTTTATTTATCATACTTATTACACTTTTTTTCATATCATCTTATGTCTTTAAAATTCATTTTCCCTTTTCAATACAAAAAAAAAAAAAAAATGGAAGTAAAAACTGAAGAACATGCTTCGTCCTCATCATAAGAATAGAATAACCACAAGGCACACTCGTGGAAAATCGTTAGTCCCCCTTACTGTTCTACATACTCCCCAATTTCCTCCCCTACCATCACCAGTTTCATTTTCATCGTATCATAGCGGTTTTTGCTCTGCTCTGCACTTTTAAAAAGTACCCAAAGAAGCTAAAAAATCTGAAAGAAGAAGGATGTAACCCTAAATAACCCGTAATAAATCCTTAACTCAAATATAAAGAGATACAACAACGTTCAAAGTATTTTTTCTTTCTTTTTTATTATTATTATTCCGTCTTTATACCTTTTCCCTCCTTCTACTCCAAAAGAAGCTTAGCCTTCTTTTTTTTTTAAAGTTAAAAAAGAAGCAGCGACTGTTATTTTATAAGGGGGAAAAGGGGGGAGTAGTGCGACTAAAAGACGCTGCAACATCCAATCACGATCCTTGCAATTATTGACGTCGGCGGGAAAGGCGTGATGATATCTATTGAGATGATGTCGGGCGGTGGGTCGGGGGGTAGCTTAAGAGTTTTATGCAAATGAGCGTTTGTTTTAAAATTGCGTTCAGTGTGTCTAATGCTTACGTAATGCATACTGATCCATTCATTCGAAAATGGTTCTTTGAAGACCTATGCGAAGGCAAGGAGCCAGGTGGTAAGTTTTACTTGCATTTTCATTGCAAGGGATTTTCGCTCTTTTGTCTCTTCAGCGCACTCTCTCTCCCTGGTTAATGAGTGGGGGTTGAAATATTCATGTTTTGATGCCCGGGTGGCACCTGACCGATCAGTGCAAGGGAAGCTTTATGAATTAGCATCTTCCTCATGACACTTTTTTTTTTCTATCAGAAGGGTGGTGGGCAGAAAAAAATGGATACTTGCTTTAAGTATGCCTTAATATTTGGATTTTTTTTTTTTGATGGTGAGGTTAAAAAAAATGTTTTTGTTCGTCTTTTCTGCCGTAAATATATTTTTCATTAAGGCAATTACCAGAATAGTTGAGTTTTACAGATGTGCTGTGTCCTAAGTGCTATACTTTTTTTCTCTCTCTCTCTTTTCTATTTAATTATGTGTAATAACTTGATTCAGTGATTTTCATTTTAAAGAATATGTTTACCGTAACCTATCTGCATTAGTTTTAAAAGTTCAAATGAGTGTTTTTTGAAGGGTCACAGTGAACGTGTGTCATCGGAGAAACATTGAAGAGTGCATAGGATGTATGTACTTTCAGACGTTGACTCTAATTTAACTTATAAACAATTAAATCATTCAGTCTCATTTATGTTTGTGACATTTATCAATTTTGTTAATCCATTTATTAATTATATTTAATTTTTTTTGTATTGCAGTTCTATGAAATTATACCATTAAATTTATAATTCTTTCCATACTATTCTGGACAAACTACATGTTCTATGAGAACAATTTAGATGTTTCCAACTGTTAATAATATGATTCACATTTTTTTTTTTATTCCAGCAAGATTATAAATGTTTCAATCTTTGTTTTAAATTTCGTTTTTGCTATTTTAAAGTTATTACAAAAATTTATTTGTTTACTGCAATAGAACTAATTACTCTCCTGAGGAAAATACGAACCATTAGAAATAGAGAGATAAGCCAATTACTTGTATTATAATTAATAAAAATATGTTTAATAATTATTAGGTGAATCTATAAATTTTACTATAATATAAAAGCACCGTTTGTATGTTTTTCATGTATACATTGTTTATATTAATGCGCCCTTTTATTGCAGTGCCTATTCATTCGTTACCATTTTAATGATCGATCATTTTTTTTACCAAAAGTTTTGGATTTTACATCGTTTTCGACGTTCAAGAAGATTGGAATCTTCTGATTCAATCTTCAGCTTCAAAGATTAATCTGAGGGGCTTGTGAATTATGATACCAATATTATGACATCGAAACTATTCGCAATAAATAAATTAACCGAAGACTATTTATCTTTTATTGACTTAAACAGTGATGAAAAAGAATGTAAAGAAACTATTCTTCCTTCTTTTAATTAAAAAAAATTTCTTCTTAAAATTAAGTAAAAAATTTCGAAAATGTTTTGTTAATGAAAATGTTAGTGAAAAAAAAATATCCCATGCACTTAATTTGATTCAGATGATGATTAAAAATTTTTAAAAAATTAAAACGATTACTTACAAATAAATTAAAAAATATAATTAGTGCCAATATATGCAACTTGGACATATTTTTCTCCCTTTTATAATAAATTTTTAATTTTAAAATTATTGCTTTTGTTTACTTTTTGTTGTTGTTATATGCTAATATTATCTGTAAAATATTTTAAATGATTGCTTTTAAATGAATTTTAGGTAATAGCATTACATTTTCAACGTTAAATGTTACTTATTAAAATTTCGATTTTACATCTTTTCATTATTTATTATTTTATACCTATCCTTTGAAAAACATATAAATAGGGTTTTATGTTTATTTCAAACATAAATATCTTCAAAAAATTTCTGTACTCTTTATGAATATTTTTGAAGATTTAAAAAAAAATCAATATTATAATTTCAAAATAAAAAATATATATTTTAAAATTTTCTTTGATGATATTTTATTTGTTAAAAATCCAAATAAGAACTGATTTTGTAGCATTCTTTGTATTTCCTTTAAATTATGATATTTTATTTTAAATATTATTAAAGAAATAAAAGTTCTGTTTAAGGAAGTTGTAATTTCATTTGATTTCTTTTTCCCAAGTGAAAACAATATAAAAATTCATTTCTGTTTTTTAAATTTCTGTTGCGTGCTGTCTTTACTTTAGACAGAAGCAAAGCTTCGATGCACTGATTTAACTCTACAAACTTATATTAGACAATTCAAAAACTTAATATGCTTATTTGGAGGATGAGAATAAAGGTTTTTGTATAAAATATGTCATTAAAATATAAAAATCGTGAGCTATGATTTCTAAAATTTGCCGGAAATTATATTTTATCCTTGCTGGTAAACTTTGAATTTATATATTTGATTATAATTACCATTATAAGGATTTGGCCTATTATCAGAATTAAAAATTCAAGGTCATTTTTTAAAAGTTAGAAATTAATTCTTTATTGCATAGTTTATGTTTGATTATTTAAATGAAATAATAATTAAAAAATATATGAAATAAGCATCTTAATGTTCATTTATTTAGAAACCTAATAAGTTAAACTTTTTAATCTTTAAATGATGAATTTGATACACCATTGCTTCTTTTGTTAAGTATAAAAAATAAAAGCTTGAAAGTAATTTTAAGGCATATAAAAGTTTAATTATTAAGAATCAGGTCAATGATCGATAATATTAACATTTTCTTAAGTGATAATAACATATTGGCGTAACATGCAAATATAATGACTAATTGCTGACGGCTGATCTGATTGGTTGTGACTACAATTAGTAGATACCGAGATAAGATGTGGGCAGATGTTAATATCTATGCAAGTCATAAATAGCTCTAGTAGATAAATGTGTTTTATTTTTTAAATTGCCAGAATTTTTTT
>JAPMOR010035758.1:132511-227475 GCA_026543865.1 Argiope aurantia
AAAAATAAAAAATCATTTTTAAGAACTTATTTACTCTTATTTACATCTCTGAGATTTGTATAATCTCTGAAATACCATGTATTTTTTGTCTGATTAATTGATATCTTGCACTTTAATAGATTGAATGCACTTTTCTTATTTGCTTTTAGAGAAAATCAATCCCCTCCCTCCAAAAAATAATTTAAAAAATCTTTTCATTCTTACTCTCCTCTTTGTCCAGTTTTTGCTCCCCCCCATTCTTGGTCACCTTTATCTTTTAACTACAAATTATCATTCATTAGTATGTACTATCAAATATTTTTCAAGTAAGGCTCTGTCAAACACTTTTCAACATCAACTTTTTTTTTCACAAAACAACTTTCAAAACACTTTTATAATTAATTCTGCATATTTAACCGTTTGTTAGCCATGATTTTTTATAATATATTTTAGATTTTATTTTACTAATTGGCTGAGAAATTAAGTTAAGATTGAATTATCGTTAAAATTGAATGGCACTTCCAAATTTATAAAATAGCTATATATATATGCAGTGTTTATTTTTCCCCCCAGCAATAGCAATTTCATGAGGTTAAACTTAAGAATTTCAGCACCCCATTGCACAAAGGCAATCCATTTTTTTTTCAAATGAACTTTATAGTTGAAGTTGACGCAATCTCAAATTAGTGGCTAGCTAGGACATTTTACGGTCCTAGGCAATGCACATTATGAGACCCGTAGGCCTTGCTTTTTATAAATTGGTCTATTCAGTTTCAAACTTCAGCACATTTTCAACTTAATGAACTTGTGAATGATCTGTTTTAAATTGTTTTTTATATCCATTATTTTGTAAAAATGTACTCGGTTTTATTTTTTTGCTCTGATTCACGGTTATCATTTGGTGTTTATAAATAATCTGAGTAAATGTATTGGAATAAAGAGAAATATGAAATGTTAAACTTAAAGTGTCAGGATGCTACTCATTCTTATATTTTATAATTCATAGAATTCAAATTTTCACAAATTTATTTATTTGGTGACTAGGCTAATAATGTTTATTTCAATATGTTTCTCTATGGCCTGTCTCTGCCCAGTTCTTAGGCAGGTGCTTTATCGAAATCAGGTTTGGTTTCAAGTCACAAGCTATCATACAAGTTTAATTTCATACTAGAATAATTTGAACTAATATTTTTATTGAAAACGCTAAGAAGGTAAGTTAAAAAAAAATAACTCAAAATATATACTGCTACATCTTAATAAAATTGAAAATGTTTATTTCATAGCAGTGGGGTTTTATTTCCACTGCCGTATTTATGCTAAAATACTTTTCTCTCATGCTTTTTTATGTTTATTTATAAGTTTTTATTTTATTTTCGATGTTTTATATTCGGGGTTTGAACTGAATGGTACATTTTAAAGCCAAATTTTCTGGTTATGTAATGATTTTATTAATAATTTTTTGATATATATTTTGCCATATTTTCTTTCGAATTACTTCATTATCATTATCAGAAACCTTATTTCAGAATTATGAGAGATATGATTATGATCCAAGTTAATGAAACTTCTTAAATAATTATTATTTAAAACAATTCTTGAAGTATTAATATATGTGTGTGTGTGTTAAGTTTTACTAAAGGAAAAGAAGCAAATGCGATAGTTATATATATTTATTATACACAATGAACACTGAAAATAATAATCAGCATTAATGAATATAGCTTTTTTATTGTGTAAATTTAAAATATCCCGGATATTTTTTTCGTTGCAATTAAAATAGAATCAGAATATTGTATTAAAATCCAGATATTTACATTTATTTGCTTAGGCAACTTTATTTACTTAGTTACATTAGTTTATGTTCATTATTTTATTTACTTAGTTACATTAGGCAAAACCTTTCAAGTTCATTAACATTTCCATTATTTTTTACCCCCAGGTAAGTTCGAATAAATGCAAATATGGCGTTACGTATGTAGATCTAGCGTGCATGTAGAAACTATGGACCAACCCCCAACTTGAACGATTAAAACCAGGGTGGGGACAAAAAGAAAAAAAAAAAACTGTGGGGAACCTATTAATCCCGAGGGGTAAGGGTAGGTAAAAGGTTGCTTTAAAAGAATTTCAATGGAATGCAAACTCTGTTAAAATGCAGTCATCCACAAGTAAATGTTTTTGTCAGTATGCGCTTGATAGAAGTTTTTTTTTTTCAGTTGTGTGTGGTTTTTATATGACAATAAATTTGTCTTTTGTAATCAAGAAAAATGTGCTATTTTTTAAATGGTGTTTTATTTTTCATTATCCATAAAATAAAAGATGACAAAAATAACATCTTTAAACATCTTTTTTAATTAAAAAATTTTCATGGTGTATTTTCAAAGAAGTAAAAAAAGTTAGCTTGTTTATTATATTATATATATATAGTTTTTAATACATTTGAGATTTTTAATTTAAAATGCAAATTCTGTCTCTTAATTAATCAAACCATTCGTTTCTTACTATGCAATTTTTTTTATTTACTAAGCAATGAATTTTCTCTTTCATTTTCGTAAAAAAAATTAATTATAAATATTGGAAAAGAAGCATTTTCTTCTGGAATTCAATTTGTGAATATTTCCGAGAAAAAATATTCTACGTTGCGGCTGAAAGAAATAAAATATAATGATTAAAGGTATGATAATATTTAGACTTAAATTGTAAAAGGCTCTGTGTGCATTCTGCTTTGCTGTAATTAGTTCTATTTTAAACTCCAAAGGCAATAAATCTGTATATGATTAAAGCAATGGTACGATTTTTTTGGAACATTTTTAATGTATATTATTTATGGTAATTATTATGCCGTATTTGTAACTGCTTCTTCAAAATAAATAAATAAACAAAATAAAATAAAAGCTTACAATTTGCACAATTATTAAAAAATGTTTTATTGATAGCTTTGTTGGTTAAACTAACGCTATGCGATACCTAATCCCATGATATCAAAATATATAAACGGAGTCCAAGCAAATGGGGGGAAAAACTGTTTTGATCCTTTAACTATGTTGTCTGCTTGTTACACGTATTTAACGAGCTGTATATTTAATTATTATTGTATATTAAAGCTTAATGAGCTCAAATTAAGTCATTCAAGGCATTACAATCCAATAAGCAATTATATAATTTAAAATTCCTTCTTCAATAAAAAAGACAACTCTTAACAAAAAACAGTAAATATAATCTTAACTAGAACTTAGAACTAAATAGTACCAAGGAGAAAATAGTTTTAGTACTGAATGAAAAAAAAAAGTAGTACTACATAAAAATAAGGTTTTTTGTGTTTTTTTTTAATTATGCAATATATATTTTTTAAAGTTAGTAGAATTGGATGTTGGCTTCCACTTATAAAAAATAGAAACATAATAAATAATAACTTTTAAAGCAGTATGAAGATCCTATTTAAAAACTTTATTTTTTTAAATATGTTTGATGTTCCTTATGAATTTTCTAAATGGATGTTACCAATAAAAGTATATAATCCTGTTATTTTAGAATTCTTAGTTATTTTCATGAAATAGCGATGTTATTTCATACAAAAATCTAGTTATTTCATGTAATTGACAAATTTTATGAAATAAAATCTATCAAATTTCCTTCTCCATCTATTGTATAAAACTATTATTATTTTCTCTCACAGTCTTGCTTTTTAATATTATAAAAGAAAATATCCTTTTCACAAAACTTTTAAATTTAAAGGTGAATAAAAATTTTCACTTTTATAAATATTTTTACTGTCGATTGCTTTTTCCAAATGGCCATTTATCTGCAATTTCTTTGAAGTCGAAGAAAGGAGGGCGTGAAACCGGTCTCCTAGTTTCTTATAAACGATGTTGTCAATTGCAACAGGATTTCTGACAGCCGCTACATCTCGGATAAGCATCAGACACGATACCACGTGCCAGAGGAGATTTTTCTCAACTTCTGACAACTCTCCGTTTCTTAATGCTGCCCCACTTCCCCTTTTCACTTTCTGATAAAAAAATATCAAAAAGAGTGGCATTTTAGGTAAGAGTGTAGAAATTGATTTCATAAGATTCGTAAAAGGTGATAATTATTTCATTTACTTCTAAAATGATGGGAAGTGGTTTCTAAGTGTATGGAATTCTTCCCTCGTTGAATATTTTATTATTCATTCGGTTGTTTCATACAGGGAAACAAATAATTATATTCCTTATGAGTAATGGGTCATTATAGTGTTGATTCTGTTTAATCTACAGAGATGGTTTTTATTTTATACTTAAATAATTTCATGAATTCAGTCTTTAAAGGGTATTGAAGAATTACACGTTCATTATGTCGAAATATATGCTTATAACAAATATCTGTGCTAATGAGTATTATAATTTATTTCTTAATTTGTAATTATATATTCACCAATGTTTTTTATTAATGTTTTTATAATTTATAATATATATTGTATAACTTTAATATTAATAATATTTGGACATTCCAGCTCAATTTGACTTTGCAATTACTTTTAAATAGAATAACATTTTACATATATTAGAATCAACTCACTTATGAACCTAATGTTTCAAATAATTACAGCGCTTCCATTTTAATTGCCAAATAATAGAAGACATAAAATGAAACTTAAATTTGCCCTTTATTGATAATTACTTTTCAAAGACTGTCACATCAAATGCATATTTAGCAATCTCTACATCCGTTTTTTCCTTAGCATTTATATTTTCTCTTTCATTTAAATTGCAAAATAAATAAATACAAATGAAACAAATCTTTAGTTTGTTATTAATCTACGTTACTGATAATTTCTCCCGAAAGGCTGTTACATTAAATTCACATTCAGTTACCTACATGTCAATTTTTTCTTCTTTAACATTTGTAACATAATCAATAATTTTCCAATTATCCTCTAATAATCACAGCATAATAGCTGATGAATTTAAATAACAAAATGCAATTTCGTTTATGTTAAACAATCTAACTGAATTGATTACTTTTGTTTTTAAAACTTAAAGCACTTATTGACTTTTAAATGCAAAGGTATTTTATAAGAATATGTTCGTAAAACAGATCCGAGCTACATCCTTTTAAATATGTTACCCATTCTTAATGATACGACACCAATCACTAAATACCTCCGAAATTAAATTTGTATTTTTTAATTAATCCCCTCAAATTCCCTATGCATTTACTATACAAAAAGATAGATAATAAGTAAAAAAAGAGAGAGATCGATGTTTTGATAATGACAAGAATTAGTACGTAAAATCCCTCTCCAACTACATTAATTTAAATATGTCATTCACTCTTTTTAATCTGTCACAAATCACTGAATCTCAGTCTGTGCGCAAAATTAAAGTTATGAATATGAATTAATCACACAAAATGCACCATGCTTTTGTTGGACTGAAAGGGAGAGGGGAAAAAAAAGATAAATGGCAGAACCGGATTCACTTTATATGCAAGTCGCGTTACGCAAGTAATTCGTGCACGGAGAATAGATATACCGTTGACAAATAGCGGTCTAAACGCGGTTTTTAGTCATGATAGATGATTGAATTATGAAAAATGTTTCATTGCATCTTAATTTGGCGCAGGAATATTTTTAAATTCAACAATTTGTGATTTCTCCATAATTTAAAGTGCAGTCTTGCCATAGTGTTGGTGTCGGGAAACGGAAAAAGTTGAGTACAATGATTGTAGCAACTGAATAAAAAATATAAATTTTTCATTCAGTTTTCAATTAGTGGTTCAGAAATTTCTGAATATAAATTTTTTATTAATCTTTTGAAATTTCTGAACCATTTATTCTTTCTCATAAAAAATTTTTCTGGCAAAATATTGATTTTAACGTATAGTCAATTGTTTACTGCTTATTGTATATTTTTCTATATGTGATGTATATGTATGTATTAATAAAAAAAATGCTGTAATCGCCAAAAAATTCGATGTTAATATTGTAATGAATCTTTAGATTTTATATGTGTTTGCCTAAGTACGAACAGTTATTTTAGAAATTATGTCTCATATACGAACTTAACTTTAAAAAGTGGACACATTTGGTATGTAGATTAAAAAAAATGTTCGCATGTAGGAAATTTTATATGAATGTCATGAAGTCTGTCATTTTATCTGTGTGCGTGTGAGAAAGGAATACAAAAACACATCAAGCTAGTTGAATGAAATTTGATATATTTTTGTCACTAGATTTGTAGGCCTGTATCAGATCTTGGATCGACTCTGTCAATTGGTTCAGTGTTAGTGCATTGTTTTATCCAAAGTATATGAACAAGATCTAATATATAAAAATCTCATGTCACGGTGTTTGTGTTCGTACTCCTCCGAAACGGCTCGACCGATTTTCATGTGTATTTGGTAGGTATGAGAATAGGTTGTAAAGTATATTTCATAACGCTAGGTAATTAGGGATAGGAATCCACGTTCACCGTACGCTGAGGAGATCAACGCTTGCTTAAAATCATCGCCACTGTGACGTAATGCTAAAAAAGTCCAGCTAAAATTAACACTCGCGTCCAAATACTACAAGATCCATCTGCTGACACATTCTCGGACCAATTGTTAGATATCGGCGATGGAAGAGTTGCTGTCTAATAAAATACTGGATGCATAAAATTGTCCACTAATTTCTGCACTATCGTTGATTCGCAAAATGCTCTCATTGACCGCATATTTCCTGATGTACGCACATAATACATAAATCATGCGTGGCTGGCAGAAAAAGCCATTTTGGCAGCAAAAAATGTGGACGTCGACGATTTAAACTTCAAGATACAGCAGTCTTTGCCAGGCAACTTGGTATCATACAAATTGATCGATACAGTTTGCTATGCTAACGAAGCTGTAAATTATCCAATTTTTGAACTCGCTGGATTTGCCAGGCATGTCACCATACCTTCTACGACTGAAAGTTGGATATCCGGTTATTTTACTTCGGAATTTGAACCCACCATGGCTGTGCAATGATACGCGATTGGTCATTAAAAAATTGATTAAAAACGTTATCGAAGCGACCATTTTGAATGGTAAATTCCAAGCCGAAATTGTTTTGCTGCCACGAATTCCAATGATTTTCACAGACGTGCCAATCGAATTCAAACGCGTTCAATTTCCTATTAGATTCGCATTCGCAATGACAATCAATAAGTCGCATGGCCAAAGTATTCGTTATGTTAATGAAATATATTGTATTGAGAATTTTTTTTTTATCGGCGATCATTGTCTACAGCACTACATTCCTCTTTCTGTCATAGATCCCATCCCCACACATTTGCAGTGCATTCGTTAACAACCAAAATATTCAATAGAAATAATTTATAAGGCAGAACAATGTTTGTCGGGTCAGCTAGTAATTAATAAAATGCATGAAATTATATAGATGAAATTTTTTGTATGATTTTAACTCCAAATTTTTATATCTGTGTCCGATTTTGAACTCAAATGGTGTATTTAATTTACTTCATTTTTAAACATAAATCAATAGTAGATACGTTTCACATCTTTGTCCACATTTGGTAATTGGTTCACTGCCCATTTGTATATTCCAAAACGTACTGGAATGAAAGTAATTATTTTTCAGATTACGCAGTACTATTCCGAAAGACACATTGGCTATCACACAGTAAATTCTTTATTATAGAATAGTCGTGTTCTTAATTTTTTTATCTAATCACCGAAGGAGCAACTGGTCATTTTGCACTCTATTGTTACCAAAATGGCATTCGTAAAGTCTTGACGAAAATGATGTCAATCACAATCATATTGCTCCACTAAGTCTTTTCTTTTGGGATTACCTTAAGAACAGAATAAGAACAATATATGTATACGTCAAATGAAAGTATTTAAACACTCAAAGATCGCTCAGTATAACAGTAATTGCAATACCACCCTGACATTCTTTGAACTACCAAACGTACTCACATTGAAATTTACTGAGGTGTAGGGTTAAAAAGGTTTATAACCGTCTTTACAATGTATCGAAACAATCACGTGTCAAGTTATAATAGTTTTGTAATAATAATTTGTTTTGTAGTCAAGGAAGACTTTTTGGCCACCCTGTATAGAACACGATAGTTGAAAATGCATTACACTAGATAAATTAAATTTATTATGTGATTTTTAACACAAAATTTGTAGATTTGTAGCTGATTCTGGATTCAATTGCTTGATTGCTTGCATCCATATTTTGAAAATAAATGAAAAAATTAAAGATTCTGCTTTTTTTTTTAAAGTAATAATATTGTCCTAAGGTCTGAAATGGATGTATTTCATGCAAAAACCTTATTTGTGATGAAACGTTCCGATAACTGATGTTTATTTCATAATGTATTTAATTCATATAATCAATTTCTAACGTAAATTTCCTGATTTATTAAGCATTTGATCGTTTACTAAATCTAGACTCAAAGCAATTTCTGCAACAGAATTATTTCTTTTTCTACGAATTGAATTTCTTTTACACATGCATATAGATTAAAATCAACATTTTTAATTAATATTTATAGTTTAATATTTAAATAAAATTTTTAATTATGATATAATCAAATATTTCGCATATATTTTTAAACTTAAGAATATTCATTTCATAATTTAATGAAATTTTTTGTGCTATTTCTATGCATTAGAAATTTAAAAGAAACTGCCTATGCACCTGGTTGAAGTAAACTTATACGTTCCTTTAAATGATATAGCACAATTGAATGTTAGTCAGAACTTAACATATGATTTTGGAGCTTCTATTGTTTCAGTAAAAAGCTTAAATATAAAGTATGAAAAAAATGTCTTCCCACTTAAAGAACAGTTATTTTCTAAAGAAAGACAATTAATTAATAATTTAAATGCAAAAACTGCATTATTTAAAATAGTTGAACTTTTTACTGATGACTGCAAGACAAGAGACCTATTATAAAAACTACTTATATAATATAAAATGAAATTCAAGGCGATTTTTAATTTTAATTGGATTTAAAAAGTACAAATTTAATCGGATGGTTTAATATATAATTTTCTTAGTAAAAATATTTCTTTTGCAAGTTAATCACGGAAGCACAAAAATATTTTTAATCTACTGCTATATTTTAGCACAATGTGTAAAATTACTTTAGCTAAATATCTTGATGTTTTTGTTAAAAAAAAAACTATTCCAGTTCAAGAAATGAATATTTTTGGCATAATTTTCTTTATTATTTCTGTATTCATTGTTAATCACAAAATCCTATTAATTTAATTTTATAGAATTTTAATGCTAAACATTTTTTGATCGATTAACTTACAGTGATATATTGGATTTTATGATTTGTGAATAATGTGTTGAAATCTCAATTATCTTCTCCTTTCAAAAAAGTGAATAAAGTAAAAAAAAAAGTATGTAATATATATTATATAGACAAGATGTCTCTACGAATGCGTGTATTCATAGAGGCATAACTCACTTGTTTCATTAGCATAAAGGAATATTGTTTATTATTATTACCATCCTTTTTCAAATTATTTTCCAAAATTATTATATTCAACAGTAGATTCTTTTTTATTCTTAAAAATTGGAATTTATGTGACCAAAATCCTTGGCTTTATTGCACAGAAATTATCTTCAAGACTCAAAAATCGTTCTAAGGTTCCTAAAATAATGTTATGCAAGTTATCTCTTGTCAGTGCTCAAATCATTATATTGGTGTGCTCCATTGGTCTTCTTATTCTCTATGTATTGATTAAAGTGATACCTATTTTTGGCTTATATGAAAGATTTCGTTTATAAATGGCTGAAAGATATTACTACCATAAAAATATGACAACGTCAGTCAATTGATTCTGCATTGAGTAGATTGTATCATTGCGCTTCCTATGAGGGTTCTTAATATGAAAATTTTATTCATTTCATTCCTTTTCATTGTTCTTTTCAACAACAGTAACAAACATTTTGCAGTAATCAATTTGAAACGACGGTAAGTGTAATTTCAGTTCTAAGTTTAGTTTAATTAAATTGTAGAGATTTTTTCTTCCCTTCTTTCTCAAATTGAAAAAACTAGAAACTTTCTGAAACTGCCCATTTCTATCCTACCTTATAAAGTATAATTATATATTAACAACTTCTAAAGGTTCTTTTTTAAATGTAAAATTCTTGGTGTCGAATAGTGTTACGTCCCTTGCTGTGGATTCTTGTTAACTCTTTTTAGTAACAAATTATATTTTGTTTAGATTTTTGAGATTTTTCTTTACTTTTGATTTATCATGACATCTTGTAGAGTTATGTTTAACCATGTCTCGTATTTTATTTTCTGTATGAATCAATTTTGTTTGAATGACTGTTGAATGACTTTCCAAATATGAGTAGAAAAAAATAAAATAATGACAGGTAAAAAAAATCATTATCTTCTTAATACACCATTAATCATTCGTCCTTGGTCTGAATATCGCGCAACACGAAATGGACATGGTCGTTCTTGGGTGATAATAACAAACAGACACGAAATATGATTTGAATTCCGGGATGCATTTGTGGCTCATAAGGGTGGCCGTTCCTACAGACGCCATGACCTTTTGGAAGTCGGTTATCGTTAGGTGATTATCGTGATCGTGCCCACCCCAAGCCTTGAAGAATGGAATCGTTGATCGGGTGGCGGCAAGTTGAAAAAAAAGCTTTTTTGGTCCCAAGGGTCAGCCTATTATCATTTGTTTGTCGGCTGTCGTCTCAAGCCACTCCCTGCCTTCCCTGTTTGGACACTAGGTCCGAGTTGGAAAGATGTCTTGCAAACTTCCCAATCTGTACTGATTTGCAACAAAGGGAGGCTAGTCGTTTGCTTCTCGAATTTTAATTAGTTCTTCGTACGTGCAGCCAATTTGATCTCAATTTCGCTTAATGGAGATCATTGTTGGGTTATTTTATTCAAGAATTTTTTTGCTTGTTTCTTGTATGGAAATCTAATTAATTTTATTTATTATTTGTCGTAGTTATTTCTTTGAAAAAAAAATAGCTTTTTCATGTATTTTAAAAGAACCGAAGTGTAAGAAAATATTGGAATAAACATAACGATGACAAATATAAATGGTCTGCTAAATGTAAAAGTATTTTTTGAAAATATTTATGAGGTAATTTAGGTCAATATCATTTTGATTTTTACAAGACTAATCAAGTGCAGGATATATTAATTTTTTTTTTTTTTTTTTTGTTTAAGAATCACATTCAAATTTATTCCATCTATTGAATGGGTTTTACCAAAACTGTAATTACTTAACTCTAATAAATCTTTGCAAAATATTGGATTGGTTTAGAAATGTGTACTCTGTATCTGTGAATTTCTTTGAAAAATTATGAAATTTGGGTAATATACAGAATTAAAAAAAAGTAAAATTGCTAACAATTAAAGTATAACTCTTCTGCGAAAACTAGGTATACTTTTATTACGTTCTAATATCACCTCTTCTGTTTTATTTATTCTTTAAATTTAAAAGAATATTTTTGTACGTTCTGTTACATTTACCAAATTTTACCTTATAAAAATATATATAATTTCTTACTAAATCTTATTTTATGAAAATGGTTGCAGAATAATATAATAAACTACTATAGCTCACAGTATTGAAACATTTTTTTAAATTTTACTGAAATAATCCCTATGTCAGAAAACAATTTGAAATTCAAATAATTACAGTTTTGACAATTTTGAAGCGTGAGAGATGTGTTTACATTTTAAAAATTCTTAAATAAGTTTTATAAGTCAGTTTTTTTAACCCTTTAAATATCCGTTTTCTAAAATAGCCGTTTAGAGGTAATGGAAAATTAAAATATTTTGGAGATTGCAGTTAATTTTTAAAAATTGATTCATCATTCTTATTAGACATAATTAATTTGATTTTTTAATTGATTTAATTATCTAATACGTTAAGATATTTATTTTATTTAGGTGTGAGATATGAAAATAAGTCGTCTAAAATATTTTTCCATCGAAAAATTTGATCAAAACGTCAGACAACCCACATAATTGTATATAAAAACTGAGGAATTTGGTGGTAAATATATTTACTACGGCCTTAAAAAAGGGTTAATTAAAAAAATTAATGGTATTTATCGAAAATTGTTTTAATTAACTAATTAAAGTGCCAGTAATTTTCAAAACACATATTAGAAACTCATCCTTGGGGAACCATAAAATTCTTTTTTTTTTTTTTAATTTTTTTAAAGATATTTCATTTGAAGTAAGAATCGTAAATTTTCAAAGTTGCTTTAAACTCAAATTTTAACAACTAACCATGATCTGCCTGAGTATTTCACCTTTTATTAAACATTGATATTTAAGTAAATGCTTTTACAAATTCCTGTTAAAGACACATTCTCCTGCAAATTCCAAGAGAACCTAATCTAAATTCTCGAATTTGAATCATGTGAACATATTTAAAGTGACCATATTTTACTAGGTACGAAATTTTTCTTTGAATGCTCTTGGCTGATTATTGTTTAATGGAATTTTTAGGATTTTTATAACGCTTAAAGTTAAACTTTCTTCATTTATTTCTCATGTAAAACATCACATCATATATTAAAGATAAGAAACTACTTCATGCCTAAATTTTTATGAATCACATTAGAATATATTTAATTTGTAACGGTTACAGGAACCAAAAAGTACAAATTTAGAGGCGATTTTTTTTTCACTTTTTATCCAGTCCTACTTAGCGTCGTTAAAAAAAACATCCTTAGGAGAAACATTATTTCTCCACGCTTGGTGAGATTTGTAAACGTTTATTCACAAGATACAAGAAAGTGGCGTAACTAATGTTTCTTCATTCAAAAAGCAAGTATGAAAGAAAAAGTTAAGATAACTAAATTATTCTTTTCTCCGATTTTCTTATGTGAGCTTTGAGGAGCATATTGTATGAAATCGGTTCTTAAGCGTTGTTTTATCTGTAGTAGTACTTTTTATTAAGGATAGATTTAAGACTTGTTTAGATGTAAAGTATAGATTTTAGAAGGAGAGGTTTCTATGTTTGAAATACTGGCGAAATCTGTTTCTTAGAATAAATAAGATGTTGAAGATTTTATTACGATTTTGCTCCGCTTACTTGATTGGAGAAAGTTGATTTTGTAATGGAAGTGGATGGATCAAAAGTCGCCATTTTGTTCTAAACTCTAAAATTCAGCATAATCATCAAAATTACTTACTGATGAATCCCTCAAAATAATTAAAAATTGTAATTACTTTTTTTAAAGTATTGCACGCAGAAATATATGCTTGCATTGTATATGTTATAAGCAATTTCATATATCTTAAAATTATATCATTTTCTTAAAAAAATTTTTTTTTGATGAACGTTTGGTAACACGTAAAAAGAAATTCTTACCACTAAAAAAATAAAATATGATTAAAAAAATTTGCGTAGGAAGTTTGTGTGTGTGTGTGTTTTAAATACATAACCGATCCTTTTTGCACCTGAAACATTTTTCTCGAGCCCAAAATGAAATATATTTATATAATCATTTTCTTGGTGTTTATTTATTTTTATTTTTTGATGAAATGCAGGTATTTTGGTAAACATTCCAATTGTTTTATTGAGGATTTGGTAAAGTTTTTTTTAATAAAAAAGAATTTGGATTTTATTCCTTAAACTAGGATGTTGTTTATTTGAATCCTTGAATATGTTGGAATATCAGATGTTAAAGGTTTTGGTAATAATTTCAAATTTCTAAAGTCAAAGCAACGGGGAAAAAATTACAATTTGTGAAATTCTATGAAGAATTCTAATTGATGTCAATCTATACGACAACATAGTTATATGACAGAAGCAACTCCTCTCGCCATCTTATATATAACTGCATATATTGTCTTATGATTTTCTGAAAATAATTTTATATAGAATAAATGCTGGTTGTTCATTGAATTCCAAAATTAGCGGCGCTACTCATTTGACTTGTATCATGTCAGTTTAAATTCACTTCAATCGTGTTTTTTTTCTCACTTTAGAAAATTACAGAAATCACTGAATTTAAGTGGTTTTATTAGTATAAGATCTGTAATTAATTACATAAGTTGTTTATTATTGAGCAATTCTTTGCGATATAGTATAGCTTTTTCCTCCCTACTTTTGTCTTGTTTAAAAAGATTTATTAAAAGACAGATATCGTTTTCTTGCAAAAACGTTAAAGCATATTCAAGTTTTGTGAATAATACATAAAATAAAAATTTCACACTTGCTGTCCTTCTGCAAGGCTTACATTTATTTAGAACATACAAAAGCAATAATTACTAGAAAAATGAGTTTTTAACAACCTCTTTCTGTCAAAACATTTAACGCTCTTTACTCATAAGTTATATTTACAGCATCTTTTAGGATTGTTTGAATACGAATTCCTACAATATAGCTGGCTGAGTTGAGCACTCATTATTATTTTTTTACTTTTCCGTTTGCCCTCTAGATATGCTCTTGACTTGGGTGTGTACTGACTGCGAGTGTTAAATAATGATACTTCTCAAAAGTGAATTACAGTAATTTACAAGTTCTTGTGTTTCATCTATCTATTTAAATTATATTTTAAGCTTTATTGGGAACGATTACAATTTATCATCTGTTATTTAGTCTTTTAATACTTTTGAATACGATAAGTTTAAAAAAAACGCTCATAATTGCTTTCATTCTTTGTTTAAAATTTTAAACGTTTGAAATTTAATGTCCTGTTTTTAAAAAATTATTTTAAGCTTTACCTACCGCAAAAGGATCGGAGTGGGAGATATTTTCAAATCGAAGTATCTACTTAGTTATAATATAATATTATTGAGGCTTATTTTTTACTAAAAGCTGAATTGACTACTTTGCATTTTAATGTTGACAGAATGAACACTATTTTTTCTTGGACATTTTCCAGGGGGAAAAAACTGAAACTTAATTTTTTCTTATTCTCGAATTGATATTTTTGTAGAACTATATGAAAATAATAATATAAAATAACTTAGAAATTAATAATACAATGTAACAAATAAAAATTATTCAAAAAATATTAATACGAGCTTTATAATTTTGAACCAAAGATTACGCATACACAGATATTTCAAATTTATGAAATTGCATGAAAGTTGTTCAAATTATTATACATTTTATTTTTAATTAAGTTCAAAATTCGATTAAAGTGAATTTCTTTATGTTTAAAATAACTGAGACATGTTAATTAACATTAGATGTACGCAGGCTGAAGTTCACGATCTTATTTTTAAAATATTTATCTGACTTTTAAAAATGGCTTTAAAATTTATAAAATGATTATTTTTACTTGAATTTCTTTTGTTATCATTAGATAATATTTAATTTTCATATCAATTTCCAAAATTTAGGCATGGCAAAATATTTTTTATAGAAAATAGAGTTGAAAATGAGTCTATTCATGTGGCCAAGAATGAAAAAAGTTTCAAGAAATCTTAGATTATTCAATAAATTTTAAATATTTATCTTATAAAAGCAACTATCTGGATTTTTACCCTCTATATATAAAAGGATCAGTATTCTTTAATTGTCTTTCAAATTCTAGTGCTTTTACTTTCCTTGGAATTACACTTACAATTTAAACCAACTCATTATACTCCATACACAAATGACCTATACAGAATTTTGAAGCTGAAATAATCTAAAAGAATACATTAAGTAGAGGTTTTTACAAATTTTCTATCTCCTCTTCAAAAGTTAATGAAATAAGTATTTTATAACATTAAATTTTGAGCGATTCGTTGGAGTTGGAAAAAATAGTGTCCATTCTGTCCAACTCCAACGAACGATGTATATTTTCTTTTAGAAACTCATTAAATGGAAAATAGTAAATTATTGCTTCGTTTTCTTAATAAGAAAAAAATTGTTAATATATATATATGTTTTTTATTTTCTGATTTGAATGCACCAAATGTAGTAGATAATTTTAATGATATTACTTAATTACAATCCTATAGGTCTTTTAAAATTTATTTTTTATAAAATATAATCTCAGAAACTACTAAATAAGAAATTTTAGAATTATTAAGAATTTTCGAAACACTGTACATATTTTGAGATAAATTTAAACTTTCCTCGCACGAATATGATAGCAAAGTATAAAAGATAATTATGGCCAATTTGTTAATATTAATACATTAGTTAAATCATGAATTAATGAAAACTTTTTTCTTTATTCTAATGCAAATTGAGTACCTTTTCATTTTTTAAGTACATTCTACAGAAAACATTCTGACTTAATACTCGAGAATAGATCAGAATCCATTATATCTACATTTATAAAAACATTGACGAAATGCAAAAGACAAACATATCGTCGACTTACTTTCAAGGCTCGCAGTTTTTATTAAAATGCTGTTAATGTGGATTTTAATAGAAAAAAAAAAAGAAAAGAAATCGAGAAATACTACTTTAAAACCCTTGTAAATCAATTCAGCGGATTAGTACTCTTAGTGGATATTTGGAACACCTTAAATTAATGTCGCTAGTGGTTAGTATCTCCTGAAAAATTTCCTTTCTTCTACTTACATGGCTTTTAGAACAAGCCACAATATTACCTTTTAGCTCTGTCGCTGAAATGCATTTTTTTTTAAATAAAAGTTTTAAAAAAATACACCTTTTCACATTCTATTTCAAAAATGTCTTGTGATTTACTAATCGAGTATCCTCTTGAAGCCGCTCCATCGAAAACTGTTCCCTGAAATACAATTAGCGGCTGTTGTTGAAAATGGAGAGGGGGCAGGCTGAAAAGAAAAAGGGGGGGGGGGCATCTAAATGAACTCTCTGGACGCAGTTCATACCTCGAAAAAAATGGTGCGAAGAGTAGAGGAAAGCGAGCGAGCGAGCGCGTGTTGTATACATTCTGCGGGCTATCTTCGTCTCGCATCTTATCCATCTGGGTCAGTCACGATTGTTCGTCCCGACCCCCTTCACCGTCATTAGGTGTCCCGGAACCACGAGGTGTCCCCGGGCCATGGGCGTGTCCCAGAGCCACTTCTGTACACCCGCCGCCATCGAAATGGATGGTGGACTTCTCTCTCGGACAGGCTTTGTTTTTAACTCTTGTCCTCTTCTTTTCTCAGTGGTTGCCCTCCCCTCTGTGTTGGGGTTGTCTCATAGGAGAGAGGTTACCTTTTTTGGCTCATTTTTCCTTAATAGGGCCATTCTCAGGCATTGGAACACCTCAGGATTATGTTACGATTTCTGTAAGAAATGCTGAAATTAATGCACATCTAGGAGATCTAAAGCGTGGATTGGTGGCGTGAAAACTTTGGACAAATATAATTAAATAAAAATAATAATAAACAAATATAATTCAGAATTCCATCTTAATGATTTGAAACATTTTATTTGGACATTACAAATAACCGTACCTATGTAGCTTCTTTTTGCTGAAGATGAGAAGATTGTTATTTCATGAAGATTGTTATTATTTTGATCTTCTATACAAGTAATTTTTTATCCATGCAATGAAATATTCTCAAAGGGTTAGCATTTAAGAATCTCCTATTTCTTTCTCTATATTAGATATAATCTAAAATAATTCTCAATTACGATTTTTGAATTCCTATTAGTGTGAATCGTTGCATTATTTCTGAATATTTCATAATACATGAGCTATGAGGGATTTCTCAATACTATCATGGAAATATATTTAAATAAAATATCTTTTAAACTATTCAATGAAAATTAAATAAAAAAAAACTTTTCGACAATATTATGAATGCGCAACTAAAACGGAAGTTTGTGTAAATACTCTATCCACAATATAATCTGCCCTGCATCTTTGAAATATTCAATCAGTAACCATATGCATATAATAGTTAATACCAAATATTCAGATATTTTCTGTAAATAGAGATTATTTAATGAAGTTACAAATTTTCTATTTTTCTACTTAATAATAATTTGTAATAAAATGATCAATTTAGTACCTTACTTCTTTATGATGTTTCTTTGATATTTATAAATGATTGTACATTAAAATATGTAAATATAATTCTATATCAGTGCACTGAAGTTTACGAATAAAATATTGGTGGAGATGCCTCACAAACTGAGCAGCGGACCTCCAGATTCGGGTGGGGGGGGGACAAGCTTTACCAAAATGCGTATGCACTACCCTCGTATCTGCTAGATCTAACTTTTTGGCCTGCCAGTCCATCTTTCTGATCTAAAGAAGGAGGTGCCGGTGTTGTCCAATTATTTGATTACAATTCAAAACTTTGAAAACAATCCTGACTGTCCCTCAAAACGGAATGTTAATTAGCAATTTTTAAGAGAAATTATTATTCTGAATTTATAACTCTTGACACAATTATTTAATAACGGTTTTTTTTGTACTTACTTAATAATTCCAGCGAAATAAACGAATCAATAATAGTATCCTCATATTTTAGAAAAATTGAAATTATCATTTGTTTTAGTAAAATTTTTGTCTTGTGTGCTGATATTGTTATATCGGATAATTCTAAGTATATTTCGGAAAACTTATATTTATAAATATATATATTAAATCGGTTTTTATTTATTATATTAACTAAACTTCTCGATAAACAAATAATTTTTTAAAGCCATGCTTTGGTTTAAATATGCACTTGAAAAATAACATAATTTTGAAAATAAAATAAAAATAAAATTTTTATAATAGTTTGATACTTACATAATTTCATTATGATTCCGCAGATAAATGGATAATTATTTTTGAATGTGAGGCGGAAGTTCAAATCTTCAGAATAAGAAAGTAGAATATTGTACATAATTATGAGAACTAATTAGAAATACTGCTGAAAACAGAGGAGACATGAAAGATGGATTTCAATATTGATTAATACTTTTATAAGTTTTTTGTTTCTCGATGCCAAGAGCGCCTCAGAACCAGTATTTTATTACTGAATTTTTTAATATTTTTTTATTATTACAGTGTGCAGTTCTGTTAATAGATTTGTGTTATAAAAGTTTGTTTACACTAATCTTTTCTTTTTAAAGATCAGCGTAATTGAATGAAATTTATATTTTAATAATTGTTATAAACAGTTCTCGGTAAATAATATTTCATTTTTCTTTTTTATAATGCAGTTTTACTAAATATATTGTCACATAGAACTATAGTATAGAATTCAATGACGCACACAAGAGGTAGAGCTAAACCAATTTATTAACTGAACTCTGAACACAATAACTGACAAATCTTCTGCTTGTATAAAAGCAAAGAAAGTTCCAGAATACTTTTCTGGAGACAGTATGAAAAGTCCAGAACACTTGTCTGGTAAACTAAAGAAATGTCCAGTATATTCTGGAACATGAAATAAAGGAAAACATAAAATCAAGGAATTAAGTATTTACATATACTATTAATCGCATTGTCTCTAGCGGGATTCGAACCCAGGTCTCTTGATCATGAGACCAGTGCCATGACCATTCGGCCATGTCTTGCTTCAATGCGGCACTATCATAAAAGCCCTTAGAGAAGTGTTTAAAGGAAAAATTCGAATCCAAGCATTCTATTATATATTAACCATTAAGTTATTTATTTCAAACCGAAAAATTATGAGCAAAATTCTTGAACATTTTATATATTATTTAATTTAACTCTTTATTAACAAAACAAGCTATATAGTAGTTAGAAGTATATGGAGGTTAAATAAGTTGACTTATTATTATTTTTTTAATGAAAAAGATGACCACGAACTAAATTGTAAACTTTTAGAAATACTCTTTGCAAAAAATTGCACACACACACACACACACACACACACACACACAAAAAAAAAAAAAAAAAAAAAAATTGTAGTTGTGAAAAACCGAGGATTGAGGATAGTCCTGAGTTGCACATTCTAACTTTTTCCGTAGTTATTGTAGAATTATTTGTTATCACACGTGTCTGGACTTTAAAATTAACTTTAGTGTAACAAGATATTTTTATTGATTTCTGCGAAGTATAAAGGAATAAGACGCCAATAAAATATTTAGTATAGTGCATTAAATGCATTTTTTTTAAAAAAAATATTTCTTACCAGCATTTTCCAGCTCTTCTGTTTAAGTTTTTTTTTAAAAAACAAAACGAGCTATCATTTCCCATTAATTGTCATCCAGTTTAAAAATAATTTTTTAAAAATCTGTGCCACTAATCATAATATCCTTAGTTTTGCCATTCGATGCAAACTGCAAAAATAATTTCGCTTGTCTGTCAATGAGCGGCCTGGCAAAAGTTATGGCTGTTAGTATCTCCAAACTGCAGGAAATATATAACGATCATCTCCTTTTTTCCGTTTATTTAAATTAATTTCCCCACTTTTATTTCTTTTTAAGAGCATTTTTTTAGCTCTTCTCTATTGTTTTCGAAAACAGAAGTGCAATCATTTCTCATTTGCTGTCAGCCAATTTAAAAATAACTCAAAGAAAGTCTGCAAAATCTATGGCTCTAACCATAACATCCTTAGTTTTGCCATTCGATGCAAGATGCGAAAAATCCTTTGGCTAGTCCGTCAACGTGCAACCTGGCGAAAGTGATGGTTGTTAAATGTCGCCAAAACTGGTGAACAACAACCTTGAACATTCTCTTTTGGTTTTTTCTTTGCAACAAGGCAAACTAGTTACAGAAAGGAGAACAAGACAAAGACTCATTACGTCCTGGTTTTCTTACCTCTTCAAACGCAGCAACTGATAGCCGCACTTGAGAATGTACTCATCTTATTTTATCTTTAATAAGTGGGCGTTCCCTCCTTTTTTTATTTTTTCCTCCGTCCATTTAAAGTTGCTTGGAACTGTAATCCGGTATTGCTTTTATCGATGAAATTGTACTGTAAAATAACTTTTCCTATCATATTATAATATGCATTCGCATCTCATGATGTTTGAAATACGAACAAATGAACAAATACATTATGGAAATTAATTAAGTAGCGATTATAATAGTGTATAATATATTCAAATATAATTTATAACTGCATAATGTAAAATATATATTTAAAAATGCATACATAATTTAAAAAAAAAATCGTGTTATATACAGATTACTAACCAGATTTTTTTTTCGTGAATTGGAAGTATTATTAGAAGGATGTGCGAAAATTAATATCTCAAATATGAAATGATCATTTTAAAGCTTACCAAGTTCAGAATTCGAAAGAAGATTCAATCTTAAACGATTAGAATAGTTAATAAATAGAGTGTGTAATTGTGACACAGAAATTAATGATTTATTAATATCTTCATAGAAAAGTGCTCCAAGGCATTCGAAAATGGTTAGTAGATATAATTAAAAGATAAATAATTCGAGGATGGGCAGAAAAAAAAGGCAGTCTGTTATTAATTCGGAAGAAATGAAAAAAAAAAATTGTGTATACTACGAAAACAATATTTTTGTTGATTCTAAGGTAATCTGAGTTTGTATAGGAGACATTGATGATGAGTTCAGATAAGAACAATTTTTTTCCGAGATTAAAAAAAAAAGGTAGTATTTCAATTTCTGATTTGATAAATAATTTATATTACGGATTATTGATTTGCGTAATCGAAATGGCTGAAGAATTTCGAGAAAAACAGCAATGACGACTTGATAAATTAAGAAAAAAATAACATTTACTGAAATGAATAACATTGTTGTTGGAAGCAGTTGAGAAACAAACACAAGTTTCTTATCGCAGAGCAGTACTTAATATTATATTGTATCTATTATTTTCAATCATTTTACATTTTAAAATTTTTTGCTAATTTATATTAAATTTATTTATTTATTTATATTAACCTATTTTATCTCTTAGATGCATTATTTTTAAAAATTCGTATTTAAAAAATATTTTCAATTTATTGTAACTTAAGTTGTGAGAAAAATAATATTTAAAATGTCTTTAATCTATCTTATTTTAAGATTTAATTATATATCATACTCATATAAGTTACTCATTGCAAAAATATCGCGAAAATATTTAATTTTGAAAAGTTTAATTTGAAATAAAAAGAATTGATGCTGCAAATTTAAATAATTAAACACCATTTTATAAACTTTTGGTAGCAATATGAATTTTCAATATGATTTTTTTAAGGTTTTTTTTTTATTTTTGGCGAGATTTTTCCTTCCTCAATTCGAAGTCTTTAATTAATCCTCCCCCCTTTCTTTCACATGTTCGCTGTTTTTATTTTTACATGCTCCTTCCTAGAAGAGGTACTCTACAAGTTGGTAATCGCTTCACTACATTTGGACATATATATCAAATATAAAACGTTTAACATAAATTTATAACGAATAGAAGTAAAAAATTTTATTACTGGAATCTAAAACAATAGCTCACATAACCGAGTAAAATAGATCTAGAATTGTAGAAGAATAAATGCTAGTGGAACAAAATTTACAGACTAAAAGTTTGAAAGGAAAACCAACCAACCAACCAAACAAACAAACAAAAAAATCTGTTTCTTATTTAAGGATAAAATTTGGGCATTAAACTTAACATGTTAATTTTTATAATTTTGTTTATATTATCTGATTTGATCTATTCGTTAACTGTTCCAACCGCAATGCCCTGAAAGTAGAGTCAACTCCGAATTCTACAAAATAATTATAATGTTACTAGACCTGCTGTACATTAAATCAGTCGGTTTTAAGAGCAATTTCACTGTTATAATGTATATAGTTAAAGAAGGAATTATCTTTGTCCAACAACATTTCGAATTTCTTCAAATATCTCTTGTTTCGAAACGGGCCATTATTCTAATTAAACAATTCAATTACTTTTTGATAGAAAAAAATTGGCAATTTTGATCCGTTATTAGAGGATTGTATTTTGTATTAACATGCTTCAATCCTAATTTGTATACATGACAGAATGAATGTTTTGGTTCCTACAGATTTAACGGAACGTTACCTGAGCAACACAATTCTTTTCAATTATCATTGAGGTTTTAGCCCTAGTTTTCAGATCCCAAAACCAACAACCAACCATTTGTGCTGGACTCAACCGCTTAACCTATTATAGATAAGCTAATTTCAAACATCAATGTCAAATGGATGCAATTCTTTATTTATCTGGAATTTAAAGCTTTGACAAAATTTCTAATTAAATATTAGAAATAAAACAAGTAAATAAATAAAACCAAACTCTCGTATCTCAAAATAATAAGTTCTCACAATATTGAATTGTCTATAACCGTGCTCGTTAATTATTCATAACATCGCTCAGAGGTAAATGGCATCAATGTTTACATTTGCAGGCAGGTGATGGATATCAATTGAGATTACATCTCCAAAATAGATAAATCAAGAGGGGGAAGTAATATAATACCGATAAAAAAAAGAGTAAAAGATTGGGTAATTATTTCTCAAGCTGTTTAAGAGCATCAGAACAGGTGAAAATGCAGCGGCGGTTGGGGTTAAAGGTGTGCCAAAGTGTCTAACAGAAATTGCAGAAATGCGATGTCGAAAAATGTTGACCTTTGCAAGTTGCAGAAATGCAATGTCGAAAAATGTTGACCTTTGCAAGTTGCAGAAATGCAATGTCGAAAAATGTTGATCTATGCAAGATTTCAAGAAATATAAATTCATTTTTTAATGGTTAGATTTGAATATTTTTTAAATGTGAGCGACAGATTAAAAAAAATAATGGATATTCTAAAATTTAAAATGTTTTTATGAGTGCGTGAGGGAATTTATTCAAATAGTATATAAATATGTACCTTACAGAAAATCATGCCATTCTTTTGATATGCAACCTTTCTCTTTTTTACTATTAAAATATTTGCAATGTAAATCAGTTGTTAATATATTGCAATTAAATCTGATACTAGAATTATCCGTTAAAATTTAATATATATGACTCGACATTTATATTTTTATTGCTAATTCAGAAAAATCTGGTTATAAATTTACGCCAAAAAACTCTTTATCAATCCAACTTCAGGAAGTGTTTTCATTTTAATTACGAAATTTCGCGAAGAATTATTTTTAGCTGTCTAGATAAAAGGCTCCGAGTTAGATAATAGTAATTTGATACTGAAAGCTGTGAGCTAGATAATAATAATTTGATACTGAAATCAACAATTATCTATTTTCTAACATAAAACAAGAGCATATATGCTAATTTTGCTTACCATGCCAAAATTTAAGAACAAGCCAAATTTATACTTAATGTAGATTTTTTTGATGAAATGTATCTCTTTTAATAATGCTTAATTTTTCGTATCAGAACTTGCATAACTATCGCCTAAAAGATATATATAAAAAAGGAGTAACGCTGTTTTGACTGTTATATAAGATTAACTTAGTATTGAATTTATTTGCATTACAGCTAGTTCTTATATTTTCCGCCATTATGAATCTTGGCCTGTGCATAGATAATAGAAATCGCAAAACAGCAATAAAGCGACTCAGTATTTCGTTAAGAGTTCTACTAATTGGAAGGAATTACAATCTGCCAAAGTGACATGAGCGGAAAACTGATTCGAGCTCAAACGTTAGAAAGAAAAGATACCACTCAATAATTTCCCTTGAAGTGCTGACATTTACATAATACCCCGAGAGGTCACTGCTCAGTCATCGGGCATTTTGAGTATCATTTTATCCTTGTAAGAAATATCTTAACAAATCGTTTAAATGCTAAAGATATTTTTTTTCTTCGGAAAAATATATAATATCCGGTTTTCCACGACTCCCTCATCCAAGGATAATTGACAAAAAGAAAATTGAAAATTATGAGGGAAAGAGGACTGCGCAAGCTGCTACTGTAAAGGAGAGCGACCAGCAATCACTATAGTTGTCTTAAGAAAAGTACTCCAGCACCTGGGGCAACGGACAAGGATCAAACACGAAGGAAGCAATTTCCTTATTAACCATCTCATTTTCACGCTGTCATATTTCATTGGCTGTGCCTCGCATTTAACAGATGTTCATCGAACTTTGACCCACCTTCGATCAGGGGGGATGGGGAGTCAACCATGTGAACGGATCGGAAGGTGTATCAGTGTTACTTTTAGTTAGGGGAAACAGATGCCAGTTGTTTCTACATCAGTTTCTGAAAGGATGTTTGGCTAATTTTCATCCATTTGATAATAATAATATAACTGCATGATTTACAATTTTAATATTGTTTTTTTTTTATAATCTCTGGTATTTGAAATTCATCAGCTTTCTTGACGATCACCATCTTCTTGCTGAGATTATAACTGGTGGGAGGAGGGACAAAAGAAAGAAATCGAGGTGTGTGATTAGAAATCGTAATCTTCTAGTATGTAAATGCTATAGTCGCATTTTAAAGGATAGGTAAAAAAAGTTTTATTTAATATTATGGCATAATTATATTCTTTGTTTCCAAAAGCTCCATAAATATATCAGAGAATGGATTATAGCTATCCTTCGAGTGTCCAAAAGTAAACAAAATTAAACAAATCTGTTGAAGGAATCCATTATTCCTATGTCTGGGATAGTAATTAAAACAGTCTGCCAATAAAATTATATCTATGTTGTTAATTTTGTTAACCAAAATCTTTCACAGATTAAGAAGAATCTATGATAAGAGTAGGAACGGTATTCAAAATCGTAAAAATCTCAAGTTATATGAAACAAAGGAGAAGAAAAAATGAGAACTAAATCTATTTCCTTGCTACGAAGTAAAGAATTTGATTGTTGTCTAACAATTGTTCTTAAGAACAGGTCCAATCTCTCATAGAGAGGCATGATATTTATAATCTTTTGACTTACGAATTTCGTTAACCTCTCTATTATTATTTCAATTTTTATTAGAAATCCAAAACAAATTTAATTAAAAAAATTTTTTATTTTATGTACAATTTAGGCGTCAATGTTTTTGAAGATATTTTACAGTATTGCTATTTCCGATTTCTGATTAATTTTGACAGTTACGAATAGTACATTAGGTTATTTAGGTTAAAGAAAAACTTTAAAAAAACATGATTTCTTCTATAGTTACATGTCTGCAACAAAAATTATATCATTAAATTTTCTTCTCATATAACCAATCTCAAGTTACCAGTTACCGATGTTATACAATAAGGAACACAGTTTCCGCAATGTTTCATATCCCAAGTTAAGAGAGGCAGTCCCCATTTCTGGAGAAGAAATAGGGAGATTTAAGTCCGAACAATGGAATCCATTACTTTTCCATCCAGCAGGCACTTGAAATACAAAAATGTACCCCGATTATCAGAGGGTGAAATAGATGACCGGTTAGAGTACCGGAGACAAAAGGAATAAAAAAGTTGGAACACGTTATTAATCGAATGTCCTTCCGTTCGACAAGGCTAAGCGAGGGGTCAGTCTGCAGACAGATGACCGGCGACTTATCTTTGTCACCCATTCCGGCGTCAAATCTCTTTCTGCATGTAGAAAAAGAAAGAAAAGAATTAGAAAAAAAAAGAGAGAGAGAGAAGAAATAGCGTCCCATCTCCTCGGCACTTTTCGGCGGGCGGAACATTTGTGTATTTTTGTCGTCCAGAAAAGAAGGAAGGGGCCGAATGTTTTGAAGCGAAGTGGGGTATAAATCATTGGGATAAGGCAGAAGCAAAAGGTTTTCAGACTTCAACAGAAGCGGAGACAAGTAAGGGGAACGGTTTCTACCGATATGATGAATATAAAATTATTTCGAGACTGTTCAAAGTCGTTATTTTTCGGAAACGTGCTTAGAAGTGAAGCTGTCCTCGAAAAAGTTAAACAGCCACTGTATACGTCTAGTTGTAACAATTATTTAAAAAAAATATTATTAGCCTCAATTATTATTTAAACGATAAAAATTACAATAGAATTTTAGATTGATATAATTATGTATATTTAATTTCATATAATGTTACGGATTTTATGAATCTCTAAATTTTAATTTAAGATATCAATTTAAATGAAAGGAATTTGCTAATTGTTATTAAAATGATTATTATTTAAACGATAAAAATTACAATGCGATATTTAGACTAATATAATTATGTACATTTAATTTCATATAAAAGTAAAAAATTGTATGTATTTCTAAACTTTATTAAATTGATTAAAATATTAATTTAAATCAAAGAAATTCATTAAATTTAATTTGGAAATCGCAGCTAAAATTGCATTTCATTAAAAGTGGAAATCTTAATTTGTGTTATCCGATATTTGTTGATTATCTTTACGATTCGTAACAACAAGTATCGAAGATAAGAATTAAAAAAAGAAGGGGGGAAAAAAGAAGAAAAGAATTAAAAAAAAGATATAAAAAAACTGAGATACGCAGTGTAGCAAATTTTTTGAATATTTTAAAACAAAATAAGTGGAATACAAAAATTTAATACAAATGCCATTTTCTGTCTTACTTTCTTCTAATTGAGGATAAAGCAGATTCAAATATTGCCATATCTGTCGTAACTTCTCTGATAGTAATATAAATACAGAATTCTTACCTAGCGAAATGGAAACATTTGAAAGCAATGAAAGCTTTGGTGAGCTAGGTAATATATGCTTTAGTTTTCTTCTTGCCTGTGATCTCTTTTTAAGCGTGGTACATGCCCTATTGAGTCGGCGGTCATTGAATGATTTGCAGCGCATAGAATGTCCAATCCTCTTGTCGTCCGCTCGTTTAAAAATAATTACCAAGAGAGCACGGACACAGTCGAATTCGGCGTTTTGCTGCCCGCATAACAAATGACTGGCCGGTAATTACAGAGTTTTACCCTTACCAATGTTTATGTATCCTGCTTCTTCTGTACCAGAATGCGTATCCGAAGTCCGCATGCGAGAGATCTTTTGACATCTGAAATATAGATTCAGCCACGTCGGCGTAAAACCTGTGATTATCCAGGTATGTGAGTTGGAAACAGTTCACTCCCACCTTTTTTACTTTTTCGAATTTTTTTTTTCGACTTATCGGCGACATCTATCGGTGCACGACTTTCCCCTTTATGGGATGGCCTATTCTAGTCCTTCCCATCCAGTCTTAATACTGTGTTCCTTTCGGGTAAGGTCCGGTTATATCGGTGATATGACTTCTCGGACGAAATGACGGGTTCTCTTACTTCTAGGTTGTCCATAGATCACAGCGGATAGGGCACAAGTATAGTCTACGTCCGAGGGGACGTACTTTGGTCGAGGCTGCTATTATTTGTCGATCAAGACGTGGCTTTCAGATGATGAAGTTTTTAGTTATGATGCATTGCTTATGCCACGGTAGACTTGCATGTGATATAATGCAATGGAAACTTGCTGGCAGTTATATAATAATAATAATAAATATTAACTGATATTTATAAAACGTTTGTTTATTAAATAACTAGGTATAAAAATTATCATACTCTTAAGTTAATGAACTGAAGTGATCGGGTAAAACCGACTCAAGAAAGCTGAAATTCAACCTAGAGCTAGTAAGATTTCCACATTCAGTACCGTCATGTATGTTTGGGATAAACTTTGGCTTTTTTTTAAATAACAAATTGAGACTGAACACAAAATATTTTTTTATCTTAACGAAGAGGTTATATTCAGATTTTACTGAAACGCTTGATATATGGCGGGGTTATTTTTAGTTCTGCTATCAGAATTTGTGTTTCTTATCAACATCTTTTTGTTTTAATATGTTTCTAAATTAATTATATTTGAAAATAATTTGATCAAACTTGAGATGTTATATAGACATATCATCGGGTCTGATTAAGGAGAAAATAATCGGTTTACGAAAGATTCTATCTAACTTTAAATGTAGGCAACTTAAAGATGAATACTAATCAGGACTGTTATTGAAACTTTTCCTCCTCTTAAATAAGTTTCATTTTTATTTTTTCTCTTTTCTCTAAATGTTTAATCTACCGTGACAAATGAAATGACAATAGTAGCTATGTACCAAATGATGTCGATATGTTTATTATTAAGTGAAGAATTAATTATGAAAAAGGAACAATTTTTATTAAACTTCGCTGTTAGTTCAGTTCAATTTTTATTTATCATAAATTTTATCTATTTAATTTTTCTATTTATTTTATAGAATTGATTGAAATGAGTACATATTTTGTTTATACTCATTATTTAACTATCTTAATGAAATATTATTTTTATTACGTTTCTGCTATATATGCGAATGAATTTTTTCAACTTTTAACTTTTCCCCATTAATTTAATAATAACGACATATTTAAATACATATCTTCAATTTTTATGGCTAATATTTTGTTTTCAAAAGAAATGCTAAACATAATATCTTAATTAAATTATTTTTATTTTGCAGATTACATTTAATTTCCATTTTTATAGCTTTTGAAGAAAATCATAAGTAGCAAATAAAAGAGCTTTCTGTATCTAAAACCGGCTACGGCTGTATACAGTTCAGCATTAATTCCCAAACATACATTTTCAGATATGGCTATTTTCGTAAAATATTGCAGAAAAAGTGCTGTTGCAACACTTTTTCAAAAATAACTATTGCATTATATGCTATATCTTGTGCAGTCAGTTGAATTTGGCTCATTTTTACATTAAAAAAATATTTATGTGTAACTAAAATCTGTGGTAAAAAAATCTTCCCTTATGAAAAGGGTTCCAATTCATTTTATGAAAGTTGTCTTAATTTAAACATGACTAACATTGATGAAACGATTTAAGACATATTGAAATATATCTGAGGAACATTTCTCCTTGATATCTTAACTTTGCAAAGGCAATACAACTATTAAGATTTATTCCTTCGAATATTTTACTTTATAAAATCGTCTTGAAATTGCGATTACTAAAATTTGCCATTGATATTTTATTTACTTAATCCATTCTTCTGAAACTTCGTATATATGGGTGATTATATAATCCCAGCCTTCACTCCCCACCCTCTCAAAAATATACATACCGCTTTCTGAGCCAATGAGTAAGATATCCAGGAAATGGTTTCCAACCTTCGAATGTATGTCTATGTCCACTTTATCTTTTATTTTTTTAAAGACCATTCTTTATTCAAACTAATTTTTTAAAACATGTTGGTAAATATCATAAGTGCTTTTCCCTGAGATATTTTATATATTTTAACAATTATGATATATTCCACTTATCCTTTTTCTTCTTAAAATCATCTTATACTTTTGTCAATCATTTTTGCCTTAAATCCTTCTAGGGTCATACTTCTCTAACTTCACATATTTGCTGGATTATCTGACATTCCCTGGTCCCCAAACAATGCATGGCGGTTTAAAAATTATTGGGTAAGATCTCGTAGCAGTCGGAATCAGTATTTTTTCCCCATTGTACCTCTTGAACAGTTGGCGTCCCTACTGATTATTGACGAGAGTTCCTGCGTCGTCATCACAGACTAAACCATGACCGTCGCGTGACAGGATCACCACCGATTCTTTCCTTGCTTTTGACTCCTAGTTTGTGGTTGACCCTTGAACTCTTCTGAACAACAGGATGAAAGCGGTTACCTTTCGCGACGACCGTCGAAGTCATTTTTTAAGCCCCTCTTTTCCGTCCCCCTTACTGTGCCTAGCAATAAGTGTGAGATCCGGGCAAACACTTATTTGTAAACCACTCGGTGAGGTGTCTGGTTGTGTTGCGTTCTGCTCTGTAAAGAGAAACCAATGTGCCCAGAAGCTGACGATGGTAAGAGAGTTTTACAACGCCCGAATTTTTAAAACTAAAGGATTCTTCTTTTCTCATAAAATTGAAATTGAATTTAATATATTGTTGCATTTTTTTTCTAATTGTTATTTATGTAAGGAAAAAAATAAATAAATGTTTATTGAATCCATAAATTATATACATAAGGATGAAAAATATAAATTACTACCTATTATGTGATTCGTTCCATTCTGCTTTCAAATCTTTCTGTGAAAATGTCAAAATGGGGTGTTGTAGAACTTTTAATAATTTTGTACCAAATTATATTTTCAGGATGACCTCTTGCAGGAGGGTTGTTTAAATTTTTTGCAATAAATTAGGAAGCCGCATTAGGAAAAGCTATCTTATTTTTTTCTGAAGGGAGGGCTGTCTGAATTTTTTCGTACTGTATTTTATGTACGTTGTGCTATCAGAAAGCCGTGTTATAAAAAAATTTATTGTAAATTCAGACAATAATGGAAGTTAATTTATCCTCTTTGAATAATGATTCAATGTATCAAATAAAAAAAAAGACCAGAATGGAATATTATATTGATTAATATTATAAAAGAATGTTTATCAATATACAATATTATTATAATAAAAAAATAAATTTTTTAGTTTTTGATTATTTTATGTGATACATAAATGGTGGTTTATCAAAATATTTATTTATTGGATAATTTTTTAATACGATCAATCAAAATTTTTCTGTCATTTTATATTAATTATTTTATGCCCTATTATATGCAATCTATTACTTATTTATAACCATCCTTTTTTTGTGTCGTTATGTTATTGTCAAAAAATACAATTATTCTTTTATGCAATTTTGTTTATATTTTTAAATCAACATATGAATTGTTGTGAAAATAAATTTTTATTGTTATATTTTGCTCAGTTGCCTTAGAATTTTATTTATTTATTATTATTATTTGCTAAAATTTGTATTTAAGTATATAAATAAATGTAAAGAATGGGGAAAAATAATTTTTAACTTCAAAATTAAAAAGTTAATAAAAAAAATAGTTATTTAATAAAAAAAATATTTTTTTTCTAAAATTCTTTCTTTTTTGATCCAAAATAATATTTCAAAATTATTATTAAGTTATTCAATATTAACTGAAAAGGCAAAAATGATATGCTTTAAATACAAATCACTTCCCAATTAAAAACAAGTAAATTATATGAAAAGTTTCTTCTATTTTTAAATGCTTATTATCATTATTAAATGTTATAACACAGGATAAGAACTTATCCTTGGTTTTTTTCCAGCTTTGGACAAGCTGGGGTTTCGTCATCTTTTCAACTGCCATCAAGTAGAAGTTGTTCAACCGAGTATTGCTTTCGACGTAGCATCCCTGATGCTTTATGGAACTCAAGCAATTCCTGTTCGTCTCAAAATACTACTGGACAGGCTCTTCAGTGTCCTTCAACATGATGAGGTTCTACAAGTACTTCATGGTTTTGGATGGACGCACGAAGATTATGCCAGAGGTTACATAGTACAGGTAGGAAAGATCTTCCCAAGTTATTGAATGTATGCATTAATTTAAAAACTACGTAGTAAATTGATACATTTATTTAAAATATAATTCACTTCATTTCTAAAATAAACTATTTATAATGATGAGATTACTCTTTAACAATAAGCCTTTTTTAATTGAAATTTTTGATATGAGTGAAAAGTTTTTAAAAGAGAAAATTTGAAAATAAAGTTCTTCCAAATTTCTTTCAAAATATTTTTGCAGTTTTCAAATATCTGGAATTTCTGCAGCTCATTCGAATTCGAGGAAATGTCTGCTTTTTACTTAATAAGTGGAATAATTTAAAAAAGTTTGTTAAAATAGTTAATTTGAAGTAAAGTAACCTATATTTTTTTTCATTAATATTTTAAAAATATTTGATATCTTTCTACAGTCTCTATTGTGGAATTTTTATTTCTCATAGAAAAATACTCCCATATTTAGAATTCCCCTTATTTTAATAAAATGTCTTGAATCGCCTGATTTTATATTTTAAGTAGACAGGTCATATTTAAAAACGATTAATCAGGTTTAATTTTTAAGGAAGTTAGCTTCTGAAAATATTTCCTTTCTAAATTTTATTGTACATATGATAGAACATCTTTTAGTAAAAAGTGGATAAAACAGCCCAATGGGAAAATAGTATTAACAAAACCATAATATTTTATCTTTGTTTCTTTAATTACTTTTTAAAAAAAATATTGTATTTGTCTATTTACAAATATGTGTTATTTATGTAAGGATTAGAATATTTGGATTCTATACGAAATTCTTCTCCTATCTAGTCTTCGGATAGTGCGGGAGTGATGTTTAGAAAATCTGGGTACTGTATGCAAACAATATTAAATGAAATCTGCATGAAAAATTCTAAAACGATCGCAGGTTTAAGATGGTTATAAATGCTATCTGCAAATAATGGTAGTTTTTCTTGTAGCTACAGTTATATGTGCATGTAATTTACATTTTGGACGACGAATTATAACACTTGCGAATTATATTGCAAAAACGTGTTTTTGCAAATCAAATTTTTTAAAAGTTTCTCAAGGAAATGTTTAGCACGAGTAATCATTTTATAAGCTGGGTAGTGACAGAAGTTTAAAATTCAAATATGATTACCATTAAAAATATATCGCTTTCTGTGTATAACATGATAAGGCTAATGTATAACATGTTCAATATAATTAATTTAAGAAAATTATTCTTTATATAATTAATGGATTTTATAAAGTTTAAGCAAGTCTAAAAAAGGATATTCAAAGTAATATTAGAAATACCAATTGTCTTGTTGTACTTGGGTATTACATTATTTCACACTCTTATTCTTTAAGAAACTATTTACATAAATCTATGTAGCATTCTTTAATAATAGTGATATACAATTCTAGTTTCTTTTAAAGAATTGTTTAAAATAATTGGCAATTGATAAAAATAAAAATGATAAAGTTTAGAAATTTGATCTATTTCTGAGTTTATTAAAGCTCTACTAACTTTGCTTTCTGGCTTGCCATTTTAATATTGATAATGTGACAAACTATATATGAAGGTAGTGAACATAAATGTTTTGATTATTTTATTAATATTTTTATATTACTTGTTTGTTGGAATTTAATTTTATTTAATTTATAGAAAAAAATTGAGAAATCTGTAATTTTATTGTAATTAAAGCTAGCTCTTTCTTTATATCAGTAGTTCTAAAAATGCCTTCTCCCCCTAAAACAAAAGAACAAATATCAATTAAAAAATTATTAAAAAAACTATAGAACTGTTCTGATTCTATTGTTGAAGTAAAAAGTTAAATGAGTTATTTAATAACGTGGAATCATTAGATATTCTATGTCTCGTATGTAATGAGAAATTATAAAAACAAGAAAGGTCCAGCAAAATATTTTCAATTGATAATTAAATTCTTTTTGAGGATGTGTTTATCTTATTGGTATTTTTATGTTAAATGTTTGTAAATGAACTCTTTTTTTTTTCTTCTTAGTTTGGTAATAGTAGTTGAATAAAATGAGGGAAAATATTTCATGCCATGAAATATATTTAAATTGCTCAGCCCTTTTGTTTCTTAATTCGTCTTTAAAGTTTGCTCTGAAGCAAAAGCAATTGATTAACGTGGAGTGGTTAGCATAGTTTAGACCACGAAACATGTGTTTCCTTACACTAAAGTGACCACTGTAACTCTCCGGCTTTTAAGTATGCTCATTCCTTGGTCTATCGGTTCATCCATTTTAAACAGTTTGAATCGTCACGAGATTCACCTACAGCCACCGTCGTATTTCATGTAAATTCTCTCAGACCGTTGAAAGGCCAGCGTCAGACAAACCCTTATAACGAGGACTTCCATTTCACGAACCCAAGTCAATTAATTTTCTGATGGAAAAGCGACGGTTTCGGGACAGAAAGGGAGCAGGTTGACTTCACTGGACTCTACTCTCCGTGGGAAGAATGCTGCTTAAGACGCTGGCCATCTCTTCCCTTGATGGCATTCGCAGTTGTTTGGAAGGGGTCAGTCACGCCAGTTGTGCCTTTCCGTGTACAACGTCCACTCAGTTGGCGAATCGTGACGAGCGACGATTTGGCCCTCTTATGCTGTGTGGACGAGGTTCCTGCTTAAAGTCACATCATCAGTAGTTGAAGAGGGGAGAGGGAAATGGAAATGAAGGGGGTGGGTGTTCGAAAGTACGATGGCCAGCGATGCCTCTCCGAATATAGTGGAAATTGTTTATCGAATTATGTAGGACACAAGTAGGCTTGTCTGAGGAAATCTTTAGTTCGTGCAGGAAATGGCCATTTCAATAGGTGCTTAGGATTGTAATTTTTTCCCTCTTCCGTTACTAGTGAAAGTTGTTGTTTGGTAGAAATTAAATATGTTGTGCGGAGGGTAAGATATTTAGGTGATGCAGAATAAATATAGCTTGACTTTTTTTTTTCCTGTTAAAATAGATAATTTTTATTAGAAGATATTTATAAAGTAAGTTTATTGTTACCAATGTTTTTTTTTTTTCATTCATGATTTTTCATTTCTTTGAATCTGCAATTTAAACAAAATATTTTCTCCTCACAATTTAAAATTTAAAAAAAAAATCACACCCTAAAAACTGTTTAAAATGTGAATTTGTCTTCTTTTTAAATACTATATGAAATTTTTTTATGCATATTCTCTAAAAACATGTTTAACATTTAAAAACTAAACATTGCTAATATATGAGTAATGTAATTATGGACTGAAAACTCCTTTTTACTTTTGAACACTGAGAGAAAAATATATTGTAAAATTATTTTTGTGCTTATCTGTGCAATTATTTCTCAACATAAAACAATTTATTTAAATTCTACCAAACTTAGTAAAGAATTATGATATCAGTATGTCATAAATTAATGTACTTGCAACGAATTCAAAATTTTCTGCTTAAAAATATGAAGTAGCTTCAAAAATATTTTAACTGGCCTTTTTTAAAACTATAAGAATTTTTATTAAAAGACATGTTTTGCTTTCAGACCAAAAGAAAAAAAAATATTTAGCTGATAATATAACAAATAAAAGATCTGAAGAGCAAATCTTTTATTATTACAATAATAAATCTAATTTTATTTCCATAACGTAGATATTATGAAAACTTAGTGCCTATTTATTAACAATGATATATTTTTTGCTCTAATAATTATTGGTTGGATAAATGAATTTAGCCATTTATTGGATAAAATATTAAAAAAAAAACTGCTTTCATAATACTAAATTAATATAACCAAATTTTGTCTGCAAATCTGATGATAAGACAACTAAATAATTCCAATTAGATATAATGATAGATCAAAATTAATAATAATCTATTACTAAAACACAGATATCAATTGAAGGAAATTTAAATAGAAAAAAAAATATAATTCCAATGATTTATCACTTTTGAAACCAATAATATCCCCCCTCTTCCGCTCAATATACATATTAGCATTCGAGAGACGAGGAGGTCTTTTAATCTTTCCCATGATTACCCGATTTTCGCTTTTAGATATGCCATTTGTACAAAATGATTCCTAGAGAATAGTTTCAAGCAGTGCAATGAACATGTCATCAAACAATGCAGAGCAGCTCATCTCACAATAAGTCCATCGAGAGCTTTCATCTTAATTGATGTGCTGACATGTGCTATTATACCCTTGACTGTAAGGTTCGTTTAGCGTACTTTTCCAAGTCGAATCTGCTAAGTGCGGCCCCAGTAACGGGGGCGGTTGCGATGACAAGCAATATGATCCAGGCGATGATATTTTTACACACTTGGCATCTGTGTCTTTGCGGACCCTCGGGCTAGAGCCAATGGCCCGCTTTAGGATCACTAGTAAGAAATATTTACAAGACTCTGTCAGACTCTCGGAAGATATGTTGCCTATTAGAGCACATGTCCAGGGACTTGACGTCGTAATTTCTGAGAAGAAGAACACGCTCCGGTTGAGGTTATATGTCTATATATATGTTCCGTCTTCCGTTCTTTTGACGTTCGCGCCTGACAAATCATTCACCCACGCACATGGGCAAGTGAATGACAGGCGTCTTAAGCCACTTCAGCGCTAGGTGAAGCAAGGGATTACATTCCATTGCGGTGGAAAAGAACTACAGCTATTTGATCTTTTCAACTAATGACTTAATAGAGGAATTTAAGCGTGTATGATTGCATGTCATTTGATTCCTGCAAACGTTTCTATATTCTTATTTTACTTCCCAGTATTTTGCATTTCTTTTTTCATTGAATTAATTGGAATTTGTTAATAAAAGCATCATTCTAATGCATTGTTCTAAATTCTTATACATATTATGTAAGGAAGTATTCTAAAACTTACAGTACTACATAATAATACAATAATTAAATAATTGAAAAAGCGGATGAAAAAAAATCATTGACTGTCTAGTTTCTTGCATTGATACGTTTGCTTGCAGTTTTTCCCAAAATTTGATATGCATTCAAAGAAAAAAAAGGTTTTACTTATATACATATCTTTTAAACATTTTTTAAAATTGATAATGGTATTTATGGCTAAGATGTATTTTTTTAACGCTATCCAAAACTATTGTTGAATTTTATGTTTTTGAAGCGCTTGCATATCATTTTAATTATTTTTTTACATTTTTGATATATTTTTTATTAATTTTTAAACACGATTAAAAAATATCTAGATTAAATTTTGTTTCCTATAATCAATTCAAGATGTTTTAATTTATATAAAAAAAGTTAGAATCTCTGGCTTTAGATATTAATTTTTATCTAAAACCGAGAATATAAACCACCTTAAAAAATGTATTAAGAAGGGATTGCAATTTATCAATTATTCTTGTTTTATATTGACAGCATATGCAAATATGTTATCAATACAAGAAAAAAAAAGAAGTAAGAAAGTTTGATAATTATATTATCTTATTTTTTCCAACAGAAAATGTTGCAATTGGATTAAAATTTGCAATGTTTAGGCAATATTTTTTATTTCTCTAAAATCATAAGATATTTTTAATACGCTTTTGTGTTGTTTATACTAAATTTTTTTTTATACTAACTGATTTTTAATAAAATGATGAGACTCAAAAATGTGATTTTAATTTGAATTTCATTAAAAATGAATCTTGAAGTCTTTATAAAAAAATATTCAGATTTTGTTCCACTGATAGATTTCTGCTTCGGTTTCTTTTTTCTTTTCTTTTTTTTTATTAAAAAATCTGATACCATTAAATATATCAACCAAATATCTGGAAACAAAAAAAAATTAAATTTCATTTATTAATCATGCATTTAAATTGTCTATAAATCCTCTCTACAAAAAAAAATCTTAACAGAATAAAAAACAAGTTGAATCAGCTGATCTGTTTTAACTGATTCGTATTGCGAATCATTCCAGAAATGAAATGTGTTCGGTGATGTACCAGCAACTGTTCTACATTTTTCGCAGATGTCCTTGGAACTGGCAATATCTTTGTCAAAAGACCATGTGTGCTTGGAAATAGAAGGGAATGCAAACGACACTGAGGGTGGAAGAGACACGTGGTGCTTCTGTCTGTTCTCCATCTCCAGTGCTCGGCAAATAAACACCGTTTTTAGTCCGATGACGAGTACAGGGTTTCGTATAAACAGATCGGTGCTTCTCCGTAAACAGGCACTTTGTCATCCCGTGCCACAGTCTGCGAAGCGGGTCATCAGTAGCTGGGATGGATTAAACATCCTGTTTCCTTTTCTCCCTCCTCCAAAACGTCGCTACCAGTTTTTCCAAACAGAAACAACTTGTTTAAATTTAAATTGTCAGTTTTTCAGTGTCTTAGTTTATTACTTCTTCCGTCCAAAAATATGTTGTGTGCATATATACACACACATACACAATTCAAAATAATATTCATTTGAATTCATAGCGTGCACATTTAAAAGTAATTATTATTCTATTTATGTGGAGTAAGTTTATTGATTGTAAACATAAATAAAAATATATTCATTTGAAGGAAGTTCTTATGTTCTTGTTCTTCTCGAAAAAAATTATAATTCCCAATTAACTGCTCCTAACGATGAAGTTTCGTCTTATTTATATGAGAAATCTTATTGTTATTTTAATTAAAGTGCAGTTTTATTACGCATTATCTGCAGTATAACAGTACTTTGATCAAAATCGCTTATTGATAAATATAGTGCTTATCATTTTACTTTAAGCAAAATACATTCCTCCACCCCGTTCAAAATTTGTGACTTGAAGATTGAAATTGAAAAATGTCTTAACTGACTTATGCTACGTGAAAATTCAAGTTTTATCAATGATTCTTTTATTTAAATAGTTAATTTAAATTAAAGTTTATCGCGCTATTTAAAAGAAACACCAAATATGCAAGTGGGCACACTCGTCGTGTTTCATTTTTCACACGTCGATTTATAGCCTGAATAAGTTGAAGTTAAATTTTATTGGTTTATATGGCTTGTAAAAAAGGCTTTGGTAGTGATTTTTTGAACAAAGTAGAAATACTAGTTTTTTGATTTATTTGCCCTTATTTACGCTATCTAAACAAACCATCAAGCATGGTGTTTCTCCTTTGCGTTTCTGTCAAAGCGTGTTCAAATTATGGTTTAATTAAATTCAAATGGTTGTTTATTATCAAGTATTTTATTACTTGATGGAAACAAAGCTACTTGATTACTCATTTAATTATTCCCTTAATCTTTAACGTTATTTAAAGTGTTTACCATATTTTTGGTCAGGAAGAGCATTTTATTTAATTTGCATCGTAATTTTAAAATTTCACGAATCCATTTTTGCAAGAAAATTGTGTTACTTCGTAAACTAATAACGAGGGTAACAAAAAAAAGGGAAATGAATAATAAAAAAAAAGAATACGAAATGAATAAAGTGAAAGAAATTAAAAATCATAATTAAATAAAGAAAATACATAAAGTAAACAAGAATTAGAAATGCATATACAGCAGATAATAATGTTTAATTTTGAAAAGTAAAAAGCTAATAGAAAAAAGTAATTTTAAATTAAGTAATAAAATAATTTTTATGATTGTTATTTATAATTGTTTTATAATTTTTATTTATCTTTCGTTATTTATTTATTTATATACATATACTTTATTTCTTATTTTTTTCATGTTTATTATATTATATGAATTTTCTGTATCGTTTGTGTTGAGGCAATCAATCGCCTTTTCTCATAATGACTCGGGCCATATCGGAGTTTCTTAATCGGATCTCGTAAACTAATATTAAATAGGTTTAATTGTTAATGTGGCGCCATCTGTTATTGCTTTAGGGCGAATGATATAGGATATTGCTGGCATAATATTTAGTTAAAAGTTGATGAATCTCTTAAAATGACGCTCTTGGAAAAACTATGAAAATTCCTCATGAAATGCTATTGTAGAAAAGTAATTTTAAGAATACATTTCTCAATGATGGCAGTGATATTATGTACAAAGAAAAAAAAAACAGTATTGTTTCATTTAGCCTTTTTTATTTTGGAAGATGGTGGCGTACAATTTACGTATTATGTAGGCGTATTACGTAGGCAATATATACATGTATTAGCTAATTTTTTTAAAAATTTAATTGTTTATACTTTTTATGATAAACAATATTCAGAAACATAAGAGATGATAATTATTTTGAATACTTCAAATTTTAATAGTTGTTAGTGTAACATAATCGAAAATACGATGAATGACCGAATTTAATCAATTTTATTTATTTTAAATTTAATATTACATTCAATTATGTAATGCACTTATATTTTTAATCTGATTTTTCAATTATACTTTTCAGTTGTGTTAAAAAGCTAACCAGTGTGATATTTTCAATATTTTTATAATTTATATTTGAATTTATGTCAATTTTTATTTTGTGATTTTTATTTCTACAGAAAATTCTTCCTGGAAAGAATTTTCAGGGCAATACTTGCTGCATTTTATTGATTTCCATTCTCTAGAGGCATCTTAAAAAATAAAAATAAAATAGTAGAGTGATTTAAGTTATACCGAAAGTATTAGTTATTATTTATTGCATATCCATTTCGATTTAACTAAGATTATACTATTATTGTATTTTATTGTTATCCATATTTTTAGGATTTATTTGATTTTACATTCATTTACAGGATCCGTCTGGTGCAGTTTTGGATCGTTGGTTGTTAGCTTCTAGAGAAGAGGAGCCTTTAATTCTTCAACAGTTCCTACGTTTCGGTGAGACAAAGACAATTGCCCAGCAGTTGTTGCTTCAGGAAAGCAGCGAACGATCAGATTTTGTGATCCAACCTCCTAGAACTGAATCGGACATTAAAAAGTTCATCGAAAGGACGAACAGAGGCGTTGTTGGAAGTTCCCTTTTCAAGCAGCACAGCAGTCATATATACAGTCACATGGGGGGCTCAACCCAATCCCTGCCACTGCTTGGAAGCAAACCTTCATTTAGACATTTGTCATCCAGTGTGAACTCTACCAATTCAGCATCCCCTACTATAACTTCTCCAATCAATTGTACGAGCCCTATTGCTTTGTCTCCCCTTAATAAATTACAAAACATGCAACCTTATGACTTTCGTCAGGATAAAAGTAGTCCCGATTTGCCAAAGAGTGAAAATGTAGATAGACAAGCTTCAGTAACTGCTTCCCTATATGGAATGAATTCTGTTACTTCTCCCACAACCTCCGTCCCACATTTGTCCTTTTCGACCTCTAGTCTAACTAATGTTTCAAGCACAAATAACTCGTCCACTTATACTACTGCTAGTTCAGAACGTAGTGGCAATGATGATGGTGTGTATTGTTCTGAAGGAGAGGATGAAGATGCAAGCAATACTGCCATCAATTTAACACGATCCTCTTTAACCACAAGTTACATGGATTCTGTGTATGCTGCAAAGAAAGTGAGACATTTAAGAAAATCCGCTAATCCTATGAAGAGGAGATGGAACCCCACTGTTTTGGCTACTTTGTCTACCAATCCTGCTACAGGGAAAAAGAGAGTACAATGTCACGTTTGTTTGAAAACATTTTGTGACAAAGGCGCTCTAAAAATTCATTTTAGCGCTGTGCATCTAAGAGAGATGCATAAATGTACAGTAGAAGGATGTAATATGATGTTCAGCTCTCGCAGAAGTAGGAATAGACATAGCGCTAATCCTAATCCAAAGCTTCATACACCTAACTATCGAAGAAAGATTAATCCTCATGATGGCAGAGCTGCCAATCCTTATCCTATAATTCCACCTAGTGGAATTTTAGACTTCGCTAATGGTATGATATCTTCCTATTCATCAGGCCCACATGACGGTGATAGTAGTTCAGGTTCAGAAATTGATCGTAGACCTGTTACTCCCCGAAGAAGTTCCATTTCGGATGTCAAAAGTGATGGGTCATCAGCAGAAAAACGGAATCCTTTATCAAATACAGAAGACGATGTTCCTTTACCTTTGACAAAAAAATTTCGCATAGAAGAAAACATCATGAATAATCGTGGAGATGAAGGAATAGATCTGAGCATGAAAGAAGAACGCCGAAAACTCGAAGGGGATATTTGCGTGAAAGAAGACTGTCGCGAATCTGAAAGAGACACGAACAATAAAGACATTCATTTGAATAATTTAAATGATATAAAAGATCTTCGGATAACAGGTTCAGAAGCATCACCTGTGCCTTTTCAACCACATCGAGTTAATGAAGAGAAAGAAAAACATGAAATTGAAGAGGTCCAAAAAGCAAGTTGTGAATCTGCAAAACAAAATACTAATAACGCCAACCATACAGAAACTAAGCTTCAGATGGATGAAAAAGATCGTTTTCTTTCATCTGAGAAAGGTGTCCGGAAGCGTAAAAGTCTAAATCCTACTAAATGTCCTACTACTAGTGATGATGATTTGCAGTTTGCATCTTCAGATGATTCTTCCAGTGATACGTATATCGATCAAGACAATGATGACAATGGATTACTAGACTCTAAATCTGATTATTTGACTTCTGATGGTTCAGATTCAATTAATGAATTGGACGATATTGATGATAATTCAGATAATGGAAAGGATAAAAGAAGCGATGTTAAAACTGGTAATAAATCAGAAACGCCTCCCATGTCCTCTGTTGTTGTTACTACTGCCCAAACTTCGACTCCCAAAAATAGTGTAGAAAAGAACTACCATGGACATGATGGATATAATGGTTTTTCCGTGTCGGATTTAGACAAATTTAGAAATGAGATTTCCGTGAAAGATAACGTTGATATGAACGAGAATCCGTTAAGACATTTGGAATCACTTTCTTTGGGAGCTTTTACAAACATGATGAATGTTAATAGCAGAGTAAATTTTAACCAACGAGGTACAAATATATCGAGTGGAGTTTCTTACCATGCCCCTGGGCTCGGATTAGGATCAGTGACGACGACGACTGCACCAAATCGTGTAGAATCTCCAGGAATGGAGATGATGCCTTCATTAGTCAGCAGTTCTCATCCACCACCCCTAACTTCCAATTGTCATTTAAATAACAGTGATACAGAAAATTCCATGTCGGATCAACAAATGGGCATGGTTCCTGTTTTCAGAGATGCTTCCATGGTTGGAACAGTTGAAATTCCTGTTGATAAAGAAAATCCTCGACGATGTACTGCTTGTGGTAAAATATTTCAAAACCATTTTGGAGTTAAAACTCATTACCAGAACGTACATTTAAAACTAATGCATAAATGCACAGTGGAAGGGTGCAATGCCTCATTTCCATCAAAGCGCAGTCGCGATCGTCACAGCGCTAATTTAAATTTGCACCGAAAGCTTTTATCGACCACTTCGGAAAGAGGGACTGGAAGCTATTTTGACAAGAGTGGGACAATGTACCCTTTTCATCCAGATGCTTACAGAGGAGATCTTTTCTCTCGTCTCTATGACCATAATTCTCTGCCTTTGAGTTTTGCTGATATTTATCATAATCGCTTGTCTGCAGAAGGTGCTGGAAGTCCTTTTTTGGGTGCTTCGCCGTTCTCCCATTTGCCTGGTGCCATGCCTGAATTTCATCCCGCATTTCTCCCTCCGGCTACAACAGTGGCAAATTATAAAAATGAAAACAATACACGATATCATCATGAGCAAAATAGTGGGCGAAATAGTTCGGTAAGTTCCATCAGCAATCCTTCTTCTCCAGGACCTTCTCTTCGAGGCTCTCCCAGAGAAAGTTCAGGACATTTTCCTGCTGTTAAATTAGAAGAGGATTTGCTTCCAGATTCAGATGGTCGATTTGCGTGTACGATATGTGAAAAGAAATTCCACGAAGCTGTAGTATTAAGAGAACATTATGAAAAGAGCCACACGCAAGTTCTTTTACATTGTTCAATGAATGGTTGCAATAAAGTGTTCCTTTCGAGGCAGTCTCGGAACAATCATAGTGATAATATTCACAAAGAGAAGAACATAGATGCTACATAGCATTATAAGAAGATAATTTTATCTGGAATTTAACGGATAGATTATTTTGAAACTTGTTATGTGCCAACGTAGAGCTTTTGTTTTTCATGCTTCATGATCATTAATGAATTTTAAAGGACATGAGTGCAAGTACTATAAGAAAAATATTGATATATTTTGATTTTAATTTACGCACATGTTATTTTGTTAATGTAAGTTTAAAACCTTTTAAAAGGAAAGGAAAACATTGGTGTTTTAAAACAAGATAACAAATTTGTTATATTCAATAATTATTTAATATCTAAAAAGTTTATCATTTTTTTTTTTATTGAAGATTTTTAGTCGCCATCAGACTGCATGATTTGTGCCAACAACGCACTTCATTGTAATAGTATTTTTAGTTTCTTTTGTAATGTATTGATACGGCAGGCCCTATCATTTACTGGTTACATATATTTGTGTAAGTTTAGAAAATGATGCTATCAAAAAATTTGATTTGTGAGCTATGTTCATAATCATGTATAGAAATCTGTATATAGAATGAATTATTCAGGATTAAAACCATTGTTGATAAAACCACTTGATCCTATTTTATGTGTATAGTTGCTAGATACTAAGGAAAGCTCATTTTTTTTAAAGAAACTGCATGGTATGATCATGCCCAGCGTATCAGCTATTGTTGAACAGAAAATGTGCCAACAACAAATAGCATGCCAAATTTATTTATGATTAAGATAAACATTTTTGGCAAATACCAGGGAATATTGATGCCTTTGGCTTTCAAAATATGAAATTTTTTTCAAAAAGATGGCATTTACTATCCAATGTCCACTGGCGACATCAGTTTGCCATCGTTGAGTACAAACTGGGTCTTCTTCTCCATTGTTTTGTTGAAGGTGCAATAAATTTTCATATACATTATACTTTTGCCGCGTTGTCCTTACTTGTGTTTCTGAAAATGAAATCAGCTGTGTAATTCTGTCATGCGTAACGTTTAAGTTATTGTATTTCCCATTTGTAATATAAAACACGATTCTCGCTAATTATTGTTACAGTTTATTTTCATTTGTGTACTGCAATAAAGTACTTAAAAATACTTATTGTGTATTCTATATTTGCGTATTTTTTTCCATACACATTAATATAAATTTTTCGAAGCAATAAAGTAACAAATAAAAAAAATAATAGCATTGTATTAAAAATATTTAATATTGTTCTCGGAATAAAAAATAAAATATTCAACGCTTTAATGTGTTTAATATAATTTCTGTTTAACAATGCTGGTTTAACGAATTTAATTCATGTATTGATTGAGTCAACCAATTTGCAAATTTCTTTATAAAATTATTGTTTATAAAACTAGAATTCAATAAAATTTTTACAGCAATATGAAATTTAGCTAAAGAATATTTTAAGAAAAAACGTTATTGCCACATTTAAATAACATTATATTCTGAAAATATAGAAATGTTCTTTTTGCCAAAATTATTAAAACGATTTTTCATTGGAGAGTTTCTGTAAACATAAATTATTTCACATTTTGTGAGTTCTAAATAAATTTTTTCAAGATATTTTAAATATATTTGTTAAAATCATTTGCAGACAAATAAGAGCATAATTTTTTTCGGTGAGATCTGAAATTGTTTCAATCATTCATAAGCACGAATGTACGAACAAATTATACGTCTTTACATCAATTTATACTTGATACTTGCTAATTTACTTGATTTATACTTGCTAATATTTACAAACATGTCAAAAATAAATTACATCTTTAATTTATTTTCTTACAATTTAAATAATAAATACTTTTATTTTGTTGTACAATGTTTACTATATTAACCATTTGTTGAATCCTTCGATTCAAAATATAGGATGCGGAAACAATTGTATGTGTTATATTAATAGAAATTTGGGTTATGCACTGAATTATTTTATTAATGATATATATATTGAAAACGCGGAATATAGTCAATATATTGAGCTGATAAAATTACTGAAAACAGAAAACACTTTCGACTTAGCATACTTTATGACATTCATACGATTTTATAATAAAATTTTCATTTTCTTAATATATGAGAATTAACTTTATCCATAAATAGCTAATATTTCTTTATTTAGTTTAAAAAGCTAAGATAAATGATACGGCACGATATTTCAATATGAAATAATCATTTTTTTTGCTAGGTTTTAGTACCTCTTATCTGTTTTGGTCATCAATGAATTGGAAATCTTCTCATATTATTAATTAATTTGTCACCAATAAATATTAGCGAAAGATAAACAGATTGATTTTGGAGTAGAGAATTTTGTTGAAACTTTTTCACAGATCTTGCCATCATCAACAAATACATCTAAAGATGTGCTCCCACGTTCACATATGTACACATGTATTGACAAATTAAAATTTAAAAATTCTATCTTATCTTTTTGTTGAAATCTATATTAAAATTTTTAAAAAATCTTATTTTTGTCATTTTAATACAGTTATGATAATTGGCAAAAAATAGTATCATTTCAAAATGATGAAAGAGGATTTTCAATGAAATTCCTCACTTGATATGATATTTTAAAACAAAACAAGATGAAAAAAATTTTACTCACCTGTAAGAAATAATCCAATTATAAGAATAAATTAAAATTATTTTGAATATATTAAACTATTTTAAAAGTTAGTAATAAATGTGGTAATTCTGTCGTGAAAGTTTTGGTAATAGCATATGATGAACAACCGACTAGGATTATTGCCAGTATCAGTTATCGTTGTATCTATGCAAAATAACTCGTTACATTTTAAATTCATTAAAAAAATTGCTCATAAATTGATTCTAGAACATTTATAATAAAATTCTTATGAAGATTCTAATTTATATAAATATCAAGGACTTGTTTATAACGACCATAAATAAAAAGGCATATTATACATTGTAATTTTAATACTACTAATGCAAGCACATTTAAATGTAATAATGTTTTAAAAACAGTTCTTATATACTTTTACACAGAACTGAAAATGTTATTTAAATATCAAAATTGAGCAATTAGTGTAGCAGTGAGAAATTATACACCTATTGCATATAATGAATAATAATTATATATGATTTATGTACTTCAAGTGAGCATTATTAAGAAATCCTCATCGTCATGTGCCTGCTAAATTGTCTGTGATTAGATGTTACATTATACATCCAACCAAGTTTTAATGTGTTTTCACTGGAGTAACGCTCTGGACAAATAAAGTAAATTTGAAATTCTTTATTGATGTCCAGAGCGTTTTTAAAGGAAACATAATTCCTTCACGTTCTTTATCATCGCTTAAATCAATATCATAAAATTTGTTTCTATTAATTCATCAATTATAACTAATTTTGAATTCATGATTCAATGTCGCGGTTCACATATGCTTAAAAAATAATATCTGATCTCAGGAGCTTCCACTGTTTCTCAATTTTAAAAGCGAGTTATGAACTAATTACTTTTTATAAATTGGACTGCAAATGATTCGTGATGAGATGACGCATAAATGGAAACGTATAAAAATGTTTTGCTGCATTTCAAAGGTGTTAATTTTTTATCAACTTGCTAACACTTGAAGGGATAATTTATTCCGTTACTAGCAGTACCCGCACAGCGTTGCACGTGGCATAATATCAAAGAGGAAAAATTAGCTTTAGACTTAAGGTTGGATTTCCTTTTTCGGGGGCATAGTGAGTTTTGAATCGCTGTTTAAAATAAGACATAAACAGATATGCATAACGCAGCTCTAGCTATTTGCGCATACTTAGTTTCAGGTTTTCGCACATGCGCGGATAAGTGTAAATAACAAATGCTGCTATTTTATGCATGCGCGAATCGTAGCAGAAAAATAATTAAAATCGCAATTATAAAAACCATTTTTTTATTTTGATATGACTTCAATATACTAAAACCTTCCCCAATAAATGCTCTACAAAATGGTACAAATATCTTCAATAACAATTAAATATTTCTCAAATTTTTCTCTTTCAGACTTCATTTTATACTATGTATAGATACAATTCAGACCTTTCACTCTTAAGTAGTTAGTCTTTAAATTTAAATTAAGTTGATATCTGATATTTCTCTATTCAACAATAGAATGAAATTCCTATTACCTGAAAGAAACCATTTTTAATAATCACCATATGCAAGCTTTTATTTAAGATATTAATTTCTTGGTTAATTATGAGCAATATATTTACATATTAAATACAAACGAATAATGATTCTCATAATTCATCTATACATTGAGTTCACAGAACAAGCATAGTCATTGTTTGTCATCAATCATTGCACAGTTTTGGTGAGAGTCGTATTTAGTCTAAAAATAGCGAATAACTGAACTTTAACTTCTTATTTAATAGTGATATCTATAGTTGTAAGAAGTAAGGGCCCAGTTAAAAATAATTTTAGTTTGTCTGATTTCTGGTCAACTTCTACCAACGTTTGCAGAATCATAAGAACATGAAAAAAAGCACTCTTCTAAAAATGAGAGAGTGAAAGAATGTAACTCATTTAAATTCTTTATCTTCATTTTGCTCCGCATAATAATGGCTTTGTGGATGCGTTTCATCCTTCTCTATTGAACTGGATGGATAATTAATTGTGGTGCTGAACCTAAATAGCAGTACATGTATGCTTTATATCCACGATAAATATCATTATTTCTCTAAATATTAAATCCATAGCATGTGCGAACATATTCAGGGTTTTTTTCCCATGGCCTGCAATTCCATCGGAAACAGCGAAAGGTACAAATGCGACGCTTTCTTTTTCCGATCAAAAAATTACTTGTATAAGTCTACCTCTCCATAAGGTATGGTAACTTTGTTCTTGTAGAAAACTCTTCATATGCTAATATCAAACGGTTTTAAAGCCTTAAAAATTTAATATTGCAAAGCTAATTTAAGATATTAATCTTATTTTAACCATGATGATCAATGATTAAGATTCACAATTATGAATAATTTTTATTTAACAAAAACTTTTTCTACCTTCGCTAACCTGTGCATTTACGATTATTCTATGCTATGCCAATGAAGTGAGGGTATTTTAAAAACGATAGTCATTGGCAAAACCCTTCAGCATTGAAATGGAATGTTGGATACCAAACACTTTCAAACTTCCGTCATGCCTTTGGATTGATCAGTTGGTGAATGTAGGTGAAAGAAGAGCTTTGATACTCAATGTAATTCTAGAAAGGCTTTAATTCACGAGAAGAATGAAGCTGACTTAGAGTATACTTGAATGGTCAGTTCAAATGGATGGGTTAAAAAAAATGGAATATTGTGGAGTGCCAACTTTACAGTGGCATGGAATGAAGTATGGTCATGAATAATCAGTTTCAACCAACACTGCCTAAAAATATAAGCCTGAATTTAGAGAGACTCACACAGTCAGTTCTGTTCAGTAGATCCCCGTAGATTGTTTTTTCTCTATAATAGTGATAAAACTAACTTATTTTTTTATCTGAAATTCCTCTCACCCCACCCTGTATTATTCAAGACTTCAAAAAATGACTACGCAGAGTTATAAGAAATGCTTACAGCTTCTATACTGTTCACAGCTTAGTGATTAATTCAGTCACTTAGTCTGCTAACTGGAACAGTCTGTTACTGATGACGAGTATATATATTTTAAAATTCTTAAATCTGACTTTCTCCAATTTACGAATATACATGATTTATATGTCAAAATGTTTTATACAGAAAACATAAACTTTATCAATGTTATTAACTTTGAGAAATCGTAAAATGCATAAGCAATACGCCTGTAAATTGTACATACTTTAGGTAATTTATGCAACGATGATCATAAAGTATTGGGAATTCTTCATTTAAAATACAAGAAATCGCTTGAAAATTTTATAATATTTTTCGAGGCATATTAACAATTAGTAACACTCATTATTTGATTGCGTAGATAAGAATTTTGTCAATTTTTCAAAACGGAATAATTGAATAAAGAATTGTTGAAGAAAGAATTTTAATTGAAGAAAGAATATGAATAATAAATTTTTGGCCACAATGCAATTTTTACTTCCAAAATATTTAAAGTGCTTCAAAAAGACTTAAATGCTAATAAATAAACAACCATTGCTTTTATAAATAAAAGCAACATTATTTCAGTGGCATAAAATGTTTAAAGGTAGAAAATTCGTTGTTGATGAATAATGTTCTGATAGGCTTTCCATTTTATCTTATCGATCAGATCTGAGAATTGGTGCTTAGTGATTATTTTTTTGTAATAGATACATTATTGGAAACGTTCTTCTTTCGGAACTTATGATAACGACTTGAAAATTGGGGAGAAAATTAAGTTTTGCATCCCGAAGTAGAAGCTCGTCGCAGTGCCAATATTATTCATGAAAACTGATTAGCTCTTCTCTTTAGAGCCTAAGCAGTTTCGGATTTAAGTATTTGGTGGCTTACGGCAGTACATATTACATGACCATATATTTAATAGCATGGTCAATTTACTTGCATATTTCAGTTCACTTTCAATATATAAAGGATTTATTATAGGCTAATATTTTTATTAGCTTCAAAGTTATATATTTGTTTTCATTTATCCCTTCTGATTCTAGACTGCCCAACGTCTATATGTATATGTTACGGGCAATGTAAATAATAGGGCATTGTTTATAATGCCCGGTCAATTTAAAAAGTGCCCAAAAGGATATGACAAAATGATAAATTATGTCAAATATTACATTGCCCGGTTATTATGTATAATGCTAAAAGTCAAGTGGGCAATTTAAAAATCATTTTTATTCATATTTATTATTGAAAATAACAAATTTTTACATACCTAACTGACAAAGTAACAAACAAAAAATAACAAATAAAATTTCACATGCTGACAAACAAACCGGTGGCGATGAAATAAGTACAAACAAAACTTAAGTCCAAATAAAAATAATGAATTAGATATGTACGTACTTACAAATTTATATTTACACAAAATGTCAATATGTAGCAATACATAGAGGGTCTATTTATTGAGTCCATTGCTGTCAATTAATCAAAGTGCCCAAAGAAATAATAGCGGTATTTATAATGACCGGTCAATGTGAGAAATTATCGTAAAGTAATTCAAATTTATCAAATTGCCCAATTTTAATGATCATTATTCATAATAACCAAGCATTATGAATACTGACCTAAATAATTACATTGCCCGTAACATATACAAAGTAAGCAGTTGTACAATTACGTAAATAGTTTAGTAACTAAATGAAACATATAAGAACCAGATTAATTATGATAAATGTGTTTATACTAATATTTCATCATTCATAAAATGTGTACTTTTTACAAATATTTATTTGACAGTTAGGAAAATAAAGTTTTTAATGGATTCTCACAGCTTAGTGACTAGTTCAGTCACTTAGTCTGCTAACTGGAACAGTCTGTTACTGATGACGAGTGTATTTTTTTTAAAAACAAAATAAATGAACTCAGCTGCGGGCTGTAGTCATAGAGTGTCTAAAAGAAAGTAATTTAAAAATATGTTTTTTTAATAACACACTTTTATTATTGTATAAAAGAGTCTAAATTAACCTTTTTTGGCACATATTAATCATGACAAATGTGTGAAGCGGTAAAAGAAGTATTCTAAGTAAACTGGAAATTCTAGTCATTATATTAGTTTATTACATTATACAATTTTTAATTTATGTTTAAAAATTTTTGTTTCCTTCCTAAATTTTTAATGCAAAATTTTTTTTCAATTTTCCATGCAGCAATAGAATATTTTAAATATTTTTTGATCTTTGTTATTTTTATATTTTAGTTTTAAACATGTTTCATAATTCATTACTATATACATTATAAAACTTGGACATTTGTTTTTTTCCTCAATTTTGCTACCAGATGGTCCAGATACTAACAAAAAACAATGATACTCTAAATAAATAACATATTAATTAACAATTATACTCTAAACATATTAAAATATTGTAAAATTATTGAAAATATTTTACTGTAGAAGCATTTCAAAATTCTGTCATTTAAGTATATGAGCGAAAAATCGATTAAAAAAACCCTCTGTTTTTACAAACAGTTAAAAATAAATAAAAAAAGTATAAAAATACATTAAGTTTCATTAAGATAATTTGCTGTGGTTTTTCAAATACGTGTATTGTTATAACAGCTTTACAGTTATTCCAGATTTCTTACTTCTTTAAAAAGAATTTTAATATAAAACAAGAATGGAATCTTCATACATTGTGTGACGTCTTTACTGAAAAATTTTCTTTGTTTTAGCCCTATTCGCTAATTATTATGGTGTTTTAATCTTTTTGAGGTTTAATTACTAATTAATTGATTAGATTATTTTAATTAGATAGTAATTAAATAAGGATAGGAACTTTTACTCTTATATTAGATCGTGTACTCGATACTGGAAAAAATATGGCTTCAAGATTACATAACGTTTATAATAATGAAATAAAAATAAAAGGTTAAAATTAGAAATGCATTAAAATGAAAGATTTCTAAATTGCAATGTTTTAAAAAAGCAGAAAGTTATTTTTATTAAGCTTTTTATCTTTTATGAAATTACCTTTCATAGCATAAATTTCTAATTAAAGAGCACATAAATTAAAAGATCAAAATTGCATTTATTTAAAAAAGAATGACACAAGCATTTCATTAAATTTGTCACTAAATCTCATTCGCAATTTCCAGAACTAGATACACAAACTATTCTCATAATTTATATCACATCAATGCAAGGGTTGTCCTTTTAAGAAACTAAAAAGATATTGAAATCAAATCCAAACAAAAGGTCATAAAATAATCAGACAAAAATAAAAGAGGGATCGAAGAGGACGATTTGTTTCAATCAAAATACGATACTTGTGTTTCAAAGAATAATGGCTTTCCTGTCATCTTGAAAGAACAGGTACCTTGACTTATGCTCCCCTGGTGAGCATCCTTATCCAAGTGACGTTGAATTTTCTATTTTTTTTTTCTGTCATGTCTTAAAAATTATCCGTGACTTGAAGTGACCTGTTCGCCCACGCGTCTTGTGTCACCTGGCTCTTCACTTTGACATGACGTCCGGAGACAAGCGAAATTGTCGAAACAGGTTTGCCAGTTTTGCATTTGTTTTGTACTTTGCGCCAAACAGAAGCGCCAACTTGTTATGGGATGATAAGAGGAAACGATTAACATAACTGTATTGCCGACTGCAATGTTTTAATCTTTTGTATGCAATATCATGTTTAATTTGTTTAGTTGATTATAGAATTTTGTATTTAAATTTGTAGTTATTTTGAAGTATCGGTTAAATCAAAAGACAAAAATTCACTTAGAAAAACAAAAGTTTTCACTTATGTCCCATATGTTCTCATATGAATTGAAATAACTATAAATATCCCAACAGGATGAGCAATCTAAATCAGAGGAATCTACAAACTACTTATTCCTTTTCGGCCCTAAGACAAACAGAATAATTGAATGATCTGAATGCTGCGAGAATGTTGGGGGAACTATGGTTGAGATGGTCACCTTCACCGACTGCGATACATCCTCTAGGAGTCGCATCTAATCATCAGTAAGGATAGCCAACATCACATCGCAACTATATCCAGAATTCACGAGAACTACTATGGCGGGAACATCTCAACCCTATATATGAAATGCTTCCCGATGACACTTCATAAATTTAATTCAGAGGTAAAATAAATTCTTAAGTCAAAGAATTAAACGAAGTCCGTCATAGAAATTCTTTCAAAGTTAAAAAAAAGTTGCAAACGGAATTGGAAAATAAGATAAATCGTCTACTTTATTAAAACACTATAGAAAAACTATAAAATTATGAATATCCGAATTTAAGTTTTCTTCTTTTTTTTAAAAGTGGAATTGCAAAATCTGGATAGAATATAAATTAGTTTTTAGAAAATTAAAAAAAAAATACCAGACCATTTAGATTTTTTTCTAACTGAAAAAAATATTTTTGAGTGAAGTTTTAAACTGAGTTAAAAACTATTTCAGGAAGATGGAATAAATATAGTTTAAATAAATGATTTAATTCGCAAGATTTATTAACTGGAAGATTTACATTTTGGGCTATTATATGTTGCTAAGAATTTTAAGGGAATTGTACTTAAAAAATGTAAATTTCTAAAAAAATGTAAAAATATAAATTTGTAATATTATGTACACAATCTGCTTCTACTTTTATAATATACCATAATGTGCTATATTCGAATAAGTGGTGGTCCTCTAAATCATTGAAATCAAAGTTTACTTCGTAAGTTGTATTTCTTTTAGCAAGTTTCATTTGTTATCAAACAGCTTGTGCAATAATTACGCATTTTAAAATTGAAAAGTTAATTTTATAATAGATGAACGGGCTTAGGTAAGGCAGAGTTTTAAAATCAAAATCTTTGTTTTGGTTTTACATATTATGTCTTCAGTATTTAAAAAAAATCAGTTAGAAATTAGAGTAAATAGTAATTAGAATAAACAAATTAATGGAAACCATGAAATGTAATTACTTTATGTAGAAAGAGATTTGTAAAAATATCAATTTAAATTTTAATTTATTATTCATGTAAACTAAAATATCAAATTCGATGTTGAAAATAAAGCTATATCTTCACTTTTTATCTAGTGATTTTTAATAGATATTTCGATAAATCAATACTTTCAAAATCTTGTCAGCCTTTATTTACTGTAATCATAATTTTGTAGACTTCTAACCAGTCGATAATTTGCAAATACAAAATAACAGTTTAAAATGGACATGTACTTATAGATTGTTTTATGGATTCCTTTATAAATTTACAAATTATCTACTGATGTCCGCTCCTTCCAGCTCATTTCGTGCTAGTTAGGGTCAGCTAGATCGTCCTAAGAAATAAAAATTAATAAGTACCTGTACATGTATCAAGCTCAAGTGGTCTGGTTCCTAATTTCAAATATTAATAAATTTGCTATCTTTTTGTAACTAGATCATCATCTGTCATATTAATTTAATTAGAAAATTACCAATATCTTTCATGTATACAATATATTCATCACATGACAAATCGAATCCGAAAATAAAAACCGTAGTTTAAAATCTGACACTTTAAGAGGAAACAATGTAAAATATCTAAGCTTTAAAATACTTTTTTAATCTGAAATTTCATTTGATGCTTAAGTTGTGAATCTTTATAAGCTATTTTTAAAGAAACGCTTTTGATGAACAACTAGTGTTCGACAATCTGTATTAGTTATGCATTTGTAAATATGATTATAAGAATGGCTGTAACTGTAACTACTAATTACTAATTTTTAAACTGTAACTAATAATTACTCCATTACTTTTCTTTAACAACGTTTATTATTATCTATATTATAACTATAAGTATCAGTAAAATTACACACACACTTTATTTCAATGATCTCGTTTTAAAACTTGTCACTACAGCTATATTATTTTAATTTTATTTATCTAAATTTAGATAATTGATATAGAAAATTTTATTATTTTTTTTATAAACATGTACAAAATATTAGAAAGAATCGTTAATAGTTTTCGCATTGTGAGATATCCAAAATTATTCCTGGAACAAAGCATAAATGTAAATGAAATAAATCTGCAATATTTACGAAATTCAGTTAGCACAATGACATTTTAGCATAAATAGTAACAAAATAGTAGACAATGACATAAATAGTAATAATAATATATATATATATATATATATTGTTGAATTAAAATAAAGTTAACTTTTTTTTTATATTTGTACATAAAGGTGAAATAAATTTGCTTGCATGCTATCTTTTATTAAAAATGCTAGCAAATTTTACAAGGAAAGAATATTAAATATTTCTCAATGCAGAATGAATCTCGATGCAGGCGATATATTTTATAATATACAGGGTATAATTTTATGTTTATTTAATATTCCAATACATTATCTTTACATAAATTTATATTCATTTAGCAATCACCAGCACGTTTTTTGAATTTAATGGTCTTAAAGTTCTAATTTGTCCCAGTTAATAGCTTTAAAATATTTAGATTATTAATTAAAATCATTATAAAGCTTAAAAAAACCTTTAAAAATCTGCTATTATAATCAATGATACCCTTAGAAATCTACTATTTCATTCTTTAATATTTAATATTCATCTTACAATATGTTACCTATTGCTCACCAAAATTCTTAAATCATCTTTAGTTCCTTTGTGAACTTCTGTAAATTCTGTAATAATTTTATCAGTACCAATTGTTAATAAAATTAAATTTTCATTAAAAAATTCAATTAAAGTAACATTTTAGAAAATCTATTTTGGCATTTGTACCACATATCTATCTATCTTTATGTTTTCAATATTTCATTTAATAAGTAAGAGGCGGAAAGTAGATGAATTATATTTTTTTCTTCAAATCTGGCTGCCATGCTTCATTTTGCATGCTAGATTTATTAACTATTAGACATTTCCGCACAATTTTTAATTCACTTGAGCGATCTTTTTAATAAATTCTTTTTTCTTCTGTAAGACATAAAACATCATTTCCTTCACCAAAAAACTTCGTGAAGATATTCATCGCCAAATATGCTTTGATAGCTAAAGACGCACCCTTAAACTGTGGTAATCTCGAAAACAGCAGGAGACCTCGAGCCCATTGAGTAGGACAAATTGACCGTGCGAAATGTTAAAAAAATCTTCGGGCCTCTTATCCAAATATTCGAAACGTCTTTTCTTTTCTTGGACGGACCCCGTTCGTTGATAAGAATTTCATTCCCAGTTCTTTCATGTAGTTTTTTTTTCTTTATTATGATTGTTATTATTTCTTTCATTTTTGCTTTTTCCATTCAGAGAATTCATTGCAGACGTGTCTTGCACATCTCCTGCAGAGGACAGTTCCGCCTGAATGGTGACAATGACTGATTGTGAATCGGACAACCAGGGCATTGAAAACAGTCTATTTCGGTTATCATCTTGGTGCTTTTTAAACTCGGGCAGATATTTTTTTGACATGAAATAGTCGTTTTATTTTAAATTCGTTACAGCTATCTAGTGTTTGTTGCAATGTAGTATTTCAATAAATTTAAACGGGATTAGCGACAAGACAGATTTTCAGTGTTATTGTTTTATTCTTCGTTGTAGTAATTTCTTAGGAACTTTCACAATGATTTTGCATACTATTTAAACTTAATGCTCATACACCTTTGAAAAAGTAACCTCTTGAGCTAAAAACGCTCAAATATCTTAACAATTTTATTCATGATCCCTTACCTGACATAACATTAGTCTTGATTCATTATAATTAAACACATTTGTTCGCTGCAAATGTTTTAAAATAAAAGACAAAGAATTTTTTAAACTTGGAAAGATTGCTAACGAAATATATTACCATTGAAAAAGGGTTGCTTCTAAGCTGAAACCGAAATGGCATTTGCTATCACACATAGCCCTGAATGTAAGTTAGTTAATCCAATGCATTCTTATACAGTAGTTACTATAAAATCTTGATTATTGTTATTATGCTCCAAAAATATTCGAGTTTTTGAAAATTTTTAATAATTAATTATTCAATAAATAGAAAGTTTGATGTTTAAAACTATTTAGTGCTCAATTTTGATTACTTTTAATATCGACTCACTCCAATTAAGTACAAATTCACCAGAAGGGAGAAAATGAATCGTAATTCGGATAATTTGGGCACTGCAACCATTTTTTTTTTCCATTTATCTTGAGATATCCCATGCTTTTTGAACTTGGATGGATATTCTTGACATAAAAATGAAATTTTATTTTAAATTGTCTATGCGGCTTTTGTGTGTGATTGGAAAAAAGAGTTCCTTAAAGTTACAGTTGCGTTTTTCTTTATACAACGTTTTAAAGCGTTTCGTAACTACACATTATTTAAGCTTAGAAGGCAGAAATATTTTTGAAAAATTGTCTTCCTCCACATCCTTACATAATATCACAATTGTTCTATAAGGCACTTTATTACATCGTTTCAAGTACTGCAAATCAAAAGAAATATAGTTTCTAATTCTTACCACTTTTTAATTTCACTTCTAATTTTTCTATTCTTTCTAACAGCTGGGAAATCTTTTTTTAGGTTATTTTAACACTGTGATAAATTAATTTTCGAAAAACTGTTTTCCTGCTGATTAGATAGATATAGTAAAAGGATAGAAAAGTAATCAGTTACCTTATTACTAATTATTTGCACGATGTAATTACTCATGAAATTACATGTTTTATGAAAACGTTATGGCGTGGTTATTATGTTTACGGCATGAATTCAATTTTTTTTTTTTTTTTACAAAATTAGAATGAATATAATATAAATCAGAGATTATTGAATTATCAACACTTACACACATAAGATTTTTTTCACTTCCTGATTAGATAATTTTTTTTCGTTTGAAAACGTTCTGATCAAAAAAAGAATCCAAGGATACATTAAATCATTTTATTAGTAATCTTCAAAAATTTTATTTCTTTTGATGTGAAGTGAAAACGACACCATGGAATTTCTTAACTTATAAATTCAATGTGTTTATCTTGATACTTAAATTTGTTAAGGAGCCCTTAACAAATTACTATTAATCATAACAACATTAAATCAATACAGTTAAAAGGGAAATTGGCATCCTATGGTGTTGTAAAGGTCCATGGCGCTTGGAGAATAGTATGATTTTCTTCGGCACCATCATTTTTTGTGACTCAGCATCTATAAATACAACCCGAACATATATTAATTTGCTCCTTCATAACACCTCACTTTAAGAAGTGATATTATTGCACTAATATTTTATTTCTATGATCCCTGTAAAACTAATGGCTTGCGCAACATTTTCGTTCGATGTCGCTAAGTCATAATGGAGCGCAGAATATTGTATAACCAGGATAAGACAAATTAAGGGATATTTGACACAAGAATTATTTGACATCAAAAGAATCTATTTTGATAAGTTTAGAGATGTGTCTGTTTCAAAGTCTGCCTACATCTCAATTCTTCATAACATGTGATGGAAAAAATGTCAATAGCAATAATGAGAAGTACTAGTTGAATAAATACTATTTACGATAAGTATATGATTTCGTCGCGGCCTGCACTTCATTTCAAACTTTTCTCCCTCTCTGCAGTTGCATTTATCTATTGGAGGTTCAAGTCCAATTGTTGCTCGTCAAAATCACGCTAAATGTGTTTTGCCTTCTGTCAATATTCTTGGTTTTAAAAATATAGTGACGATACAAAAAAATAGTTAAATTGAGCCCTTCTTCATCTCAAATTGTTATTGATGATATCGAAAAAAATCTTTCGCTAAAACACTAAATTAAACTAATCATTCTAATCACTAAAAATAAATCAAGATTTTGGCATAGCAATTTGATATCCATGGCTTTTCATGTGTAAAGATAAAAATCCTTGTCTCGGGTTTTTTTTTTTTTTTTTTTGCTTAGTTTAATGTAAGTTTTTCTCGAATTAAAGAAAGCATGTTGAAATTTTTGTAATACTTTTCTTTTCTTAATATTTTAGATTCAAAATTGCGCAGTTCGACCCCCAAAACACCTAGTTCTGCTCAAAAACGGAACACTAATATACTAAACTAAATCAAACCTCCGTATAATTTGGGCATAAAATAGCTTTCTTTATTTATTTTGAAAGGCAATTTTTCGTCTTTCAGTGAGCAAAAAATTCATTAAAATGCAATAATCCTTCACACTAAATTTTTGTGAAATTGTTTAATTTCAATGAGTAAGTTTTTTTTTTAATTCAAAGTGTTCGCTTTAAAATAAGTATATTATGAAAGAAACTGTTTTTTACGATTCAAAATAATATTTATTGACTTCTTTTGTACTTCATTCCAGATTTTAGACTGATGAATTAGTTTAAATAAATTTATATGCACTCCAAGTATATTTCCTCTGTGAAAACCTTCCTTATTAATTCTTTTTAATTTATATCATAAATATCAATTTCCAAATATTTAATTTTTGGTTAATTTTATAATCACTAAAAAAAGGTGAACTAGTTTTCGTTAGTTTTTGTCTTAATTAAGAAATCCCCTAGATTATAATTTTTACTTTTAATCCAGTTATGATCCTGTTTTCCAATATTTTCTCTTTTATATAACAGAATAATTATAAGCATATGGAAAAATCCTGACGGATTTTCAAGATGTCTAAGGTTCGTTGTGCTGTGTGTAGAAAGGACAGTTTAAAACATCTAATAATGTAAATAAATTTGTAAAAAATACAAATTCTATGAAATAGAAAATATAATGACTAAATCATGTATTTGCATTGAATTATTAAAACTACTATTTAGGAAATTATTATTTATTCATAATACTATTGGAATATTAATTATTTATTTAATTGAATATGATATAATACTCATTTGATATATCCTACAACATAACAATTATTTTGTTATATGAGTTGAAAGTGTATTTCTTTATAATGTAGCGTTTCCCTTTTTTCCTCCGATGGTAATTCGCATTCCAAACAGCTGTAGCGTCACCCGTTTTCCCACACATAGTTAAGTGCATACGGATCGCCAGATGTGGATCCTTTCACTAGTAGAGTAATTGTGTCTGGTCACTTGTTATAACCAGAGAAAGGGCCACGGATGGGAGTTTCGTAGTTTCAAATAGATCCACCATGCCTTCAAAGGAAAAGAACTGCAAAATATCCAGATGTTAAACTTTTTTTTCATTTTGAAGGGACCCCTCAAATCTTCAAGAAACGATCAAATACCAATAATCGTTGTCATTAAGTATCGAACAGGTGGAAGCCAGCCGGTGTTATCTGTGGATTTTGATTAACATGCGTTCGAGAGGGGTCATCTACAAATATGGATCATTAACTGACATTCACCGATCGACTGGATGCCAATGAGGAAGCAATGCTGAGCAAATATTGGGTGATAAGGAACTCAAGTTCACCAATGAGAAAATTAAAGACGGAGAGTTGACGGAAATAAAATGCGGTATTTTTGTTTTGAAGGGGAGAGAAGAAAGGAGAGCAGTGAGAGGCGTGGAAAGAGAAGTCGGAGAGACGTCGGTGTTCGAAGAAGCGGTTCCTGATTTTGTGAGAAGCTCCGTGTGATTCTGGTTTCTTTGTTAGGATCCACCCGATAAAAATAGGTGGATTTTTGAAACGGCTTCTTGAGCTAACAGCCTGTTAGCGCCCTTTTGGTGTCTATTCTTCAAGTTGATCAAGAAACTATTTCATGATTCAACTTTCAACTATTATGTGAAATCTGTAAATAATATTTATCTAGATGAGAACAAGTTGTTTTGTGTATATATATAAGACTGTAAATAAAAGAATTGTTTTTTTATTCTGCTCTCTTATTTGATCGGTCAGGATTGACATAACAATACCCTATAATAATAATTAAATACTGTTATTTGTAAATACGGAAATGACTGATGGTTAATTTCTCATTACTTTAATCTTTTTTTTTCCTTGATAGACATGCTAAAAAAAGAATAAAAATATAAATTTTCATGAAGTTGTTCAAAACATTAAGCAAAAACATAATTATAATTAGTATATGGATTAAATTAAAAATGTGTTGAAATGTGGATAAAATAAAGAGTTGTTAAAAAAGGATTCTTTATAATGTGCACTATCTGCGAGTGCAATAATCGTCATTATGAAGGAAATTTAAATGACACAAGAGCTTACATACAACGTTAAAGGCTAAAGTGTAAGGTGACATGAGTGTTCATATCAGTTTCAAAAACTGAAATATCACAATGATTTTTTTTAAAGAAAATATCTTTGAAATGTAGCAAATTAGTTTGTTATTAATTCTGGTTTTCGAATAGAAAATTTAAAAAAAAAAACACTTATTAAAATGCATTTTTTTTATATTTAACATTCTATTACATTTTCAAATCTTTTTTATTTAAAAACAGCATAAAACTATATATATAACAACAATATACGTACAAAAACAAGTTTAAATGATATATAAGAACTAAAAGGCAACTTTAAAAACACCTAAAATGTTAACTGACATGGTAGATCATGTGAGAGTAGGGACCGTAACAAAGTGTCCACAAGATGGATGATACCCCGACCCTGGGAGCTAGAACCGAAAAAATAAAGCGAAGCAAATAACATTAAAAAAATTCTAAAAACTTTCGAACGCGTTACGACAAGGTTTTTAAAACGCTATCCTTCTCTTATCCATTGTCATCCGACTTAATGTAGTTGAAGAGACTCTAAAATGCTTGTGCGGTCCGCCGGAAATCGAGTTAGGGGCCTCCCCCCTCAGCCCCTGAGCAATTACCCCCCTTTTCGAACACCTCCCACCCCTCATTTTGGGAGTCATTCGAAAAGCAACAGTTCCTCGAGGAATGCAAGTCAAAATTCGTTAGCTGGAAAACGATCAAAAATTTTTGGCATGCAAGAGTGCCCCTGTAGAAGAGTTTCTTTGAAGATTAAACGACGGAAAAGTTATTCCAAAGCTTGCCTTAAAGAGTTTCACGATGCGTATGGATCCTGGAAGGAATTTTCACTTCTTCTCATGCAAGAGTTCTAAAGTTTCTTTTTACTTCTGTAGATTTATAAGGCTAGTCAAGCATGTGAAGTGAATGGTGTCGTCACTACTTATAAATCAAATTCTGCTCTCTTTTATCTTTTGGATCATTTTTTATATCAATAGACTTATGAATAGTAGCAATGTAGAATTATATTTTCTTTTGAGTTATTTCGTAAATTTTTGGATTTTGAAATATAGAGGTTAAATATACAAGTTTTAGTTAGTTTGACTTCTTTCATATTTTTCATTGTAAATTATTTAATTGATTTGATATTTTAATTAGGTTAGAGACTAGCATTTTTGGATGCTTTAACTACAAAAAGAGATGACACGCATTAAGATGAGAGCATTTCCGGAATACTTCGTTAGGATTTGACCTTCTGTTAGAGATATTTTCATTCATCTCATCCTTATTCGGGTGAAATTAATATCTCTTGGCGAGCATGCAAAAGCGCGATTGGTTGCCTTATCTGAGAGTTGTCAGTATCAGTGGTACCCAAAAATCTCCAATAATAAAAGAAAACCAGTTTATTTGATCGCCCCGAATTTAGCTTATATTCTCAAACAAAAGTACTGCGGAATTTCTCTTATCAAGCGTAATTCGTTTCTGAGTCTTATTCGTAATACGAAACACTCGTTAGGAAATAATTCTTTTCTTAGGGATCTATGTAAAACAAGACAATGAATTCCGTGACGAAAAAAATGCCAAACAGATTTACAATAATGTAATTTACTACTTATAATTATGTTTTTTATTTACAAGAAAATATTCTAAGGACATTTTTCTTTAATTACGCTTCAAACTTTGGCTAAAATGAAACACAGTTTGTAGGGTGTTTCGATCATGCTTATACTCTAACGGTGTAACATTTTCCCGTGATTTTATCTTTTTTCATTAGAAGATTGCTATTCTGCTGAGTTTATTATTTCCACTTCTCCTGACCAAATCTCCTCCGCAGCTTTTTGATGTGAAACAGAATGCTGAACAATAAGTTCTTCAGTAATTCAGACTATGATATACCATCAACTCCTCCTATATGCTTCTAGTCCGATTATTTTGATCATAGACACAATATCATAGGTTAAGCCTTCACAGATACTTGTTTAAGTCCCTCAAAATCGACAGCGTCATCGACAATGCTATGCCATCGCGGAACTTCTTCCATAAGTTACAGTTAAAGTATTCATTTCAAACAAGTGCTCAATACAGGCCCATCTAATATGTGATTCCACATTGTCTCCTCGCTATTCAATTCTACGAAACATCGCTCTTAAAGCATTTTTACATTTATTTTTTGCTCATTATTCGAATTACTCGTTATGAGAGATTCTCAATAAATGAGGTTTTGACTATGTTATTCCCCTTTTCCCCTTTCAAAGTCTGGCACATGAGCGTTTTTCGCTTTATAATATAGTGCCAAACCATGTAGCACTTTGGATTTCTTTTGGTCGACGGACTGATGAAATTTTGTCACAAAACTACACTTTTAGTGATAAGGTGGGTGATATAACGAGAAATCTTTCATGAGAGGAGAGGCTTTCCATTTTAACTCATGTCTCGAAAGTAATTTTCAAAGTGAAAACAATGTTTTTGTGGAATACAAGATTTCGAATATAAATTTGTTTCTGAAAAGAAGATATAAAAGTTAAAATCCTTTTTTTCCACATCAATTAATGTAAAAAAAAGTCACGCTTTAATACGAAAGATATTATTACACTAACAATCACTCATCTACTGACAATCATCTTTTTTACTTGCTAAGAAGATTGTTGTTGTTGTGTATGGTTTATTGGCGCAAGAGCCATATTTAGCTATACTGCGCCAAGCATACGGTAAAATCAGAACATATATTTAAAACAACACATTTTAAAAACAAGTGAAACTTGCTAAGAAGAATCAAAACATGTCTGGCATGAATAGAAATATCATGATGCATATAAACACAGCAAATGCATTTGCTGGATCTTGGCTCATTCTGTTTCTCAAGTAGGACTTAAGAAATCGAAAAAAAAATCTTTCATTAGAAGCAATAGATGTAAGATAGATATATCTATATATATAATATACCGATATAGAAATATATATACCTATATTTTTAGAAGTTTTCATGCTGTTGGGAATTATTCAGTATTGTACATATGCAAAGCTCCCACACGAGATTTCGATGATATTTTTACATTAGCTACTCGTCTATTTCATTGTTCAATTCTGATGTTACAAAGTTACTATCACCAGGAGATTTTTCTGGTACTTTTGTATCAAATATTACATCTATTCATGCTGCTTAGAATTCACTTGAGAGTACGTGCCATCTGGTAGAAGGCTGATGAAACTTTCTAGAAGCGTTTGTGTTTTAGCTGTCTTTTATTAATAATATTTATAAAATAGTCAAATAATGGCAAAAAAGACAGCTTTAAAAGTATTCTTCTGCATTGGAAGGATTTACGTTGCATCGCTGATTCTGTTATGTTGGCTATTTTAGGTATGACAATTTCAATGTTCAGATTAACAAATCTTTTGAGCTGTTCTTACCACATGTCTGAATATATCTGTATCATTATTTCGCAATTCACTCAGAACAACAACTTATTCAGAAAATTGACTACATAATTTCAAAGCAAATATGTTAAACATAAATGGACAACAAATAAAATAAAGAGTGGTTCAAAGAGGAAAATTTTAGTATTCATACCTTATGTTTTGACAGTATTCACATATTCTTTTGCGCTTTCTTTTCCGATTATGTATTATCTTAAAACTTGATTATATATTATCTTAAAATTTTATGAAAACAAATCTATGTATTGCAAATTTAATTCATTTAATAAAAATAAAAAATTTATTTTATTTTAATTTTATTAAAATTTATTTTTAGTTTTTATCTAGTTTTAGTATACAAGTATCATTATAGGGGGGGAGCTACAAGCCAGAAATCCCCTCTTAACGGCTTTTAATACGATCATATAGCAAATTTCGCTTATCCATGCCATTAAGTTTATGAATCGTCGTGTTTAAATGCTTGCTAATGTACAGATTGACAGGCGGTCCGGTCCGCCTTTTAATGGATTTGGTTCAAGATTTTAAATGAATCTACATTTTATTTACTAAAATTGTTTACCAAGCTTTATCCATCCAACTCTGTATGTTTTGCAACTGTTATATTCACTTACTCCCAGATAAGTAGACTCTCTGAGAATAAATTTTGTTCAAAATTTGATGTAAAATACTTTGCCCAAACTTATATTTTGCTCAAAGCGTTTTTAAGTCATCGTATTTACATAATTTCAGTTTTAATTAATTAATTTTTTCATTATTGAAATAGGCCAGAAACGTGAAAATTTGATAAAATATCGAATTTATTTTATAGATGATTATAATACTTTCCCTTTCTGAACTTCATATATGATAAAGTAAAAATGAAGCATTTTAATAGGAAAAAAAAGTAAAAACAAATTACTGACTTGTCTAATAAAGTACTAACAGGCTATAAATTACTTTTTATTAAATCATAATTGTACATGCAAGCCCCATAAATAAAATAAACACTTTTGTAAGCATTTTCATATAGAGTCGTATACCTTTTAATCATTTATAATACATTTCGCTTTTTGAAATTCGCTTATATACGGTTGCTGAACATCTGCAAATAATCAGAAATTTGTTATACAATGTTTAACTAATTTTTAAACATGTATATCAACTAATCCTTTAATTATAATTTGATTTTGATTTCTTTAAAGGAACTATTTGTTAGAGAGTTTGAGTAAATTATCTACAAGCGATTCCATAATAATAATTTGAAATATATCATAAAACGAATTAAAGATAAAATGAAAACACAAAATATATTTAAAAATATAGCAATGCTTTTACAAAAAGAATTTTCATCAGTATTGGGAAGAAGAAAATAATAAAATTTTAATTAAAAACTATAGTTCAAATAAAAAATACGTAAAAGATAGCGGCACTAAAAACAACGTGAGGAAAATAAACCACAAAAAATCTCAAAAGGAAATTTTTTAGACATTTATTAAAAATGAAAATATAGTTTGAAAATGAAGAAGATTTTCCCAATTCTCTAAGAATTTTTAATATCGGCGCCATACGCTTTTAATTTTTGATTCGATCTGCAACTTCTTGATAGATAATATTATTTTCTTTTTAGTATACTGATCAAAAAGAGTACTTAAAAATATTTTTTTTTGTTTTAAAAAGAAGTATCACAGATTTTGATGTCAATGTACATCGATATAACAGAATAATATTTGCTAATAACAATAATAATAATTGATTTAATAAATGAATAATTTAAATAAACATTTTAAAACGTATTTTTAAAATGTTGATTTAAACAAATTTCGATAAAAATAACATCTTTACTTTAATCAGTAAAACTAATAAAAATGATTAAAAACAGTTACTTAAAATGCATGAATAAACTTGGAATTACGGACGCAAATTTGACATAAAAATTATTTAAAATTATGATAATTAAGCACGCACACACTTTCGCCTTTATTTTTAATAGCGATATATAATAACACAATATGACAATATCATCCGATATAATATTATATTTTGTTCACATGTATTATTTCATTTTTTATTTATGTTTACCTAATCAATCAGATTCCAATCTCACCGAAACTTTAAAATCTAAGCTGTGTAACTTTGATTTCCACATAGAACCAAAAGTTTTGTACACAAATTCTTTTTTTGAAGCTGCATAAATTCACAATACCTTCTCATGTGCGCGTTTTTTCTGTATCTGTCTTCCTAGCTAACTTACTGTGCAAAAAAAAAAAAAAAAAAAAAAAAAAGCAATTATATCAAAATTGAAATCTCCTATCGCAAATTTCAAGTTATCATGTGAGAACATTTTTTTATCACGTGATTATATTAATGCGCTTTAACTTTTAAAAAATGCGATGCTTTCGAGATTGACGAGAGCCCCAAAACCTTTTTACCAGCCAAGAAAAATTTGAAAAGAAAAAAAAAACTATTTAAAACCAATTTAAAATATATGATATGCTCATGCGTGAGCTTTTAGAAATTATTAATTTCTTTTAAAAATATATCAGATTTATCCTATTATATATAGATATATACAGAAAATTAAACTTTTCTAGGTTTTATTTGCAACAATATTTAACACTTTTTTTTTTTAATTTCAGCTTTTGTCAGTGTGATGGCAACATATTGATAAAAGCTATTTTTTTCCAACGCACGCGTAATGTGTTCGTGCAGCTTAAATTTTATTCTTATTTCGTGGAAAATGAATGATTAAAAATATAATTCAATTATTTTTAAAGCAATCATTAAAAATAGCAATTTAATTTATAGGTTAAAACATCAGTATCATTGAAAAGATCATTTTTTGAACTTCAATACGATGTAAAAAATAAATTTTGTTCTGTAATATTTTTAGAAGTTATAGAGGAAAAAAACATCAACATTTTGCTTAATTTTTAATTAGTTAAACTTCTAATTAAAGATTAAAAAAAGCTCCAAGGTGCACATCCCGACCTCCAAGATATGCATGTGCCAAATTTGGTTACTGTAGGTCAAACTGTCTGTCCTGTAGAGCGCCAACACACACACACACACACATTTTAATATAAAAATAGATATTATAAAAGATCATAGAAAACTTTTCCTCCTTTTACTTTTTAGAGAATATCATATTTCAAATTTTTTTTGTTCATACAGAACGTGCTGAAAATCACACTTTTATATATTTAATTTGCAATAATAGTTTATTTATTTTTTTTAATTTTAATTTCTGCCAATGTGATGACAATATGTTAATAAAAGCCTTATTCATTGCCTACGCGATTTCGAGCTTCAATTTGTTGCCTACGCATTTTGAGGCTTCAGAAACCACAAACCAAAACAACATCATGTTCTCACATAATAAAAATAGACTATTTTCTTAAGATTATGAAGAATTAAAAAATCGTTAAAGAACTTCAATGGAGTCGAAACGCTTTAACTACGTATTCAAATTTAATCAAGGTTAATCTCATGTAGGGAAAATGGCAGTTTCTGTGTACAACATTGACGAAAAAAAAGCAGAAAGATACAGTTTTTAAACAAAATGTTATTTTATAGGAAAATGAATAGGAATAAGAAATTTATCGAATAGAAGAAAAGTGTATTTCACCGAAAGAATTAAAAAGCAATTCATTAGCAAAAGGATACACCTCTTTTGTCGTTGGTAGGATATTTATATTGGATATTTATATAGGATACAAAATTGAGCGCTTGTGGGCAGTCTTACCAAAGGCAAATTGATATAACTGTTGGATATTTACAATAAAAATAACAATAGGAATCAAGAAAAGAATAAATTGAAAATAATATAGTAAAAAGTGGAACAGACGTATTAAGATAGAAGTTAAAATGATTTTCTTTTTTTATGTAAGCGGCCAGTCAAAAAATTTGTGTAGAAACGGTATTATTATTGTTTGAAACATCAAAATCTGAGAAAAAATATGCATATTCCAGATTCAAATCAGATATTGATATGTTAGGTTGCTCTTCCGCATTAATAAAATTGTGCAAATATCATTCTTATTAAGCAATCTTTACAATTTGAAACCTTTCATTAAAGATTTTTTGATTAAAACGGAGTTATCATTGGTAATAAAGGTATTGCTCAAGTAACTGACTTAACATTATGACTGACTGAATTTATCGTGTTCTTGTAACATCAAAAAGATATTAGAATTACAAAAATACTATTCATATTTATCCAAATTTATTACAAAAAATTAAACAATGTCATTAAATTACCTCAATATTTGAGAATGAGAAAACCATGAATGACAAAGCAATCTTTTGAATAATATTTTACTGTTGGTATTAACTGTATTATATTATATCAAGATCAGTAGTAAAGTTCTTTAATTAATAATCATTTGTATTTAAATTTTTATTATTTATATAAAAAATTTCTTTTTTCTGTTTAGAAAGTGCAAACAAAATCATCTATTTAAATCTGTGCACAAAAAGATCTTTTTTAAAGCAATTTTATTCCAAGGGCAATTCCTCCTCAATAAATTTAGGAACAACGCTATACTAAGTTCACTCTAGGGTGCAACAGGTGTACGGACAAAAAAATTGGGAGATAACTTTAACATTTAATCTTTTTACTTTCTTCTACATTCATTGGTTAGCTTCTCCAGGTTAAATCGAGTTAAATTCATCCAAAGAAACCAACTGGGATCTCCTATGGTGAAGCTGGCTATAAGTCATTGGACCCCTTGCTATGCCGGAGCGGCAGGGGCTCTAAGGTCGGTGGCTTTTTGGAAGTATAAATAATGTGTTTCCGTTAAAGTAAACAAATGTTTTCAGGTGACAGCTTTGGATACTGATGTTGAAAGAAAGGTAAACGAATGTTATAGGCATTACAGTAAAGCCTGATTGAATTTTTTTAGATGAGGTTTATATATGTATGTAGAAAACATGTACGGATGATTTCGGAATTAATGTAAGGCATGCAGTTACATTAATTATGTAACGTAAAGGGATGGCAAATTTTTATGACATATTTATTCGGAAATGAAGCTAACGTTAGTTTAAATTACAACACATGAATTGAAATACTACATTGAAATGATTCGGGACTAAACTATCGATGACGATTAAGATTTAAGCTTACGATTTGTTTTTAACTTAAATGATTGCTGAAATAAAATAAATTCAAATAATTAATTAAAATTAATTTAATTAGAGATTAAGAAGTGACGAATTGTCATACTTGGTATGCCCAAGGATGGCTCTTGTGCCTAAAAACCAAACCAGCCGAATGTTCATGATGATGAAAACGAATTAAATGCATGAAATATATTCTATCTGCTATTAGATACTTTTTCAAAACAATTTTATGGAAGTAAACAAATGTGAGGGTGGAAAAACGAAATGAGAAGTGAAATTATTTAATTTTTCCAAGAGTGTGTTTCCATTTAAAATTCATTAAGTTTTTTTAAAACTTTATCTTCTCATTTTATGTTTAAAAAGAATCGAAATCGGAGATTTTTTAAAAGGACTTTTACTTCTGTTAAATTTCAGATATATATATGTTTGCTGTTTTATTTTTTAAAATCGATCCATTGAAATTAATTTAAATGTATTATACTTGAAATTTCAAAATAATCCAATAATTCAAGTATAATCCATCCATCTTCGAAATTCATTTTTAAAAAATGGATTTCGAATACATCAATTATTTCTGAATATTATATATTTTTATAGCTTTCTAAATAAGAAAATATCTCTTGAATGCGGTTGCAGGGGCAGGAAAAACCTTCTGATTTGATTTATAAATTATATGAAAATAGATTTATTGTGAATTCTTTCTGTTTTTGTGGAAGATTGTTAGATCTTGAAAATAAAATGATAATAATATAACTGACTTCTGACTTTGCTCTGCATTCTGGAAACATAATCACATTGAAATGTATGTGAAAATATTCTTAAAAAGTTTCTCATATACCATAAAAAGAAACCTGCCACTGGAAGCGATTTTATATTCATTTATACATTATTTTAAAATTTCAGCAGCAATATTCACAGTTTTCTGGAGCAGGTCGCCTTCATGATTATTACATTGTAAGATCTAACAGGCATTCCCTGCCATGAAAACCTACAACAAAGAATGTAAAAATGATCCAATAATTAAAAATACTAAAACAGTAAAACATTCAAAACATAATTTAGCATAATTTTTATGTGCATTAAACACTCACAAGGCGGTATATCCGATTATCGGCTATTCAACTTCACATCTTTATTTAGCTTTCACCGGAACCAAGAACTTATTTGAGTAAGCGAAAATTTTTCATTCTCGCTTTCGACGTATTCTCGAGCTTACAAATACCTTTAATCTCGAGGTCACAAATACCTTTAGTCTCGAGCTCACAAATACCCTTAATCTCGAGCTCACAAATACCTTTAATCTCAAGCTCACAAATACCTTTAATTTTCATTCTAGACCTCAACAATACTTGAGTGAATGATGAAAAATTAATATTACATGAGAAATTATTCGGAAAAAATTTGAATTAAAAATTTTAAAGTTACGTTTATATAATTCGTTCTTAAAATTACATTTTCATTTATTTCGCATCCTCTTTTCTAGAAAATTCTTCCTCGCCTACAACTTAGAAAATATAATAACTACACATTTAATAAAATAGTGAACCGAAATGCTACTTAATGGCATGCAAAAATTAATTCAAGCAAATGCCATTTAGTTTGGCATATTTAAATATATAAAAAAATCTGAAATCAGAATATTAATTCCATATCTCTTAATTAGAAGAATCTTTAAGTTTCATTTTTAATGAATAATATCATCAGTTTAATTGTCAGTCAACCAAATAGATTATTAATGATAAATTTTTAAAATTTACCCAGAATTTAGTCTTTATGTTATTTGAAATAGCGGAAAATTTAGCTGTTTTATACTTTTAATTAATTTAGCCATTGCTTAATTTTGATTTAAACTGTTGTGAAATTTTGATTTATAAAAGGTTTAGTCATTACGCATTTTGGTTAATGAAAATCTCTTGTATCTCTCATTTTTACTGCATCTATCATGTGAATATGTATTTTGACCATCTTTTTTTCTTATAAAAACACACATTTTGAAATTAATATATTTTTATAAATTCTATTTCTATTTGATGAGGTTGTTACGATTCTGCAGTGATTCATTATTTTCTTTGTTTTTCATGAATAATATATCATATCTAATCTAAGAATATCAAAAACAAGGGATATTTAAATTAGTATTGGGATATTTAAATTACCCGATTTTTATTTTTATAATCAACTTTATTGACACGTAGATGGAAACACTACAGAGTATTTGTGCCTGGTTATTGATACTAGATATCACAATAGGAATAAAAGGAAACAGAACAATTTTGATATTAAAATTAAAAACATCCTTGTGACATCCTAAACTATATATCTATTAAATTGTAGAATAAATATATCCTTTGAAATGTGGGGAAGTTTTGAATAATCATGTACCCTTTACACTTGATTTTCGACTTAAGATAAGTGGGCTGGAGTGACATTCAATGTTGATATTTTGTGAAAATCCTTCAAGATCAAGCTAGACGAATAAAATTTAGCACACAGGTTTTATATGAAAAGTGTAGATTTCTATCAAATTTGGAACGAAATACAATCAGAGGTCCGGCTGCCAAGCTGGTTTCTTCCCGTTTTATTACAAATCAAGAAATAAAGTCTTGATAAAATCTTAAAAAAAGTATTATTATAAAAGCAAACAATAACAATGAAAGAAAATTTTACGCTATAAACTTGATTTTTGTCTTCCAAAAATTTGTCTTGGGAAAATAATGAGTCGATTTCGCTTACCAACACTAAACGTGAAAACTTTTTCACAGTTCGATTTAGATTTTCATAGGTGTTTGATGCAAATATACATCCCCCTATCCCTCCTTTGAATCTAGTCAACATCATTTCTTTCCTACTTTTTTACACAAACAAGACCACGGTCTTTTTTTTTCTTTCTATTTTTTACCGACTCAACGAATAAAATCTTTGGCAAAACCTTAAGAAAATAGAATTCCCACCCATACATCTATATAAAGTGTAGTATAACTTTGTCCTTTGCAGTACAGGAAAGGCAAGAAGGTAGAAGAACCAGCAGCAGAAGAAGAAGGAGAAAGAGAGAGAAAAACAACAAAGTCAAAAGAGAGAAACTTGATCAAAGTTTCATGAACGGGGGAATACTGGAAGTGTCCATTACGGAGGTAAAATAATTCCGGGCCACCGTCATAACGGCAAACGTAATTCGGACAGGTAGCGGGAAGATTGCGTATCCGGGGCCAACAGCTCTGGGACATCGAGGCAGGAGGTTTCTCACTTTGGTGCTACTCTAACGCAATTACATTCCCATTTACTCGTTTTTTTCCGCTCCCGAGGGAACGGAGCATCGCGGCAATGTCCATTACTCGCCTGGTCCCGGCATCAATATTTTAGCATGGGCGCCCTCCCTCCGCCCCGTGCTCGGAATACGACGCATTTGCTTGCATCCTTGGGTATATTCTTGGTCAAACCGCAGCGACGTCCCCGCACTCGCAGCCCTTTTTATTTCTTTTTCTCGCCCCGGTAGAAAGGGGCTTTGCTGTAAGTGCGCTGACAAGACGCCCCGTTCCTCTGCCTCTTGAAAAATGCGAAGGCCAAGAGTGAATATTTGAGAAATGAGCGCAGTGAAGAAATAATAGAAGTAATCAATTTGTGTTATGCAATTATTCAATGAATAGCTTTCAAATATGTTTCAGATTTTTCATCCCAGACAGCACAGCATGATGCACAATATTGTAAGATATTATATTATATAATTCAATATTCAATAATATTATATATTAATGCGAGTATTATTTAATATCATATTCTATTGTACAATTTGTTCTACTGGGGATGTGCGTGGTCGTTTCTAAAGTATGGAAAAATAACGTAGAATCCTTTATAAAAATAACTATATTCTTTTATGCATAAAATTTAAACTACGCCTATTGTTTAAAATGTTCAGTACATATACAGTGTTTGTTGTAGGATCAATGTAAAATAACAGGAATAGAATATAAAATTTGTATATAATATCAATCAGCTTAGTTAGTATTTTAATTAAAATTTTTCTATATTATCATAGTGATATTCTTTTATGCAAACACTAAATAATTTTACCAACTGTTTAGTACCTACACATTTTTTTTTGTATATAGGTTGGTTTATTTTCATGTAGTGAATATATATGGACCCTATGGCAACGACAAGCATTTAAAGCCAATTGTTTTAATTACCTATATCATATTTTAATTCAAGAACTTGTCTTATAAATCAGGTTACTTAAGTTGACAATGTTAATGCATATCTCTAAGATAAGCTGACTACTTATAGTAGATAAATTTATAGACACTGTTTATCTTTTTGGGAATTTGTAACTAATTCGAATAAGGATATCACCAATAAATTCTACTTTACAGCTAATTCTTGACGGAAATAATATTTTTTAAGTATGATATGGGGACTATGATGACACCTGAATCCGCAAATTTCCTCTATTCAAACACAAAATTATCTTACAAAAAACTAACACCAATCTTAATAAATTTGATCGCCTTGGTATAGAGTAATTTGGGGATCATCGGAACTATAAATATGAGCGCCTATAGTGGGTCAACGAATAACAACAACTCCAACATCTCTGATTAAATAATTAATAATTTTGCAAATCGGCACTTTTTTAAAATAGGATTTTGCCACTCAGTTTTCTCCACTATGAATCGCATATTGATTAATTTTAAAAACTGCAATGAATAAAAAGGTTTTTTTTCGATACGATTTTAAGTATTTATTTAATACTAAAATACAATATGCTCAACGTTTCAATTAATGTAATAAAATGATGCATAAGTGCATAAATAAAATAAATCAATAATATCAAAATTTTCGAGCCATAAAAATCTAATTAATTTTTTAAAACTATTTTAAGTTTTTATTACCAAATATGTGTTATATAATACAATGACTTTTCTTCGCCTATTAATATTTTTAATATCAAAATAAACACACAACGAATACAGAAAAAAAAAGCAAAATTTTTTAATCTTGCAGTTTCTACATTCAATGAATTTTTTTTTTTTGCAAAGAATCAATGAAATAAAAAGTTACGTAGGTATTTACTGTAATTTTTTCACACATTGTGTAAATACTTCTTTAGAATGTGAAAACAACATAAATACAATTTTTAAAAATTTTGCGGTTTATGTAGTCAGTGATTTAAATAACTCAGTGCACGTTTTAAGAATAGTTATATATGACGTATGTGAATATTTTACTCTAATAAATATTTATACTTTTGGAGATTGCAAGAAATTATGTTCATGTATTTGTCTAAATGTCAAGGAACATTTTAGCATATAACCATAGTGTTTTTAAGAAAAAAAAAATTCTGTTTGGAATTTGAAAGATTTTTAAATTTATAATTTAAAATAGAATCCTATGCATATGCTTTAAAAGGAAACATCATTTATATAATATATTAAATTTAACAACTCGCTTAAGTACACAAGGAAACTTTTAAAAATATGTTTTGTAATTCTTGCCTTGAAACATTGTATAAATGCAATAATTTCTTACTAAAAGCATTTTATTTTTAAGATCAGAATGCGCTTTTCTAGACCGGCTGTTATCTTTACCTTTTAACAGTTTGTCAGATTTTGTTGTCGCAGGTAAATTAACCAAAATTGAAGTAGAAAATATTATATGCGTTGCAGAATGTTTAACAAATAGATAATATTATTTACAGTACATTTTGTATGTAAATATATTAAAAAATTACAAGATTTGCTTCTTTGCAGTGGGATCTTCTCAATAAATTATTTTCACGAGGACTCAAATCAGAATTAATCACTGAAACTGATTGAATATAATAAATCCGCATAGACCATAATAAAAACTGACGACCTCAGCTCACTGACCTTTGCTATTTATTTATGCTAAGGTTTGTCCATATACCGATAAAGCAGTAAATTTAAGCATAAATAGCCTTGTTTTAATTGCGATGTGCCAAAGTAGAAATTTAGCTTTCACTTTTGATAATGAAGCAGACTAAAGATTGAGAATATTTTTAACAGCTGAAAGCATTACAGACGGTGACGAATTATTATATATACTAATTCCAAATCTTTTTCGCTTTGCTTTGAGTAGACGGAATCGATGCATTACTAAAATATTTCAGACAAAAGAGAGATGAATGATCATCAAATATACATAAACTACAGAAACGGAATTAAAAAGAAATCAGCAAGTAACCTATAAACAGGAAGGGAGAATGTTACTCCCTCGACTTTTGGTAATTCGAATTGCGTAGAGGAGAAAATATTACACGATACTTTTTCCACTGAATTATCAGCTCCAAAAATTAAAAGAAGACTCACCGTGTGTGTGGTGGCTGACGCATGTATAAATTGGTCGTCGTCACAAAGGCCTTCATGTCGAGAGTAATATTACTGGGGGTTCTGGTTCAGAGGGATCGTTCTCTGATTCATGTCTAAATTATGATCTGTGGATGAGTGAATGAAATGCATGAATGAAGTCCGCCCCGTAAAAAGGGTTGTGACGCGTGAGTAGCTAAGATGTACTCTTGGCCCTAAATGGAGCTACTGAAGAACAAGAGAAGCTCTCTCAGCTTAAAATCGCTGACTTCGTCAGCGGGCTTGTCAATGATAAGTGCCATTAGAAACAGAATGTACACTGAATTATCAAATATGTGCTATGTTTTCACGCATGCGCGATTTGACAGATAAAATAATAATAATAATCAGTCGGAACAACCAAATTTAGTGCAAATCGAGTTTAATTGCTAAAATAGATTTTATTTTAGCAATAAAATCTATTCAACAAACTTCAACTATTTATAATTTTGCACTTAATTTTAGCTTACTTGTTTATAGGTAAGGAAGATTTTGACCAACATTCGACAAGTATTTGCAATTTTACTATAGAGCCAACAAAGCAAATTTAATCTTTATATGTTACATTATCAAGAATTATTGTGCTCATAGATCAAAAGAAAGACAGACAGACAATTAGACAAATAGGCACATCTCTGGAAATATTTCTTCTTTAGGGGATGATACAAGGAGGGTGGAAATGGGAAGATCCAATATATATCTCGAGAAGATCATTTTTTAAATTATAGTATTATTTTTCCATGCTTCACACATAAGAAAATAAAAAATTGATTGTATACGTGTAAAAAAAAATATCTTGGAATAATACTTTTCCTAATGTTTTCGCGTATCTATCCTATAGATGTGCTTCCTCTTATTTGGAACAAGGTAGTGAACACCACAAATGCTCAAACTTTTATTTTCGCAGCCTTTTTACATGAAGGGTTTGCTGCTTCGTAGAATAGGAAATGTACCTGTACTTTCTTTTCAACAGATTGAAACGAAATTTCGTCCTAGAGTTAGAATTTTAGAAGCAAGATTACATACTAAATTTTATTTTTTCATGTGGTTCGTTAGTCAGTTATTGTGATAATATGTGAAAAATTACATACCAACAACTGATCAACTCCTTGATAGATTTTATTCAAAATTTGATAAGAATTTGTATTTCAGATGCTAATATTATACACCAAATTTTATTTATCTAGCTTTTTATGCTTCTTTTAATTACCACATTAATTAATACTCGGGCAGCCAAACTTCTTGTAAATGAATTTCACTCAAAATTTGGATAGATAGAATCTACAAATTTGGTGTAAAGATCATACGTCACATTTCATCCATCTAGCTCAACCATTTTTGAGTTTGTTCACAGACACAACATATAGACTCAATTCCAAAACTGTGACTGGATTCAGAGAAGTTAAAGATAAAATTCATCGCAATCCTAAATTCAGATTTTTTTTTTTTTTTGACGATTTCAGTTTTTTATCTTTGTATATACTCCGTATATGGAAAAGTAAAAAAGATGTTTTTTGTGTATATATTATCATCATTTTCTGTAAGCCTTTTTTTTAAATAAAAAAAATTAGGAGGGCATAAAAGAAAATAAACTCCAAACCCAATTAGCTAACGATGCGTTTTCCCCACCAGAAATATTTGTAAACTTTCCCTCCTTTGCAGTCACCAAAATGGGATTGCTTTCCTTCAGATTGCAGGGTGTGGGAGTAGAACACATGTCATTTCGGAATGCAACTTTTATCTCTTCCCGTTGCATATTCCCCTCATCATGACAGCAGATACTCGCTTTATTGGTCGTTGAGACGGCCGCCTAACGACCGACGACCAATGGAACGATGTCGCTATGAATAACGCACTCAGGTAAAAAGTCACGTAACTATGTGGCTCGTTACAGTGACAGAAAATCGCCTCTCGTGTTTCTTCGGGGATTATCTCTTGCATTTATACCGACCGATTTCGTTCGCGGATATGAAGGGAAATGGCATACAAACATCGCCTCTGAGATTAGAAATGTTTTATAGTATTCTGCGGTTTTAATTAGGCAAAAAAAAAAAAAAAAACGGGGAGTTATTTCCCCGAAACTGTCTGGGACAATCTCCAATAAATTAAATTGTATATTATTAATCGGATGTTGTCGATGAACAATAGATATGAAAGAGCTCATTCATTAGTTTGGCAAAATTTTTTGGCAAATAATCGCTGCGATGTAATCAACCCATAAATACGAGAGAACCGAATGTGAATTTTGAATGCCTTTTCTCTTAACAATTAAAACCTAGATTTAGCACAGAATTACAATTCTCGTTGTAAAATCACATAAAAAATACTGCATTTACATGCGTATGAAAGTACAGACCAAGACGATTAACCGTTTGACAGATGTGATTCAAAACTAGAAAAGGAAATACAATTTAGATACTAAATTTGTGAACCAAATTTCATTTTCCTGAAATTTTTTCTATTATAGATTACAAACTTTATAGACCGATGAACGGTTAAACTCTTAATGGATTTTGTTCCAAATTTGAAACACATTTACACTTATAGCCTTGAATCGTAGTGCCTAATTTTATTTATATAGTTCCCTTCATTTTGTAATTACCGTGTTTACTTACATTTGGATGAACAAGCAAACAATCTCTTAATGTAATCGCTTCAAAATTTACTAGAAATCTAAAAGTTTGGTGTAAAACTCTATATCAAATTTCATCTTTCTATATCAAAACGTTTCATGAGTTACTGTATTCACAGACAGACAGATATAATTCTACCAGTGAATTATAATTAGTGAACAATAATTAACGAAATACTCGTATATATGTCTTGAATATAAATTTAACATTTTTACTGAATTTGGCGTTTATTAGATAATTTTTAACGCATTTTTGCATACTGAATGAAACCAAAATTTGACCTATAACTATAGTTATAAGACCGCGCACTGCATTTCATTAATTTAAACCAATCCGTTTATGAGTTATTGAGTTACATGCGAAATATGAGCATGCGAAAATACAGGACCGACAGATGACCCACATTTAACAGATTTGGTCAAAATTTGATAAGAATCTATATTTTAGCAGCTGAACCTGAATACTAAATCTTATCTACCTAGGTTTTTGTGCTTTGGAGTTGACTTATCAACGAACCACCAAACAGCTGGACTTTCTGTTTGTGATCAATTTAAATTTTGCAGAAATCAAAATGGCTTTAAGTCAGCATACCGAATTTCCTCCGTCTAGCTCAAAGCATTTTTTTTTAGTTTTGTCACAGACACGCGGACAACAGACATAATGACAAAAAAAAAAAAGTGATTTTTGAATTCAGGAGGATTTGAAACGTGAAGATACGTCAAAATCTTGAGCTCCAATTTTTTGATGATTACTGTATTTCCTCTGTATTTAATATACGAGAGAGTAAACCTACATGAGTGGTCTATCCAAAACCTACTTTCATATACTTTATTATAGATGTTATCCCAGAGAACGTCTTGCATAGCATTGGCGTAAAACAGTTATGAAATATTAAACTTTGGTGTAAATTTAGCAGTTTTACTGAATCTATTGTATAATCCTTGGCAAGTTTTTTTTCTTCTTTTTCTGGTTATTAATTCCTGACATGCGTAAACCAAATTTGTGTTTTGGAGGCATTTTATTAGACTGATTGAGACAAAAACTTTACACAATAATACATTTGTAGTCACAAAATCCCAGTCCGAAATTTGTTGTATTTAAATCAGTGCTTTTTTGAGTTATCGCTTGTACATGATTCTGAAAGTACAGACCGGCTGACCGTGAACACCCTGTTGGATTTAGCTCAAAATTTATCAAGAGATTATTCATTTAGCTCTCATTGCTTTGTAGTCATCGTATCAAATTATATATCTGAACAGCCAGACAGACCTCCCCAGAGAAAAGTTTACTCAGAAATCGATAGAAATCTATAAATTTGATATACAGATTATATATCAAATTTTATTCATCTACGCAAAATGATTTTAAGATATCTTTGTCACAGGCAGGCAGCCGAACAGACAGACATTTTCTAAAAATGTGTTTTTCAAATTCAGGGTGTTCTAAACTGTGAACATTCGTCAAAATCTTTTGTTCTAATATTTTAATTACAATACTTTCTTTATATTTCATATATGAGAAAGTAAAAATTCATTGCAATGTTTGAATAAAAATTCTAATATCTCATTGGTTAAGATTTAACATGTAGTTTATTGTTATTTTTATAATGAGATACATAAAATGTCCACTATAATTGGCATATTGATAATTACACTTTATAAAACAGCAAATGAATCCGTGAAAAGACAATTTTTGATAATTATCAGATTTTCTTTTATATATGTCATCATTTCTATCTGTTTCTCTGCTGATAATAAAGGACGCTTGATACTTTAGAAAACAGCCCGTTTTAACCTTGGGCTACCAATTTCCGCACAGATATATTTTAGAAGATGGGAATGTACATCTCAGAGTGATTGTTTTTGTAATTTTAATCAGAATTAAAAAGAGAATTCTGATTAAAAGCTTTCCTGTAAAAGAAGTTCTCATATTCTCCAAAAATATTGTAGCACAAAAATCATTCTTAACATTGTCTTTTTAATTATATAATTAAAAAAATAGTACTATCTTTTCTTGATTTTGGAAAATTTCTAAATATATATTTTTCCTTAATTTTTAACAATTGCTAACACTATTGAGCTGAAATTCATACCGTTTTCATTGCTTCATCAAATATTTAAACATTTTTGGTTGTATGGTATTTGCGCTCAATAAATTTCCCCCTTTCCTCTCAAGTGTCAAGAAAGGCTACCACATTATAAACTTTATCTTTGCATGTAAGATTTGGCGATTTTACAATGTACGCCAAATGTTAATCAACTCACTATGAGTGAGAATGATACTCCTTGTCTCTGATAAGGAAACGAAACTTCCTTGAGAAAAATGCTGATGACCCTTACCACGTTTCAGACGAGTGTTGAAAATAATAAATATAAAGTGTGAGAAATTTGCTTTAAAATGTATTTATTAAAAGGAATAAGTTTATAATTTTCCCACACGGAAGGCATTTATAAAAATTATAATACTGATGTGCTTAATACAAATTTAATCTAATAAAAGGAATTATAATTTTTAGTTTTATGAGGATTTAATCTTTATATCTCTTACGGTTTAACTTTATTTAACAAAATGAAAAAAAAATACATAGAAAGGGCTTTAAATTCAAATTTAAATGGATATCAATAACGTTTAGTTATTCTATAGGTATGTATGCTTTTATGTATATATATTTCACAAGCTGATACTTGAAATGAGCTAATGTATTTTTTACGTTAAAGCTGTTAAACAAGGTTTTTTTTTTGAAAAATAATAAGCTTTTTGGCTGGCTAAAATAAATGATAGGAATCATATTAATAATTTTAAAAACAGCTGCTAATTAATTCTCAGGAGAAAAAAAAATACATTTTCAATAAGAAAATGTTGATAACTACTGAAATTCCTTCAAATCTGAAGTATATTACTTCAGTTTCTAGCTTATTTACTGTCAGATTTAATTATACATAATCCAATGTACCGGAACGGCATTTAAATGCAATATCTAAACGGCTACATAAAAAAAAATAATATGAAAATAATAAAAAGGCATTAGAAATTTTTAAAAAATGAATATAATTTCTAAATAATTATTTTTCAATATTTCACAATATGCATTATATGGCCATTTACATTTAACAACAACAACAAAAAAAATAATAAAGAATAAACTAACTGCAAAAATTTCTGTCTCTGACATTCAGCATAGTCAAAACTGTTCCGCATTTCTGAAAGCTTCTCCGCAATTTTTGTTCATTTGTATGTAACTAAAAATTTTTAAAAAGTTTCAGAGATTCAATTAAATAACTTGGTAGGAACGTTACTTTTTTCAAAATAGAAATTATGATTACTCCTATATAACCATGAATTGAAGAAAAATAGTTGTAAAATATATTGTTTCACAAATGCTAATACACATTAAAAAGCATTTTTTTAAAGTTTTTATGAAAGTAGTAACCAACTTAATTTTATAATTCAGATTTATGGTTGCTAAATTTACTTAGCTTGTTCTTGATCGCTTATTCACAAGAGAATATGTAACTTCAAATTCTACTGGACATGTAACATTTACTACTGTTCTAAAAACCTTATACTATTCCGCTTTTTATGCAATGCATCTCTTTTAATTTTCAGTAATCTCAACAAAAATGGGAACTTGAAAAACGAAAGTGTTTAAATTTCAACTAATACAAAAACTTTCTCATTCAACATTGGTTATGCGCATTACAGATAACATTCTTATCTAATATTAATTAATTTCACTAATATTGATCCTTATACATATAATAATTCATTACATTAAGGAGTAACAGGATTTAAAAATGGATACACTTTCTAAAAATTACAGCACTATAACTTCCGAAAAATTACAGCACAAAATTGATTTTTGCATTAAGATAAAACTCAAAAAAAAAAAAAATTCTTTTTAATGATATCAATGCTTTAATCTACAAATTAAGCTCCGATGTTTAACAAGTTTTTAAAGAAATATTTTAACTATATTTTTCAACAATGTATTTCGCACAAAATAAAAATAAAATTTTATATGCAAGAGCACGTCAATGGGAAAAAAATTAGCTTTTATCAACTTGTTGCCATCACATTGACAGAAGTTCAAATTAAAAAAAATAAATTAACTATTATTGTAAATTAAATATATAAAAATGTAAATTTCGGCAAGTGTCTGTGTGAAGGGAAAAAATTTGAAATATATTTTCTAAAAAGTAAATGGAGGAAAAGATTTCTATGACCTTTTACAATATCTATAGTATTAATTAAATCAAAGAATTAAATTTAAGGCAAACATGGTTTAATATATCTATTGGATAATCACTGTAATCAGCGACCATCAGTTAATTTTAATCAGGGGCACGCATCTACTAACAAAATGGTCTAAATGAACTAAATAATTACATTTTATGTTACTTGAGTCAATAAATGCTCCGATGAATTAAGAATTTTAAATTTTTACATAGGTCCTTTACATTACCCTTTGTAATCCTTTTACATGTTTACCCTTTTACATTAACCTTTGAATCTTATTTAACAAATTTTTTTGAGACATCAATATTTTAACACTTAGCATTCTCCTCTTAAGGAAGTGCATCATTTTGGCATTTTATTTAATTATTTTATGAAATTTTGACTGGTAAAAATACTTAAGAGTGGTAAAAATATGTAGATTAAGTTTCTGGGAAAATTCATATATATTAATTTTTCGGAGCAATGAACAATTTCTCTTATTCGGCAAATATTTATGCATCTAATTACTTTTCGGAGCGCTAAGGGTTAAATAAAAATCTTTGAACTTCAATCAACTAAATCATTCACTAAAACTAAATAATTTATGAAATTTGAATATCACTCTTCTATAAAAATTGGCGATTTTAGAACACTTCATAGTCCTTTTCAAAGAAGATACGCCAATCTTTTACAAGGATTTCTCAACAGTGATTGGCTTATGATTATGAAAATATTGATTGTTCTAATATTGATATGTAAAAACTGACAGATTTGATCGCAGAAGATAGAAAGTTTATTTATTGAACTTGAGTTAAGAGTTGAAGTGTCAAGAGTATTTCGCAGAATATGACTCCTTAGGACAAAAGGACTGTGTAAAATTTAAACTTCATAATCTTTTCATAAGAACATTTATTGACTGAAGTCAAATAAAATATTTTCATTTGCATCATTTAAATGTTTTGAAAGTAAAAATAAAAATTGAATTTTACTATGAATTAGAGAAATTTTTGTTGAGTAATTCTTTAAGATATTGTATAAATTACAAAAAATTTTCTACATTACATATACAACTTCAATGCTGACTCTACATTCAATTTTCACATTCAAAAAAAGATGTGCTTGGTTTCAATAAAAAATGGTTTTATATTAATTTCAGTTTAACATTTCCACTCTAATTTAATGTGCAAATTTTATGAACTCTGACAGAAATTAGTAAGTAAGACAATGAACAAAACTGTTTAAGGCCTACATAATTATATGACTGAATTATGTAACTATCAAAATTTGAAACTTTGATAGCTAAATATTTTGCAGAAAAAGCTATTAAGAGATCCAGTTACATAAAATAAATTTGAAAATTTTAGAGATCTTTCATACTGTTGAACTGCTGGTTATCAAAGGCGGCTAGTTTCTTAATAAAGATGTTGCTAAGTGAACTATTGTAATATATATATACATGCACATACATTTTTTTATCTTTTATGAGTATAGATAATAGCGATTTTCAAGAAAATTCATTCAGAAATACGAGATTCTTTAAATATTAGTAAATAAAATAGCTATAAATTCTCTATCTTACTTCTTTTTAAATGCATTTAATTCCGCTTTTTATTTTTCTGATAAAAACAGTCTTACTTTTCTATTAATAATAGAATTAATTATCATTTATTGCAAGATATATGAATAAGATAAATGTATGTATAAGATCTCATAAATTCAAGATCAAATAAAATTTTTATAAAAATTATCACCATTCCATTACCACCAATTAGCCCGACCGGAAATGCAGCTATGCAAAACTAAAACCTCAAAACAAGTTTTCTTGCCAAGCGCGCCAAGTTTTCTTGCCAAAGGTCCGAATCCCAGTAAACCTACAATGCAACAGGGGTAGGGAATAATTTATGGAGCGCAAATGCCCCATTCCCGATTTTTTTGGAAGCTAAGGCAGAATGATTCTGTTTAATATCTGTGTAGTTTATAAGCTAAATACAAAATGAGTTTGCAATAACACGGGTTAGAAACGAATTAATCTAGACAATTGAATTTTTTCTTATGGAACAGGCCTTCATTAGGAAAGTTTATTTACTCAATGAACATAACATATGTAAGACTATTAAAATAACACTGTTTAAAAGTCAGACAATTTCTCAAGATCTTAGACATGGAATAATGTCTAAAGGATTTAAATGGAGTTAATTCTAATTAATATTTTCGAAGGAATAACTGGTTATCAAAGGCGGCTGTCCTTACGATTCCATAAATATTGTAAAATTTTTATCGTTTAGGATGTTTATATATATATATATTTCTAATTTTCCTGTTTGAGATTGTTGTTTTTATAAATATACTTATTTCCATCAGTATACTATATTAATAAAATTGAATATATCTTTCTCTTCCTATCTCTATGTGTATGTTGGTTCTCTGCAAGACGAACTATCAGAACTAGAACTATTAAATTTCTCACAAATATGCTTTGGAAGGCGAAAATGAATCTCCTGAAGTTAATTTTTTTGAAATTTTGATTATCATTTAGAAACCTGATTTTCAACATTAAGTTAAAAAAAATATCAATGTGTTCATTACAGTAGCCAGATAAAGAAATATATAACTAAAAAAAATCCCAATACATACTTAAGTATATTTTAGCCTGAAGTATCAGAATTGATATTCACAAAAATAGCAAGAGTTTCGTCTAGCAAAATAGGCCCCTGCTAAAAATAATTATACTATAGTAAAAATAAGATACTCACCTACCTCAAAAGTATTTTTATTTTTCAGAAAATAAAATACGTCAAAGATTTATTCCTCTAAACTTTTTTCTAAAAAATATGTCACTCTTTCAATACGGCCGAAAAACAAATCGTCATAGTATTTGAATAAATTTGACAGCTGTCGTTTATTTTTTTAAATTTTCTTCAAAAAATATTTACAATGGTAATATACATACAGAAAAATATTTAAAACAAACCAAATGAAAATGGGCAATTCGATTTAAAAGTCCTGTATTAAATTAACTTAGGGCATTTAAAGGTTTAATGAATTTTTGGTAATTTCCCAAAATATTACAGGGAAAAAATGATTTTTATGCTATCTTAAAATTAAAAAAAAATATCTTTTTAATAATTTCAATTTAATAATAATTTTTAATTTTAATGCATTTTTTTTTCTAAATTTTCGGCAGTTTTTAAAAATATTTTGTGCATAATTTTGAACATTTTTTTTTGTTGCGCTGAAATTGTTTCGTTGGTTTTTTATGTCTTAACATGATTAATATGTGGCATGTTATATAATCGCTTTATTTTATTCTATTGTCGAAATCTAAGTGTTATATATCTGAGTAGTTTACATGAGGGATATAAAAAGAAGTTACAGTAATGCGAAAATTAGAACATAGATGAACTGAACAGTTATGTTTTTAATAGAAATTTTTAAAGGACTTGACTCCGTTAAAATGATATATGTGCACAAAATAAAAAGTGCAAAACTATTAAAATAACTTATGGCCAAATTGGTGATAATGTTGCATTAAAAATAATTTCTTGAAGGAATATGAACAAGAAGTTGTGCATAACAGATTTAACAGAAATTGAACGCAGTTATTTTGGGCGAATGAGCTGGTAGCAACAGAAAGGGCTCTACAACTAGCGGCAGTGATTTCGCATAATTTCCAATAAAATTGTTATCTCAGAAAACGTTTTCCATAGAATTGGTGTACAATAACTGCTAAATATTACATTTGGCTTAAATTTAGCATTTTTACTGGATCTGTCCTTGACGAGTTAGTTGGCAATTAGTCTTTGGCATGTAGTAATATTATCCGAAAATCGAATTTGCGTTTTAAAGCGCTTTTTCCCAACCGATTGAAACAAAACTTTGACACAAAACTACACTTGAAGTCACAAAATCCCACATCAAAAAGATATATTTAAATCGGTGAGTTTTGAGTTATCGCATTTACATGTAATTGGAATTTCAGAACAAATGATAGTCACCACCTTGTTGGATTTAGCTCAAAATATGATAGATGTCTATAATACAGACATTAAGCCTGTGTATAGAATTTCATTCATCTAGCTCTCTTCGTTTTGTTGTTATCGTATTACTTTAAATTTGAACATCCAGACAGATAGACTTCATCTGAAAGGATTTTTATCAAAGTTTACAGAAATATAGAAATTTGATTTGAAGACCGTGTTATTCGTTTGTGTAGCTCAACACCTTTAAAAATATCTTTGTCAGTGAGTGACAGGCATTTTCCAAAAATGAGTTTTTCGAAGATATAAAACGTGGAAATTCGTCAAAATCTGGAATTCGAGTTTTTTGACGGTTTCAATACTTTCCCTATACTCAGTATATGAGAAAGTAATAAAACTGAAGACACTGAAGATAATCAAGTCTAATGGTTGAAAGTAAAATGTCTGCGTTTATAGAATAAACACATTGGATGGATATTTTCTGACAATGTCATTTAGGAGTTTTCTCAAAAATCTACACTATTGTCGGAGGATTTATTGATTCCTATGCTTTCAAAGCATTATACTTTTTCCTCACCAGTTTCTGAACAGAAGTATAATGACTTGTTTCAAAAGAGGAAGTGATGCCACAAATTTCTTTATTATTAGAAAACCCTGCCGTGTTCAAAACACTTTAAGGATCTAAATCTGGAACCAAGCCAAAAAAATTATTCAAAAATTAGATTGATTTTGCATAGAAATATAAGTAAAGAGATACTAAAATATACGTTTTTGAATTAATTATTTATTACAACAACGTGATGACTGCATTATTTGGTAACCGTTCAATTAGAAGTAAATAAAAAAATGTATTGCCACATGCTACAATATAAATTATAATTAATAATAATTTTTTTATGTTAACATGGCTAATGTAAAACTCGAACGTATAAAATAAATCAAACTGAGAATATAAATAAATAATTTCCATTAAATAATCATTGCCGACACAAAATAAATCCTAGGTACAGTTTACATCTTGACAGTACGAAGCCCAGATAAAGTCATTTTGACTGGTTAACGTAACTTTTGAGCTAAATAGAAATTCCAATTAATTATTTTTTGAAAAAAAATCCTTAAAAAAATTAGCAAGAGTTTGAAAATTGTAAAATAATTTTAACTTTTCTTCCAACTTTTAAAAGTTTTAATTGGTTATATCTCGAATTTATAATTTTGGATAGAGTGACTTTTACTTGAATGACGATTATACGTCACAAAAAAAAATAATTAAACTCCAATTATTTTTAATTAATTAGAACTCTAATGAAAATTTTGAAATATCGTTGTTTTAGTGAGCATTTACTACAGAAAAAGTAATTGCAAGCATTTGTGATTGGAAGCATTGGAAAATCTAAGATCTATGATTTCCAAATAATGTTTTTTATAATGCATGATGGGAAAAATCGCTCAAAGTAATTTACATGTAGTACGGAAGCCTATATCAGATTAGAAAATTGCATGGGATTACTTATCTGGCAATACTGTTCATTAAATATCATCTGACATGAACGTTGGATTATTTTTATAAACAATGAATATTGACATGAAAATTTGGAATAAGCAATTAATTCTAAAATACATTATAAGAAGCCTTGTGAAATAACCAACTGGTGTGGTCTGTACAAGACTTTCTAGCATATTCTCAAATAAATATTTCATCCTTCTTCTTCCACATAAAATTATGCGTCTTGGATAAGGCATCGGATAACCAAACAATAATTGCGAAATCTTTGGCCATTAATTTGTGGCATGCAGTTAACATAAAACTCCCCAAAAATCAAATAAGTATTTTGGACTTCTTTTACAGATCAATTAAAACCAAAATTTGACACAGAATTACAACTATAGCCAGAAGATCAGATACCAAAACAGATAATTATCCCTTTAACGTATTTTATTCAAAGTTTGAAACTGATTTATGTTTTACAAGCTACATTTGTGTACTAAATTTTATTTGGTTCTTTTCCTTTTGTAGCAGTCGGACATACAAACCTCATAAAAAAGAATTTCGTTCAAAATTGGCTAGAAAACTACAAATTTCGTGCCGGCGTCCTGCCATAGGGGTAGCGCATCTTCCCCGTGATATGGGCGTCCCTAGCTCGAGTCCCGGTTCGGGCATGGTTTTTCTTCTGTGTTCTGTCTGTGAGGTGTGTGAATATGCCCATCTATAAGAAGGTGTTGTGCAAGCGAGTGTGACGCCTGAAGTAGCTAAGTAATACTCATGGCCCTAGTTGGGTCTACTGAAAAAACAAAAGACGCTCACTCGGCTTAATTCGCTGACAGATAACTGTCAGCGGGCTTGTAAAGTGCCATACGTCACAGCACAACAAAATTTCGTCCATCTAGCCCAAAATGTTTTTAAATTATCATATTCTCAGACATACAGACATAATATCAGAAACGTCAGGGAGGTGTGAAATATCGATATGCATGTAAATCTGGAGTTGAATTGTTTTGATTATTATTACACTTTTTGTTTGTGTATTTCGTATACTGGAAAATAAAAATATTCAATGAGCTTAATTAAATTCATAATGCTCACTGTCAATCAGCATGTCAAACAACGATAAAAGATTAAAAATTAAACATGTACTTGAAAGTATTCTTATTGTGTTTAACAAGAAAGGAATAGTTATTACCCAAAATATGCAAGAAATGTACGGTTTTATTTTCTCTTATAAAAAATTGTTGTTTTTAAAATGTAATTATTTTTTGTTCAATACCGCGTTGTTGTATACAAGTACTATATGAAAATTCTAAAAGTTTTATTTTAAATGAATTTAATTTAGTAATATTACATTTCTACCATTTAAAGATTTTTATTAAAACTGTGATTATACATGCTTTTATTTATCGGTCATTTTATGTCAGGTAGCTGAAAGATTTATAAAGACTACTTTACTGAGAAATGAATTATATTATACATACACCCATGGTTGTGGCGTAATCAGAAAATAATTTTGGAGGGAACAAGCGTTTATCATCATTGGCATTAAAAAAAGCAATTTTTATATGCCAAAATTTTTACTTCAAAAAATTAAAAAATATACTATATAAATCTTATTTCTCCTATTTAAAAACCATTTAAGGATTGATACTTATTGGTGTATCAATCTTTAAATGGTTTTTAAGTATTGAAAAATCACAAAAATGAAGAACTTTCAAGAAAAATAAAAAAGATACTATGAGAAAGAAAATTCCTATTTAGCAGAATCACTGGACATTATTGAAAAACCGATAAAAAATTCACTTAATAGAAAAGAATTATCGCAACTTAAAAATAAATTAAAAAAATATGAATATAATGAATTAAAGAATTCTATAAGCACAAATTTTTTCAAAATTATATTTATTCCTTGTTTTTGTTTTCGCAAAATACTTCTGACTTTTCTTTTACATACATTTTTTATATATTTATATGCATTTCAGATGCGTTACTTCTTAAGTAATTTTTTCAATGTTTCATAGCTGAAAAAAAAAAGATTTTTTTGTACTACATAATGTATTGTTATACGAGGCAATGCGAATTAAAATTTTAAAATGTTAGTGGATGTTTGGGAAAATATTTACCGTGAAAAGTTATTTATTAAAGCTTCAATATTATTTAATCTAGTATGTTATACTAGTCATTTCTTTTTCATGTATTTCATACTCAAATACTAATATTACAATCTGATATATATGTAGAATACGTTTCTGTCTTTCTTCATATTTTATTTTCATCTGCAGATATCAGATCATTTATAGTAGGATTGAATATTTAATGAACTCGGAACTGCTTTGTGAATCTTTCTTCAAGATATAAAATTAACAACATGCAGAAATGGATTAAAAATTGTTATCTTAAAATAAAATTCAAATGATTCTACTGCGATATTAGAATGATGAATTGTTCTTTGCTAATCGCAGGGAAAAAAAATTCTATAGTCCTGATCTATTATTATTGTTTTAAAAAATATTCCAGTTTGAGCAAAATAGAGTTGGAACTGATTGACTACGAATCATTTCAAACTATTTTCGAATATCTTTGACCTGCTGCTATGAAGTCCATTGCTTTATGTTTCAAACTTCTACGGAAGGGCAACGTGAGGGAAAATAATTATCTTACTGGAAATAAAATAAGCATAAAATTGGAATTTCTTAATAAATTTATTAATAAAAAGAATTTAGGCAGTAACAGATGAATCCTTGTCATAACAATTTCCAATTAATTCAAGAGGATGGATTAAAGGTTGAAGCAATTTCCACTCTTTCCAACATTTAGGGGATATTTTTTTTTTAAATCTTCTTTCTTGGTAGAAATCCATATATCTAATATATTCTCCCGCAAAGTATTTTTTTAGAAATATTCATGAACAAATGATATATTTTCAAAAGATTCTGATGTAATTTTAAATATCTTTAATTTGATGCGTGTTTGAAATAGATTTAGGAAACAAGCAGTATGTATATAATATTAATAATTTTTCTCTCATTTTGACTTGAACGCTGTCGAATTCTATACATAAGGTAGTTGCAATATTTTACCTTTCCCTCATACATTTTGAATCCAAAACTAGTGATTCGAAAATTCTGAAAATTGTATTACTAGTTTTTCATGCATTGAAATTCTTGGCATGGAGTAAAAAATAATTTCAATTCGTAATAAATTCAATTCAATTTGTTGTTCTTACTTTTTATAAAATATTACACATACAGAAACTTGTTCAAGCGAAGAAAAATGTATGATTATTAAAAAACATTTACTTGAATCTGGTTTTTCAATCAATTTCTTAAAATTAATTTTGCTCTGTATTTTAAGCGGTATATACAATGCATTAATATCAGAAGAGTTTATTTGCTCTTTCAGTAGCTCACCTTACGTATTAATTTAGAGTTTAAGCAACTGACGAAAATTTCTAGCATTATGGTTACAATCCTTGATTTTATCTGTTTCATTAACTTGATTGTAATTACAATGACCTCTTAGGAAATCTATTTCTTCAATAGAAAATTATATTTTTTATAAAAGAGCTAAATTAAAAAAAAAATTCTTTTGTCTTTCAGACCCTAGTAGTATCAATATATATTACGGTTTATTTACATCCTTGTATAATGCTGTTTAAATTTCAAGTAGCTAACATTGTTCACGAAGTCTTCCTGTCGTTTTGTACCAGAAATGAGAAGGTCAAGTAACTAATTGTCCGAGTGATTGAGAGTTTGATCTGCTCATGTACTCTTTGGCAAAAACTGTACAATATTTAAAATAAATTCCATCTCCAATTTTGGAAAAAGTGATTAATGAGTATTTTAATATCAAATTATATTGAAATTTCTTTTACAATTTTCGTTTTCAAAAAAAGTATTTGAAATTCACACGTGCTTGTTAGTATTCAAAATTGTCAAAGAGTAACAGTTGTTTCTATGATGATTAGTTTACGATTGACGAAATTGGTTATTTGTAATTTTTCAAATTGCGGTGTCCTTTAGATATCCATTGTACCCTTCTCTTTATACATCACTTTGTGCATCTGCGTCTGATTAATTTAAAGTAAGCCATTGGAATTTTATAGCTTTCTATCTTTAAAACTCGGCAGTATAAATAAAGATATGATATCAAAAATTTGAAGACATGCATTAAGACATTCTTGTCTTACTAGAGTAATATTTTAATAAGTAATATATATAATAATATAATAAATAATATAAGTATAATAAATATATATATAAGTATAATATTACTTACTAGAGTAATATTTTAATGAGTAATATATATAATAATATAATAAATAATATAAGTATAATAAATATATATATATAAGTATAATATTATATAAAGAATATTTTAGTGAAAATATTATATGACAATTTTGTTCACATAATTTTTGAAAAACTTGAAACTGGAAATCGAACGAAATAACATTAAAAAATTAAGCTCCGTATAAAATTTTTCTTCTTTCTGTAATTTTTTTTGTTATAAATATAATAGTGTTTTGAAGATTTGGAAAGAATTTTCAGTTATTTGTAACGATAGTGCTTATTTCACATTTTCTTTCTTTTGAAAAACAATCGAAATGTGAGGCATTTAAATTTAGTCTTATACGATCAAATTCATGACATATGCTGCCATCTAGAATCTAAAACAGGACTTATAAATGTTACGCAGAACGCAGTAACAGAACTTTTGCTCTCTTTTACATTCTAATTAATTTCTTAATGAATATTCTTTCGAATTTCTTTTTCTACTAGCCATATAAAATGCCCATAAAAATTTACTCAAGCACTTCTTTTGCTCAAATATTTTTTTAAGTACTGGGCGAGAAATTTTTACAACTGACTATATTTATAATAAAAATGTGTTCGTTAATTATTAAAATTTTTTAGATGTGCAAATAAGATTATGAAAATAAAATATATCAAGATTATGAATTAAAGAACTTAATAATTTATATGCATATATTCCGAATAATCCACAGTTAACTTTTTTTTGATTTTGACTTTAATTTCCATCGACTTTTAATTCAGGATAAATAACTAAATCAAAAATATAAGCTTGATATTCTTATAACATGGTCAATTTAAAATAAATAAAAAATTTACTTGTAAATTACAATTTCTTTCTGAAAATTAATTTTATTGAACATTTTTGACTGATTTGAATATTTTTGTCTGTGTTAAAATGAATTTACTATGATTTAATTTAAACCAAACTAATATAATCGAATTATTTTTTAAGAAATTTTACCGAAATAAGAATTTAAAGAAATACACATTAAGATTCTCTTCAATGAAGCAAAGCATGAGCAAATAGGATATTGTCCTTTTGGTTTTTGTCAAAAAGAAAAAAAAGCAACTATTTGTTTTATACAATTTATGGATTTACATATTAAAATTTCGATTTCGTTTCAGTATAAATCATACATATATATTTGTGTGTGTGTATGTTTATAAGTAAATAATTTCCTTTTATGTATTATTATTATTATTTAATATATGTATTATTATTTTAATACTTTATTTCAAGAAAATTTTAGTGTTCAAGCAATATGGATACTTTTATAATTAAAATTTAGGAATGAATATTAAAATTAATTTTAAAAAAATCTCAAACTAAAATTTTTAACAAAATATTTTGAAAAATATTTCTATATTATCTACTTGAATCTGATATATAACCTAATAAATTATTTTATTAACTTAATTTATATCAAATGACAGAAATCGAGGAACGCAAGAAACATAAATAAATAATGCGCTCATTAATATCACGAAAGGCAAACAATGAGACCAGAACTTTTTTTCTTGTTATATGAATGGAAGTGCGAAAATTGAATGAAATGAATTGAAATCAACAGTTTAAAATATTATTTTATTTAGAATCGGAGCAATAGAAAACGTACCATTACTGTTTTTCAGGTACAAATTTTTATTCTTTGAAAATTTGAAAAAAAGGAGCATGATGGATTTTTTTTACATACTTTACCTGCCAAAATTATACAGCCATAAAAGAATGTGGAAAAAGTATATATTTTTTAAACTTTATTATGCATCAATGATCTTGAATATAAACAGTGAGGAATATAAACATAATAATAAACATAGTTG